>CM029601.1:54878312-55478312 GCA_017311375.1 Mytilus coruscus
TACATGCCAGGTCAGTCTCGTATGTCTCAAACAATGTTGCGATTTATCATTATGGTGTCTAGTTTACAAAATGTGTCCGATGACCCCAACTGCCAACCAACAAGGGCAACATGGTTTAATATAGAACATAAGGATAAAGGAGAATTTGTCTAGTATCTTGAAAACCACTATAGATAGAGAAAATGACACCAATTTTTTTCCGTTATGCCTATTAGCCTGAAAACTATAATAGATAGAAAATTTATATACCAAAAATGATCAGCAAGACCAGATCCTTAAATAAGTTTACATGGTTTTATCTGTTTCTCAGGTACTATAAGCAAGAGGGTCACTATATTTGGTGTAAAGTGTACATGTCTGTCTGGCAGATTTCATCTGACCTTGACCTCGTCATGAATCTATGAAAAGACCACATCAAAAGATCAATGTAATAATAAAACTTAATTCCCCTTCGTATTCTGAACTTAGAAAATATTTGGTGATTATAAGCATTGTCAATTTGTGTATAAGGCCAGACATTTTTATTATCTGTTTAACGAGATCCGCCGACTCCACTTTTCCGATTTCAGAATAAAAATAAAAGTAGCGCTTCTTACTTTTGTTTTTATTTTCCCGCCGACTGTAACGAAATCCTCAGAACAAAATAAAATCTGTATAAATCGGTAATATTTAATTTTTACCAAGTCGATGAAACAGCAATTTTCGATGTCTCAAACAATGTTGCGATTTATCATTATGGTGTCTAGTTTACAAAATGTGTCCGATGACCCCAACTGCCAACCAACAAGGGCAACATGGTTTAATATAGAACATAAGGATAAAGGAGAATTTGTCTAGTCTAGTATCTTGAAAACCACTATAGATAGAGAAATGACACCAATTTTTTCCGTTACGCCTATTAGCCTGAAAACTATAATAGATAGAAAATTTATATACCAAAAATGATCAGCAAGACCAGATCCTTAAATAAGTTTACATGGTTTTATCTGTTTCTCAGGTACTATAAGCAAGAGGGTCACTATATTTGGTGTAAAGTGTACATGTCTGTCTGGCAGATTTCATCTGACCTTGACCTCGTCATGAATCTATGAAAAGACCACATCAAAAGATCAATGTAATAATAAAAACTTAATTCCCCCCTTCGTATTCTGAACTTAGAAAATATTTGGTGATTATAAGCATTGTCAATTTGTGTATAAGGCCAGACATTTTTTATTATCTGTTTAACGAGATCCGCCGACTCCACTTTTCCCGATTTCAGAATAAAAATAAAAGTAGCGCTTCTTACTTTTGTTTTTATTTTTCCCGCCGACTGTAACGAAATCCTCAGAACAAAATAAAATCTGTATAAATCGGTAATATTTAATTTTTTACCAAGTCGATGAAACAGCAATTTTCATTTAAAAGTAAAGAAATTCAAGGCAGAAACGATATATTTTTCTTAAAATAGATTTTTAAGCCGGTTGCATGTTTTTCATACTACACGAGAGCGTACATCAAATCATTCTAACTTTCGGCAAAATCAGTTATTACTTCATCAGAACTTGATGAAATTAGCCTGAAGTAAAACTTATTATCCATGTATTGCATTAAAAACGTCATATTCCTTTCCAAATAGTGTATCAAACATCGTTTATTTTTGTAAGTTTTACTATGTCCGACATTTATATTATTGGGCATATTATTCTAGAACTACAGATCGGAGTCGGGATTTCATCGGAAACGGACCCGCTATGACCAAAATCCGGATTCTTGCGATAATGACTACGGACGCATGAATGGCACTGCTGATAGACAAAAAATTATCCAAAAGGAAAAATTACGCATTCCACACCCATTAACATACTTTTGGTTAGATCTTCTTGATGTGTATATTTCCATGTATATGCATTGTTTCAATTTATAAATTTATTCAACATATAATAGCCTGTATGACTTTATTTCAATAGTTAAAGTTTATTATATGAATGTCATGTAAAATGCTGTATGTTGTATCAATTATATATGTTATGTATACATGTACATTGTATATGCCCCCCTGGGGACCTAATTTGGAAAATAAAACTTTTCTTATCTTATCTTATCTTATAAGTTCTTATAAGTTAAATGTGCTCAAATCTGGGACTATTACACCAGAGACATATATCAAGTTTCAAGTTTTTATTAATTTTTTTTATTAAATTTAATATACACATGTATATTTGTCTCTGCATACACTAAGAGGTTCCTGACTGGGTGACAGGTATATACATATATAGTGTATATGCAGCAGGTTGATATATTTGCCTTGTGCCATGGATCTATATTTGTGGAAATACAGAATCAAAACATAGTTTTTATGTTCATATTAATAGAAGGGTTACTATGCTGGTCTGTTCTCATTTCATTGTTCTTGTATTTTTGATAAATTATAAAAAAAAAAAAAAAAAAGGTCACTTATAACGATTTTATTTTTATTTTTAGTGTCGACTCAAGGACGTATAACTAACTAATATACGTCCTTGGTCGACTGTACCAATTTTGCACTTTTATTTTTTTTTTTATTTCGTCCCCTCGACCCTATTTTTTTACAAATTTTCTCGTTAAACAGATAAAAAAAAAAGTCTGGCCTAAGTTTCATAACATTTGGTTGAGAAAACTAAAGTTTAATAAGAGAACGGAAACGAAAAATTCGGCAATTTTCATGTTTATAAAGGGGCATAACTCAAGAATGGTAAAAATGATGCCACCATTCAGTATGCATTGTCTTGGTGGACCAAATTCTTGATGATTTTTATCTTTGGTTATTTTCAGGTGCAGGTCAGTACTGTGACATTGGCTAAATGAAATTTACTAGCACACGTTCATGAATTTGATATGGTTTATCAAATACCTGCATGTTGTTATGAATGATCACATGAAATTGTAACAAATTGCCAATGGAAGCAGTCACATGTCAAACTGTACATTATAATAGAATCGTCAAACAAAAATAAAAAAGTCTTGAGCAGACCAATGATACGTGTGTCCAAAGCCCCCTTTTGGAATTTTTGCCGTTTTTTCCAACCCATAAAAAAATTAAAGGCAAAAAGTAGACAAATTAAAAAAAACTCATATTTCATAAGATACAAATTAATTTTGACAAAAAGCCAGTTTTCAGGCAAAAATTGTAGTTATTTTTTTTCTTCAAAGAAAAAAAGAAAAAAATAGCAGAAATTGAAAATGCTGGTTTAAAGACAGGAAGACTGTGGAATCTAACCTCCAAAAATTTTGACAACCAATAAACATTGAAAAATGAATTGCATAAACTTAGGAAGGGAAAGCCTGTCAGTCTCCACTAGTACTAACCTTTGTAGTGTTCTAAAAAAAAAAGCAAAGTTAGTAAAATTTCTAGTCTGTTTAAGACAACAACATGTCTCGGGTCATTTTTGAGAAGAAAAAAAAACTTTGTATTGAGCTAAAACACTACTATTTTAGCATTTGCCAATATTTGCCTAGGTTATGATAATATGTTGTGTTTTTTTTTTTGAAGGTACAAATGCCATTTATCAAGAAGAAATCTTTCGTGCCATGCTCTGTTAATTACACTTTACAAAGACAAATTAGATGGAGGATATAATGAAACAGCAGAAACAGAATATTTTCCAAGAGCAAATGTAATAGCTGATGATATTTCAGATGATGAACCATTCTTTGCTTGTCCTGAGTGAAATTGCATAAAGGTTTACACAAAAACCTCACGTCTTAGAAAAATATCATATATATGCATAGGCAAGGGTGTATATTCCAACAAAGAAAATAGTAACTTCATAGTGAAACTTCTCTAGGCTGAGACATGTGTCATGAGCACAAAGGTTTCTCTACAATCAGTTTTGACAACAAATTTGAATAATGCAGAATGATGGTCTTTTACAGTTTCTATTAGCCACTGAAACGTTTTAATAGTTATTAGGGCTATGGAATTTTCACATGATATATACATAGAATGCATTGCTACAGAAAAAAGACCAATTTTTAATCAAACCTTTAATAATTTAAACTATTGAAGAACTAGAGGTCCAGCAAAGTTGTTATTAGTTAGAATTGAGAATTTGAATATAGTTGATGACAAAGATTTGCAAAGCAAAATGTCAAGTGATGACATACTGGTACATGCTGTTTCTACAGACTTGGCAACATATATTACTATACAGATAGCATAGACATTTCAATTTAATACTCATTCTTGTTGCAAAAACAGTACAGTGTAACTACAAAAAAATGCCACGGTCATTGTATTAGTCAGTTTAGTGTTTTACTTTCCTGTATTAATTCCCTTGATACATGTATTTTGAATAAATATAAAATGAAAATGATTGAAACATGTTATTTTATGTACATAAGAATCTGACAGTTAAAGTCTAAATGAAAGTAAAAACTGCTAAGGGGTCAATTTGAATTTGCTGTGAGCTTTTTGGTACATGTTGAAAGCATCACTGTGACTTTTAGAGGAAGAACAGCAACAATAGCTCTGTTAATTTGCTGGGATTTTATCAAGTAAATATCACGAATATATACAACATATCCCTCCTTTTTACTTTAGAATCAAATATATATATTAAGGATGTTTGCTACTCTTGTTTTTGACTTTTTGTCAGATATTCGGAATCCTCTAGTTTTATCCATGTAGTGCTAATAGAAACTTTGCCCCCTACTTTTCTTTTCATAATTTTATTGCATATAGTTTTAAAAGTCATTTTTGAAAATTTTATAAAATCCTTGTTATTTTTTCATAGCTTTTGAAAGGAAAAAGGTGTCAATGTTAAATATATGAAAAATCTAGAGAGAAACATTTTCCGCCAAATTTTCAATTGATTATATCTCAAAAACTAGAACACGGACCTATCATTTTTTTCTAATTTTTAGGTTCCCGTAATTATTCATATTGTATCAATCTATAACAGTCGTTTAAAAACCTTGAAATAGAGGAGCAAACATCCTTAATTGGTGATTTGATAAATTTTCTCTACATGTCTTATTCCATTGGAAAGATTCATACGCATATCCACAGTAGTGACCCAACCATATCCCCTAAGTGTTCTTTTTTAAATAAATTATTTAACTGGCCAGTAGGGCTAGCTTGACCTGTAATTATTGGCTGTGCTGAATCCATTTGATCCTCTTGTATAGAGACTTATTATACCCATGCTATTGATAGGTGGGGGATATATAATATTCATAATGTCGATCGGTCTGTCCGTCTGTCTGTTTGTAATATATCTACAATCCAAAGTCTGCTCAAAGAACAGAATGGATTTAAATCCAACTAACTAATGATATGTCTTGTGAGGGTTGTGAAATTGTGCACCATATGGTTTTTTTACCATTGAGGGTTTATGGGGGAAACTTTGGACCAAAAAGGAGAAAATCAGCATTGGTGTAGTGTAACTACCTGCAGTCCGCAACTACTAAAGGGTTTAATGTGAAAGTTGTATGAGATACTAATTAAATATTTTAGTTGTATTAAGGGGACGACCATTTGATATTCTGGGGGCAGGAGGATTTGTTTTGGATCGGTTATTTATTTTTGTAAACTAAGAGGACAGATTATCTATTTGCTGCACTATTGAAGCAAGATTTTTCATTTTCATTAAAGCAAGGGACTTGATTATTTATTTTCACAACTATATTTATAATATTCGAAAACATACAATTTTTAAATTATTTGTTTATTATAAATAATACATGTATAGTCAAGTCATTATGTACCATTTAATTAGAATTAATTATTATCCTCTGCAGAAATGAATCTTCTATATTCCCCAATGCATATACATGTATTGCATACATACACAGTATTAAAGTTTGGTTGTAACTAAGGCTCTTTTAAAAGTATTGGCAAACATGTTTCGCCGAGCAGAGCAAGGCAAAATTTTTTTTGAAGAGTTTTTGAACTGCTGAAGGCCCAAGAAGCTATAGAACAAATGATGCAAAATCATGCTTTCTGGGTGTTCCCCAGACCCTTTCTTAAACTGAAAATGCAAGTTCTGTTTTAATAATTTTTTGACAATATTTTGGTCTCAAAGCAAAATCACGTTATAGATTCAGTGTAAGACTTAGGTTTCTAGGGACAACATCAAAGACAAATATGCATGATAAAGCAAAATGTAATTCACATAGTTAAGTCTGTGGCTGCTGTGTTTTTAAACTCATGATCAAGTTAATAATAAAATTACTAAATTACAAAATGAATGCAACACTAACAGAATACAGAAGGGCAATCAATGAACAATCAGGGGGGCTACGTCTGAGGAGAACAGAACTTGCTTCTTGCAAGGCACTCACGGTGAACACAATTTGATATGGAGACAAGCGTTTATTTTTTGAAATTTCCTACATGAGGCATTTAGTTACGGCCCTGATTTAATAAAAGTGAGGTAAGTGTTCCTGAGACAATTAACCTCAAGTTAAATGAAACCAATTTTCTGACATTTCAAGTATATTTAAATAATATTTATACTTTTATTATTTAAAGATATGGGAAGTGTTTCCTGATTTTTTTTTGGAAAAAAGATGAATTTATGAAGAATCTGGTGCCATCTCATACTTTCGATTAGACCTGCTGAGTTATTTATTTTCAATACATTGCAAGTCAGGTAATTTATTTTCAAACTACCACAGAACAAACCATTTATTTTTGTGATTATCAAGGCTGAGTTATTTATTTTCAAAATCCTCCTGCCCCCAGAATATCAAATGGTCGTCCCCTAAACTAGTAAGCTAGTAAGTCATATATTTATCTTCTAAATAAGAGAAGTATCATTAATATAGATAACACTTGCTAAACCACATTTCCTTCCAAACTAATAAATTTACATTGAGTACTTAATATAAAAAAGAAGATGTGGTATGATTGCCAATGAGACAACTCTCCACAAGAGACCAAATGACACAGAAATTAACAACTATAGGTCACCATACGACCTTCAACAATGAGCAAAGCCCATACCGCACAGTCAGCTGTAAAAGGCCCCGAAATGACAATGTAAAACAATTGAAACGAGAAAACTAACGGCCTAATTTATGTACAAAAAATGAACGAAAAACAAATATTTAACACAATGATGATGATAAACAAACGACAATCACTGAATTACAGGCTCCTGACTTGGGACAGGCAAATACATACAAAATGTGGCGGTATTAACGGGGGGAATCATTTGCCGAAGTTGGATTTTTTATATTTTGTAGATATATGATTAGGGTTTAAGAAAAACAAATGGCATTAAAATGTTTTTGCCACTTTAGAAAATATAGACTTTTAAAAATTAGCAAATTTCACCATTTTAACTGTTTCATAAAACTTTGGATATTTGGACCAGAATTGAGCAAATATAGGAAAAAAAATTAACCTCAGGTATCAACATATTTGGCAGTTAAAATACAGTATTACACATCATATTATTACCAATAAAACAGTTCCATGCTGCGAAACATTGGTAATTTTCAGCTTAAAACTGCTGAAATTGGCTAATTTTCATCTTTGTTTTGACCATAAATGGCTATTTATAGATGGAGCTCCATATAGAGAACATAATAACATTGAATATTTTTTTTAAATATTTTGCACAGAAAGTAGTTGCTATGAAGGTATCATGTATGCAAAATTTCAGGTCAATATGACAACATTGCATTTGGAACCTTTTGCATTGTTTTCTGGCAGATTGGCTCTTAAATACACTCATTATGTAGAGACCAGATAAAAAAAATAAGTTATTTTTTTCCTAAATATACATGGTTCAATGTTTTCTGCAAAGACGTACTATGGACCACGAATGCATTTGGTGTACTTTTTATACTTTAAGTTGTTTTTGTTTTATCGCTAATTCCAATTTCAACATATAACTGGGTATCGGTTTACACTAAATTTTCTTTGACATTTTAGGCCGTCCATTTCAAAACGGGTTATTTTCAGTTTTCGTTTCAGTGTTTTTAATTTTGTTTTAAGTAACAAGTACAATAAAATGCTCCGCTGGTCGCAGCTTGATACGACCGCAGAGGTCGAACCCTGAACAGTTGGGGCAAGTATGGACACAACATTCAAGCTTGATACAGCACTGAATTTGGATTGTGATTAAATATTTGACACAGCATAGGTTTCTGACACAGAATGAATGTGGTCTAAGAACTTAAAAATTCTTAATTTACCTATTCAAACCATATCATTATTATTTGCTTTTATATATAAATCGGAAATAACCAATTTAAAATGGAAAATTTTAAAGAAAAAAAAAAGGAAAAAAAAAAATCCCTCCCCCCCCCAAAATTTTTTGAACCCCCTTATGATTCATCACCCTAAACTCAATCCCAGCCTTCCTTTGTGGTATGGTACCTTGCAGTACAATTTCAGAGAGATCCATACAATTGAACACAAGTTATTGTCTGGAAACTAGAAAAATGCTTGTTTTTTGGCCCCTTTTTGGCCCCAAATTCCTAAACTTTTAGGGCAATTACCCCCAAACTCAAACCCAGCTTTCCCTTTGTGATATGGAACCTTGTAGTACAATTTCATAAAGATCCATACACTTACACACACGTTATTGTCCTGAAACAAGAAAAATGCTTGTTTTTTCCCCCTTTTTGGCCCCTAATTCCTAAACTTTTGAGGCAATTACCCCCCAAAATCAATCCCAGCCTTCCCTTTGTGGTATGGTACCTTGCAGTACAATTTCAGAGAGATCCATATACTTGAACACGTTATTGTCTGGAAACTAGAAAAATGCTTATTTTTGGTCCCTTTTTGGCCCTTTATTCCTAAACATTTTGGGCAATTACCCCCAAACTCAATTCCAGCTTTCCCTTTGTGATATGGAACCTTGTAGTACAATTTCAGAAAGATCCATACACTAACACACAAGTTATGTCTTGAAGTTACAAAAATGCTTATTTTTGGCCCCTTTTTTGGCCCCTTATTCCTTAACTGTTGGTACCATAACCCCCAAAATCAATCCCAACCTTTCTTTTGTGGTATTGAACCTTATGGTAAAATTTCATAGAGATCCATTCACTTAAACTAAAGTTAGAGTGCGAAAACCAATGTGTCTTGACGACGACGACGCGTAACGTCATACCAATATCGACCGCAAAATTTTTTGCGGTCGTAAAAAGCAATATTCAGCCATTTTTTTACGTCCTAAGAAGATGGAAAAAAATTAGATCTAATACACACAAAATTGAACATTTACACACAGCAGCCCTTATGGAAAAATAAGGCTTCTTGCAAATATTTATGCAATGTTGCTGCAAATATTTATGCAATATTGCTGCAAATATTCATTTTTCGTATGCAAATTAGTTTTCTTGCAAACAGTTGCTGCAACATTGCCGCAACAAATTGCGGCAATATTGCGGCAAATGTTTGCGAGAAAATCAGTAGCTGTAATTGTTGCAGCAATATTGCGGCAAATTCATTAGCTGCAATGTTGCAGCAATATTGCAGGAAAATTAATTTCTTGCAATATTGCAGCAACATTGCAGCAAATCTTTCAACAATTTCAGTTGAAAAATTAGGAATTAAAAACTAAGCATTTAAAAAAATATGATTTAATAATAAATTAAATTTTTTTCTGTCCTCTATAGGTTGTCGTGTTATATCTGTGTATCTTTTAGTTCCGTTTCTCTGTACTCACTGTCCTTAAAGTTGAATTTTCTGATTTCAAATACTGCAAAATAAAAGTTGAAGAATTTAGCATATATATAAAAATAACTAAACATTATAAAGATATATAAGCTACTACTATATATTGTAAATTCTGGACTTGTAGAATGAAAATAAATCTTTATAAAGAGATAATTACAGAGCAATTTTTTCCAGCATTTGTTTCTCTAAAGGGTCAATGTCTAAAAGTTATCAAGTCCTTCTAGAAATTGCATATTTTTCAAATTTCTTGATCAGCAATTAATATATATATTACTATAGAATACATTTAACCTCATGCCAGTACTAGGTTGTTATTGCTTTTTGAATATTTATTTTCATTGAACTATAACATAATTGGTCTTGTCTATTCTTTAAAATTTTAATTTTTGTGATTGTGTATTATATATAAAAGCTATATATAGTTGCCATTTGTTGATAGACCTCTTATTGGCAGTCAAATCACAGATCTCTAATTTAATACCAAACTGCTTTTATTAGAAAATGTCTTGTTTTAATTTAAGTAATGTACTTTCTAAAACATATAGTTTTAAAAAGTTTTAAAAAAATATCTCCTGTCTTACACAATTTTAATAATATTCATGTGCATAAATCTATTGTCTAATACTTTTGTCAACTCTATTAAGTTAAGAAGACTCTTTAAATATGAACTGTAAGAGCATGCACTTATTCAAAATGGTGGACATTCTACTCCATTGTACTTACCAAAAGATGTTATCCAAATTATGTGTAAACACCAATCTTCCTAAATCCAAGAGTCATGTCAACTGAAGGCTATCATCTGCACTATCCAGTGTCAATAGAATTAATTGGAACTTTTGGATCTAAATCCATTGTAAAATTCATATTACTTTGTTCATGATAGAAGACATCTTTGTTTGTTGTATGCATGTTCATGTCCAGTTCAAATTTTGAATATGTTGATCAAGGTTGCTTAGGGTATTGTGACAGTGTGATCACTTTGAAATTTGCCCCTAATTATAAATATCAATTGCCTAAATCTTGAATATTTGTTATATATTATAATAAAAAAATAATTATATATATTTTTTTTTTATCTTTGATGTTATAATGGAAATATATACAAAGAAGAAATGCTGTACCCTTAATTTGGCCTCAAACTCTATGTACATTAATTTATGGTACTTCCTGTCTTTGCCACTACACAGAGATAAATGAAAACCAGATGGCACATTACATTTCTATCACCAGCTCATATTACTAATTGAGATGAGAAGGATAATTTGTGTATACATAATTTTAAGATAATGATACTAGAAATTAAACAAAATGCAACTTGCAGGTGGGGCTAAATTCATTTGATGGAAAATATTAGAATTAAAAATATTGTTCATAGAAAATGTCACAAAAAGTGACAAAAGGCATAATAATACATATAGAACAAAAAAATATTATGACTCAATTATTTAGATTAAACTTGTTGAAATAAATACCAAAGTATTCTTGAAATTCTTTCCTTACAAAATATCATATAAATGTGATGTACAGTGAGTTTAGGAATTCTTTATAAGCATTGTTATTTGAAGATTTATTTAAAATAAATTATTCAAATATCCAGATATTCTGAGTAAAATAAAATATGACGATAACAAATTTAGATAATAAGAAGTATCTATAACCAAATGTTCAAAGAAACGATATGTTGTGTATTATTTGAACCTTAAATCTTCAAACAAATAATCATATGTAATATTTTAAAATGCTTGAAATATTGGTGCAAACTATCATGTCTGACATTATTAAAGAAACTTTTCTTGCAAAGTTGTTGCAAATAGTTATTCCTTAAATAATAAAAGAAAAGGTTCCTGCAACTTTCTAGCAAACAAATTCTTTCTTGCAACATTGCAGCAAACTTGCTGCAATTTTCTTGCAAACAAATTTTGTTGCAGTGAACATTATGAGAATGTTGCAGGTAGCTGCAACAACCTGCAACTTTCTTGCAAACACTTCTTGCAAACAAATTTGTTTGCCGCAATATTGCCGCTATATTGTTGCAATATTGCAGCAAACTTTCATTTCTGTAAGGAGATTTGTTGATTGAATTTTTGGTGTTTAATGCCACATTCAGTCCTATTGGCAATGTTACCGCATTTTCCAAAGAGACACCAATATTGTGTGCATCATCTTTATGCTATCTACAAAATATTATCAAAATTATAAACACTACCGTATAGTCACGGTGTAAGGTAGCAATACACAGTTAGTTTAGTTCCGCATTTTGGCCATGGTGAATTTTTTAAATATGAAAGTTTTTGTACAATAAAATTTATTTTTAAATGGTTGAAGAATAATATAGCCTTCTAAGTGGGTTTATATGAACATCAAGATTGATTTTTTGCATGTTTTATAGGTCATTTTTCTGTTTGACAGTCTGTATTTTCACATCCGTACCGCCCATAGATCCAGAAATTATTGTAGTACTGTTCAAACTTTTCAATTCAATCTATGGAAAAATGAGCAGAAATGCACATGATTTTCTTTTTGAACCTCTTGATAGATAAATGTCTATGTTTTCAGGAAAGGTATCAATTTAATGGATTAAAATTCTCCTTTGAACCAAATTTTGAGGACTTTTGGGACATTTTCACCCCCCTATTTGCAATATTTTGTATCAAATAAATGCAGATTGTTTCCATGGTTACATCAAATTCACCATTTGATTTTTATGGGGGGGGGGATGGGGCTAGGATGAAATTTGAAAAAATAGGCAGGACAGGAGTTTTGAGTAAAAAAAAAAGGCAGGATGAGATTATTTGAAAAAAAAGGCAGGATGACAATTTATGTAAAAAAAAAAGTCAGGATAAACTAAATAAAAAAGCAGGACCGAATAGAGGGAAAAATAAAAAGGCAGGACAATATTTTTCATCCTAGCCCCCCATAAAAATCAAATGGTAGCTCCCTTACAACTATTGGACATCAAATCTATGGAAGATGCTGATTCCATATATATGCACATGCATAACACAAACATAAAGCCTTATTTGTTAGAAAGCAAGGGAAAAAGGGTGACACATATTACAACTAAAAAAATGCAAGACCAAAAAATGCCCCCCTAAAATCAAATGGTAGCTCCCTCACTCGGGTTGACAATTTTGGATATTCACCGACACAGTGGGCCATAACTGTTTTGTTATACCGAACAAACAATTTTAAAAGTGTAAAATATTGATTTACGGGAGAGAAAAAAAAGATTGGCAAAACAATAACGTTAGAACATTATTTTGTGTCTAAGAATTTCTGGTACAGAGACGTGCAAAAAGTATTCGGTCACAATGGCGGCGCGCTTACGTTTCAAAGTTGCAAAGTTC
The DNA here is from genome assembly GCA_017311375.1 of Mytilus coruscus. Taxonomy (NCBI): domain Eukaryota; kingdom Metazoa; phylum Mollusca; class Bivalvia; order Mytilida; family Mytilidae; genus Mytilus; species Mytilus coruscus. Next base: position 54,891,318 of record CM029601.1, read on the forward strand.
ATGCTTGTGCTGTAAATAGATCAACCAATGAAATACAACAAAAATAAAAACTTACCTCTAATACTTTGTTAAGTGTCCTTTTAGCTTGATTACATTTAATATCCTTTTCGGAATCGACTTGTATAAGCACTGAATATAGTCCCATTTTTAGATTTAATCATCCCAGTACATGTTTGAAGTTTTCTTTTTACATATAACCTGGGTCTATTATACTAGTATAATGGTCCCAGATATAACTAAACGTTTTCTATTAAATTTCACGTCTGGGGACTGTGCATACCAGCTCATACCGTTTATTCCGTTCCGAGCTACAAACTCTTGGGTGGACCGTGCACGATGGACAGGGGCGTTGTCATCCTGGAAAAAATAATTTCCTCCCGGGAAATGCCGAATTATCACTGCCACTGGCCACAAATGTTCATGAAGTATTTCTTGAAAATTAACAGTATTAATATTGCCTTCTACAGGAGTACGTGTACCGACGCCATTCCAGCAAATACAATTTACACTTGTATGCAAATTTGTCGGCCATTACGTAAAATCACACAGGTCCCCATAAACTTTGACATCATAATTGAAAACATTTGACGTCACAATTAAAAAGTGATTGTTGCCTGACGTCAAAAGGTGATTCGGAGTAGATCTAAGGTCATTCGGAGGCAAAATATAGCTAAATACCAAAAGTGTAAATACGTTGTTTGTGATGACCGCATTTCTGGTACAACAATGGTAGACTCTTCCTTTAAAATATTGATGGCCCTGCAAATGACCGTTTACGAGAGATATCCTCTGAACCATATGATTTTCCAACTTTTATTGTTTAATCTTGTTTTCCTTGTCACTCGATGGGCTTCTTATCTGACGGCCGTTGCCATTTTTTTTTGCAGGCGTCACTGACGTCATTTTTTTTATGGGAGATAACTCGTGCAAAAACCAAGGGCCCGAAAAGATTATTCACCAGGGAATAATAGGATTGTTCAATGGAGGCTTCAACATGTCGGGGTTATTCACCGCTCCTGCAATTTTTTGGAAAAGTAAACTATAACGCGTTATTCCGTATTAGCCAAACAAATATTTACTATATAATGTGAGGTATGATAATATAGGGTTATTGCATGAATATTGTCCCGAGTAGAATTTTATATTGCACGAGCTTGCGAGTGCAATATATGTTCTACGAGCCCTGCAAATGACCGTTTACGAGAGATATCCTCTGAACCATATGATTTTCCAAGTCTAATTGTTTAATCTTGTTTTCCTTGTCACTCGATGGGCTTCTTATCTGCTGGCCGTTGCCATTTTGTTTGCAGGCGTCACTGACGTCATTTTTTATGGGAGATAACTCGTGCAAAAACCAAGGGCCCGAAAAGATTATTCATCGGGGAATAATAGGATTGTTCAATGGAGGCTTCAACATGTCGGGGTTATTCACCGCTCCTGCAATTTTTTGGAAAAGTAAACTATAACGCGTTATTCCGTATTAGCCAATCAAATATTTACTATATAATGTGAGGTATGATAATATAGGGTTATTGCATGAATATTGGAATATTGTCAATATGTTCTACGAGGACAATATTCCCCAATATTCATGCAATAACCCTTTTATTGTATAGCAATATAATATTTGAAAGTAAAAATTGGTTTAAACTAAGATTTTGTCGTTGATGACGTCATGAATTTTGAAGATTTATTGCACTAGTGCAATATTGGAATTTATTGCACGCTAACTTTTGGTTACTTTCTGTGGGAAATATTATATTGCTATGCAATAATACAAAGTATTACTTCCAATTAATTAACACAATTCAGTTGGGTTTTCATAATCGATGTCCTTTTATGCTCTTCGGCTTTGTACTTGTTTGGCTTTATAACTATTTTGGTCTGAGCGTCACTGGTGGGTCTTGTGTGGACGGGACGCGCGTCTGGCGTGTTAAATTATAATCCTGGTACCTTTGATAACTAATTATACATGCTTTGATATATCTAGTCAGTACCAAAAATTTGAAAAAAAATCGATCAAAATTCAGTGTTTTAGATTTTCTTTTGGCGTTTATGATAAGGTGTTCTCGTTAGAGATTTATAAGCTAAAAACTTGAAGTACACATTGGGCTATTATGATGCGAGTCAGATGTGGATACTAAAAATTCCAAAGATCTTTTAGAGTAGGCCTACATACAATCTAAGACTCTCATCTTTCAACAGTATAAAAACATTTGACTTTTCTACACTCTACACAAGTATTCCCCATTTCAAACTAAAAGACAAATTGAAAGAGTTGGTAATGCTTTGTTTCATAAAAAAAGAATGGCCAACGTAGATACAAGTATCTTGTCTTCAAGGGAGGATCGATAAATCCTACTTTGTAAAAAATCACTCTGACTCAAACAAAAAATTCTCTGAAACTGACATTATCAAGATGCTTGATTTCTTGATTGACAACATATTTGTTACGTTTGGAGGACGTGTTTTCAACAAACTATCAGCATTCCCATGGAAACCAACTGTGCCCCTTTTCTTGCCGATTTGTTCCTTTATTCTTATGAGGCTGACTTCATACAGGAACTTCTTAGGAAGAAAGAAAAGAAGTTAGCAGTATCCTTTAACTTTACTTTCCGATATATAGATGATGTTCTCTCACTAAATAATTCTAAATTTGGTGACTATGTTGAACGCATCCCATCGAACTAGAGATAAAGAATACAACAGATAGATACAGTTAAGTCTGCCTCATATCTTGAATTACATCTGGAAATTGACAATGAGGGTCGGTTGAAAACAAAACTTTACGACAAAAGAGATGATTTCAGCTTCCCAATTGCATGTGAACTTTCGATTTCTATGTAGCAACATTCCCGCAGCACCTGCATACGGAGTATATATCTCCAAATTGATACGAAATTCCCGGGCTTGTATTTCCTATCATGATTTCCTTGATAGAGGGTTGCTGCTCACAAGGAAGCTATTAAACCAAGAGTTCCAAATGGTGAAGTTGAAATCATCCCTTCGTAAATTGTACGGACGCCATCACGAGTTGGTTGACCGTTATGGAATAACCGTTTCACAGATGATATCGGATATGTTCCTTATGTCGTAACTACAATACCCTTCCCTTTTCACGAATGTGACCTACCGAATTAAACTATTTACCGGGTTTTTACTAACATGAGCAAACACGACGGGTGCCACATGTGATGCAGATCTGCTTACCCTTCCGGGCACCTGAGATCGCCCCCATGCAGTTTTTGGTGGGGTACGTGTTGCTTAGTCTTTAGTTTTCTATGTTGTGTTTTGTAAACTATTGTTTGTCTGTTTTTTTTTTTTTCCTTCAACAATGAACAAAACTCAAACTGCACAGTAAGCTATAAAAGGTTCAAAAATGACAATTGTAAAACAATTCAAACAAGAAAACTAATGGCCTAATTTATGTAAAAACAATAAAAGAAAAAAAAACATGATAAACAGCAACAAAAGACAACCACTGAATTACATGCTCCGTGAATGGTTTCTTTAAAGTGATAAAATGTGCCAATTTATCACCCTCATATATAGTTGTGACACTAATGTAAGGAATTTTCTTATCCATTATACCATCAAAACAAATTCTCGTTTTCAAGTCAAAATATCATTTTGTTGCTTCAATTTAGAATGAAAAGCGCAAGCATTGATTTATTATAACTAGTAGGTTAGCATGGTATCTTCTTGAAAATGATATGTCGTTGCTACATGCAAAATTGTTTTTATTATCCAAAATTAAAATTTGTTTGGTTCTTTTTGAGAAAGTTTGAAATGCATCACTTGGAAGAAAGGAAGAAAACACAGAAACAAGACCAGAATGAATTCAAAGACAAAAGCCAGATCAGTTCTTGTTTTGAATTGACGTTGTAAATAAATTGTAGAAACGAAAAATAATGAAAACGACAATTATAATAATGTTCCTTGCTGAATAGTCCAACGAGAAGAATCAATGAAAAGATAAACTACATATTACCAACAAACAATGCTGCATCACAGGAAAGACAACATATTACCAATAAACAATGCTGCATCACAGGAAAGATAACATATTACCAACAAACAATGCTGCATCCCTGGAAAGACAACATATTACCAACAAACAATGCTGCATCACAGGAAAGACAACATAAATTTATTAAATAAACAGAAGCATTTATTAACTCATGGAAAAACAATCTTTACATATTTTTATGCAATTTCTAATAATGAAATCAAGATTAATAACAGTATGGTATTATAAAAGTACAAAACTTCAAGTATGAAGTCTTTGATAATATGATTCTTGTTAATGATGGAATCCTCTATGGCATATGGAATGACTCCAATACCTAAATTTTAGAAAGTTACAACCTTGTTAGTTTGAAAATCTATTTAAATTTAACGGATTTTTAAACGGACTTTTCACAAATCTGTTGATACATAACATTTAATTTTGAAATTAAATTGCAACTAACTGTCAAAAAGTCATTTTACTTTGTTATTTATCAAAAACTATCAATAATCCTCTAAAAACTTATTTTCAAGACATGAACTTGACTCTTAAGTTTTAGCATATAGTTTTGCCATGTTTGGAAATTGAAAAAAGATCAAATGTAGCTATTGACAGAAATATTTTGAAAGGAGATATTAATATGCAATGTTTTAAAAATCAGAAATAAGTAATAGTTAAGTTTAGTAAATTGACTTCCAATAGACTCCTTCAACCCTTTATACTGTAGTTTAGTGACTTGCATTTCTGATATTTCATCAACTATTTTATATTACAGTTTACTACCAAACAGAATTCATTTTAAACATACATGTTTCTGTATATTTACTATGATAATTTGAATCCCATGGGATTTTATTTTGTCCCATGGGATTTCATTTGTCCCATGGATTTCATTTGTCCCATGGGATTTTATTTGTCCCATGGGATTTCTTTGGTCCCATGGGACTGAAAAATATCACATAGGATTTACTCAAAATCCCATCGGATAATGCAGATTCCCATGGGATTATGCTAAAACCCATGGGATTATAAAATCCCAGTTTTATTTAAATTCATATTGCAAAGTATAGTCTTTATAGTCTTGAGCTTTAAAACTTGATATTTAGTAAATCCCATGTCGTTCCGCACATTTTGGTTATTTACATGACACTGCAGGTCCAAGAAAGTGCGGCGCCGGATTTGCAAATGAGTGTTTTGCAAATTTAAAGTGTTCAGTGTTAGACTTTTAGAGTAGAAACAATTTGAAACATCAACTTTATACTTAAATTAGTTTGTTCAAACGAATCTCACTTTTTCATTTCATAACTTATCCTTTTGTAAGTTAGCTAAAATGAAATGAAGTAGTTGATTTGTTGTTTTTATACGATTGTGTGACAGACAGAGGAAAGAAGGAATAACAGTGCCAATTCAGTATAGCTCATGTCCAGTACGCAATTTAAAAATCCTGTTTTTGCAATCGCATGTCCGTTGAATACGGGTATTGATTCTAAGAAAAATAATTTGTTATTAAGATGAGCTATTTTCTTAATTGTTAATGAATACAAACGTTTTTGTATCGCCTAATTTGTAAAGATATCGTCATATTGTTTTACCAAAAACGCTCTAGGCCTCTTAGTTGTTATGGATGAGGATCGTTAAATACCCAGGTTAGGGGGAGGGTTGAGCGCACACAAAGATGTTTAACCCCATCACATTCTTTTTGTGCCTGTCCTAAGTCAGGAGCCTGCAGTTCAGTTGTTGTCGTTGGTTCATGGTTCATGTATGTCATATTTGTTTTTTGGTAAATTGTTTTGTTATAAGTTAGGCCTTTAGTTTTCTCAATGGGTTTTCCAGCCCCCTAAAATTTGCAAAACATGGGTTGTCCTCAGCTGAATAAAGAATATTTTCGATAATTTTACCTCAAAAAAAAATCTGAAGTTTGCCCCCCTCCCCAACCTAAAATCCTGGATCCGCCCCTGTTTTCTCATTGTTGAAGCCCGTATGGTTGCCTTTAATTGCTTACATCCACTTCTTTTTAACTTTGGTGGATAGTTGTCTCCTTTGCAATCATACCACTTCTCCTTATTTTTATATAATAATATCTTTATTGTCATATAAACATATAGATCCTCTAAATTCGCTTATAAATACAGATTGCCTCAACTCCTTGAAAACAAATTGACGGAATTCCCAGAAACTTGCACTGATACTAACTTCTTCAGGTTGGACATGAAGTTGTGCACCTGCTACTTTTACTTTTAGTCTTATATTTTGTGTATGTGTTGGGTGGGGGAGTCAAATACCGCAAAGAATATCACTCAGTGTGTCTGAAAATCGTTCATATTGATAGAAATATTCTAAGGACTCAAACGCAGTCATTAAGGATGTATTCTTCTGACGTTACAGTCTCGTTGAAATCTCGTTCTGGAATTATTTCTAAAACATGTGATACAAGTGCAAAATATCAATGAACTTAAAAAATGTTATAATCAAACTTAACTCTGTGAAAAAATTGTGTATTTACAATGAGTAGTTTTTGCGTAATCAATTTTTCAAATTTTATTACCAATCAAGTCAGTCTTTTTAGCCAAAATTTTGAGAAAATGGGTGAGGGGTACAAGAAATGTCAGTACGGCCTTCATAAATGAGCAAAACCCATACCCTATAGTAAGCTGACCCAAGATACAAGATACAAGACATTTTATCAACCAATTATGGTGCCCAAAATTTGAGCTATACAATCAAATTAATTACAAAATAAAGCACAGTAAATGATTAGAGTGATTTAAGTACATTTAAACAAAAACATGTATACACATTTAAACAAAGTAAACATTCTTTATGTGCCTGTCCCAAGTAAGAAGCCTGTAGATCAGTGGTTGTCGTTGGTTCATGTCTGTCATATTTGTTTTTCGTAAATTGTTTTGTTATAAATTAGGCCGTTAGTTTTCTCAATTGAATTGTTGCATATTTAATGTCGGAGCCTTTTCTAGCCGACCATACGGTGTGGGTTTTTCTCATTGTTAAAGGCCGTACGGTTGCCTATAATTGTTTACATCCACTTCATTTGAACTTTGGTGGATATTTGTCTCAATGGCAATCATACCACATCTCCTTATTTTTATAACATAATTAAAAACAATGTCACAAACAAAGTCATTGGTTTGGAGAAATAACGTTTCTTAATCAATTTATAGACCTAGGCCTATGGGAGACAACTCCTGATCGACTTTTTTATTTTTCTATTTTTCAGACTACATTGATATTTTCTAGATGTTTAATAATTCTTTCTTTCTTCAAATAGGGAGTGCAATAATTGAGTTACGTTTGATGTAACAAACAAATCTTCAGATGAAAGAATCCAAACAAAGTCATTTCATCAGATAACGTTGAAATTGTTTTGAATTTAGAATTTAAATTAGACAGATGTTGAGATCTTGCATCTTTTAGAACAGGACATTTTAAAAGAAAATGTAGTTCATCTTCAACTGCGTTCTAACATAGCTTTTGTCATCAGTTTTTATACCAATATACCTCCCTCTTTCAATTTCAATGTCATGACAGCTAGTTCTAAAGCTTGTAATTATTTGCCTGTCTTTTTTTGAATTTATTGTTAAATATGGTTCAAACATGAAAATATTTTTTAAATTTTCTGTAAGCTCTTAATTCATTGCCTGCATGTGACTGTATATTTGTACTCTTCCCAGAATTGTTTTCTTAACTAGCGACCCTGTATTATTATGTCACCACTACTGTTGAATATGCATGATATCAGACCTCGCACCCAAACATTTAATCTTTCAGAATCGTCATCATAAAATATTGTTATAACTTAAAAAGTTTCGTTGTAGCATCTAATATCTGCATTTTACACATCTCAACGATTCAAAGTTCAGTTTGTTTTTCTTTAATCTATTTTCTATCTAATTTAATTTGTACTTTGATAACGATAAAGGAAAGCTTGTTCCGATATTTTACCAATTAAAGAAATGGACTTCTAATAATAATTCCATTTTTGCTATTTTAAATGAAAAAGGAACACTGTTAGAAACTCCTTGTTTGTTTGCATCTATCCTGGACCCCAAAATTTTTCATCATATTTTATTCCCAAAATCATGAAATATGAATAACCAAAGGATTGATGTTCAAGAATGTTTGATTAGGGCTTTCGCCAAAGAAGTCACCACCATCGACGCTCTATATCACTACAATGCGGATCTGTCCTCGGTTTCGAGGCTGCAAAGGCTTGAGTTGGAGAGGTCTTCCTGACTATAGCGGGGCATACCACATGGCACTCCCTCTCCATTGTAAGCTACATGGTATTGCCCTAAGTCAGTACACCATACCAGTACAGGAGACAACTTCAAACTTTCGAGGACTTTCAATCATTTGGTTATTCATATTAATATAAAAACTAGGAACCCATACGGTCGGTAGATTAAGGAGCCATTTTTCCGACCTGGGTCGAGTGCCAGTGGCGATAGACTCCTTTGATATGAATAATCATTGGTTGTTCTTTTCACGTAAATTATGTATGATATATGCTTCGACAATATTGAGGTTTTTAATTCTTGCTACATTGGAGAATATAATCAAAGTACTGAAGCAATGGTCACAAGCACTTGTCTCAGAAAAAAAAAATTACATCTGTATACCTGAAAGTGAAGTTAATGTACAGAGATATATTTTTTTCTGACAAGTTCGTGCGTGGATAATGAATATTTAAATGACAGGGAATTCAACGTCACCGTAATAACTATTATATTGTAGTGATACAAATCAGTATACTCTGGTTTGTTTTTATATATTAATGTTTGTATATAACAGTTACAATCATACTACATCTTCTTTTTTACATGTATAAAATATAATTTTCATCCATTTGTATATCATTCTATTTTATGATTCTAATAATAGTGCAGTACAAGTGCATGGTGGACACTCTTCTGTAATAATATGATTTTTCTAATAGATTGGATTTGAGCAGGCATTCATATTTTCCCGCAAAACGTTCTTGAGATATTCTTCCGCAAGCGTTAACACAATTTTTCTGTACGTGTGCATAGATATTATCAATGACTTTTTACTTATATATATATTTTTAACAACAAAACATTTCCATATTATTAATTTATGTTCTAAACAAAAATATTTTATGGGTATTCATTTAAGAAATTAATTTATAACAAGCGATAAGGAATGTTATTTTGCACTCGATAATGTCCGCGTATTTATAGATCGGTTACCAGTCAAACACGAAAGTTACGTAAGTAAAAATCTCGTCGGCAACAATACATCGAAATGCCCTCACGGTCATCGCGATGTAAAAAGGATGTCAATAATTTAATCTCTCTTCGTCTATTATTTGAAGGAAAAGGACGTATTTTAAGATCTCTCCAAGATGTATAATACTTGTCCAAATTGTGATGTGGAATTTTCGAGACAGGATGCTATGTTGAGACATTACAAGAATAGACACAAAATCAATCAACCATATCCATCGAGCAGTCATGCGTATCCACCATCACCACCGCCGCCGCCTCAAAATGTAGTTTTACAACACCCGTTTACCATGATGTTTGTTACTGAGACCTACAGGGTCATTGTAAGTCTGCGTTATCTATTGATAGGCCGGGAATTTCCACTTCTATGTAAAACCTCGCACAGAAAGGATATTTTGGCCTTATAATTATAGCTGCATAATTTTGATTTATTAATTTATACCAATTAGTTGTAACTGCATGGGGATTTTCATATGGATGAATGAATGAATACATTTTTAACACTTAAGTGTCTTCTTCAACCGTTTCAATTAGTTTATGTAAAAGATTAGAACTGATTTGGTCATTAAGGTTCATCATAACACATGGACAAAAATGGCTGAATTTACACCTAAAATAGATATAGTAAGATGTGGCGTGAGTGTCAATGAGACAACTCTCCATCCAAGTAACAATTTATAAAAGTAAACCATTACAGGTCAAGGTACGGCCTTCAACACGGAGCATTGGCTCACACCGAACAGCAAGCTATAAAGGGCGCCAAAAATTACTTGTGTAAAACCATTCAAACGGGAAAACCAACGGTCTAATCTATATAAAAACGAGAAACGAGAAACACGTATGAACTACATAAACAGACGACAACTACTGTACATCAGATTCCTGACTTGGACAGGTGCAAACATTTGCAGCGGGATTAAACCTTCTACTCTGAGTACAGACTAACATGTCAGGTTGGAAAAGTTTTAAAGCCTGACATACACTAGATATATAAAAGTTAAATGCATTTTGTGTTTCAGAAAGATAAAGATAAAAATGAATTTTGAAAGGCATTTTTTTTTTCGTTCCTTCAGAAGGTGTTAATAGTTGGGATACAACCTCTCAGGTAACAACTGTATTGTATTGTATTGATTGTCCTTGAATGACATGGACAATTATGGTGAACCATTTGGTTCAAAAGGTATTTTTATCGGTTAATTGCTATTTATATACCGGTTAACCGCTAGTTTTACCGGTCAATCGCTATTTTATCGGTTAACCACTATTTTTACCGGTTATGAATAAAAGGGAGATGTGGAGTGTACGTCGATAAGACACCAAATAAACTCAATTTCGGTATTTGGTCTAAATGTTTATGTTTTTATGGTTTTTCAACATATGTTGAAGGCCTCGTATTGACTTTAATATGAGAAACATGGATTAAACCGGCTTTCAGACGGACATGTAACTTATCCATTAAGACAGTGTCTGCACATTCAACAAGAAGCAGCCACATGAACATTTATAATAAGATATTCTCAGTGGCGGATGTAATAACATACATTGTTTTTATTTTCGTCGACAAATATTGAAATGATTAAAAAAATAAAGTTCCAATTTCCTCAGACAAAGTAAACCTTACACACATAAGGAGAGATGTGATATGATTGCCAATGAGACAACTATTCATCAGAAACCAAAGAAATTTGATGTGATCAACAATAGGTGTCATCAACATCACTGGCTTTGACAGATGCATTTTGTGTGAAAGACAGACGCGCCACATCTAGGTAATAACATAATATAAATCTACATAGTTGGGCTTCAGTCATGTAAATACTGCCTAGCTGTAAAGTTTCAACCAATAAAATATCAAAGTCACCTACTTTTTAACAAGGTCGAAATCAGTCCTACACAGTTTGGTTAAAATTTGCTTATAGGTTTCAAACAGGATATAAATGTGAAAAAAAAACAACAAAAAATTGTGTTTTAAAGGGCAATATCGATGATTATGGATAAGTCAATGACATGTTTATCACTTCAATTCTGGCAGATTTGTTGGAGTTATATCTAGTCTTTTTATATTTTTATTAACGGAAACCCAAAGTTTTCACCTATTTCCTATTTCTAAAATAAAAAATAAGGAGACGTGGTATGATTGCCAATGAGACAACTACCCACCAGAGTTCAAATGAAGTAGATGTAAACAATGATAGGCAACTGTACGGCCTTCAACAATGAGAAACACCCATACCTTATAGTCGGCTATTACAGACCCCGACATGAAAAACGTGAAACAATACAAACGAGAAAACCAACGGCCTTATTTATAACAAAACAAAAACCAAAAAACAAATATGATAGACATGAAAAAACAACAACCACTGAACTACAGGCTCCTGACTTGGGTCAGGCACATATAAAGTGTGTGTGGGCACTCAACCCCCCACAACCTGGGACGGACGACACAAGAATTAACTGCAAAATCAGTTGCAATTGTCTTTACTCAACTGATCGGTACGAGGCACAAAAACAACTAACATAAAAACAATAGAAACAAATCACCGATAAATAAAGAGTACTCGCATGCAGTTACTGAAAGCTAGTTCAAAGCAAATTACAACTAATAACTCAATCGTGTTGTGTCTGACTAAAAGGTTAATCAGTACTCATCCAACGGATTTAGTGTAAAGAAACAGTCCGAGTTCAACGCATGACCTTGTGTAATGCCAAAATGTAAGTAAATAGTATCGACAGGATGTAGGATAATGAGTTCTCATAATTGTATATTTATAGCAATATATATTAAGTTAGGTTTTAATTTTTCAAAAACAAAAATCAATGTTAGTACCAATAAAATCAATATTTAAGGATTCTACAACTATGTTAAATTGATAACCTTTGGGAAAATATTAATGCAAAGTATCAATTAGTTAACATATGTATAGTAGCTTAATTTCCGGGCTTTATAAACAACATCACCGTTAAACTTAGGATGTGATATCCCGTTTGTGATAAGAAGTCTACAGGCACAGCAAAACTTCCTAACCAAGTCGTTGTATCTATGAAAGAATTTGGTGAAAGTTTTTAATTAATTAGTGGTAACGAAATCCCTAACTTAATAATTATCAATTATTAATACATAAACTACGTTAATTGAAATCTAAAATGCGACAACAGACACTGGCATATAGCGAACAATTTGTGGAAAATACACACCGTAAGAAGGGTCCAAAGGAACATCAACGTCCACAAAAGGAAAATTAACAATTTAGAACAAAAAATCGTCACTTTTTTATAGAGTTTCCCATGTGAAACTGAAATATGCAAACCTAGAAAAAGACCATCATTGCTGTCTGTATTAGATTTATTTTAAGCAAGTTCCTTTTGGTAAATTTCCGTCGAAAATACGAAAAGTCTTGATTATTTAAAGCAAAAATATAATCAAGGTAACGGTAAGTGATTTTAAATTTATCAATTAAATATAATTTAGACGAATCTTTTGGCCTTAAACTGTGATTCATAACAATACAGGAACAAGTCTGCTATTAAATGGGTGCAATTGGTGTTCGAAGGAATACCCACAACATATCGAAAAACTGTATTGCCGAAGCGTACATAAATGTTGTCAAGAAGAAAATTTAAAGCATTAATCCCCTCATCACAGTTACAGTAAATATATCTAGAAAATTTACCTTTTTCATTACAGAAGAAGGATTTATATGAGTTTTCAAAGGCCCATTCAATTAAATGAGAGAAATACTGTTTAACAAAATTGTGTGGTAATGTAGTGTTCAGAGTCGAAAAATCATAAATGTCAACTGATTTGAACGGACCATCAGTATCCAAAACATCCAAAGATTTTTTTGACACTCCAAAAATAGTTAATTCCATTAATTTTGTATGCTTTGTTACACAAAATTGATAATAGTTCATTAACAGGGAACTAGTTAACAGCTAGTACAGAAAGATTAGTCGTAGAACACTTGTTATAAGTATATACTTTTATATTGATGTTCTTGATGATGGCCAACCCGGGTAAAACGCTTCGGACACCCCGTATTGACAAAGTGCTATTTTACAAACTATACCACTTGGTCGTTGCCGCTGCTTATGAAATGTTAATCACGAGGTTGTCACAAGACCAAGTAGTCAATAACATTAGTTACTAGTACAACATTCATTTTTTTTTCGTCGATCAATATTGAAATGACTAAGAAAATAAAGTTCCAATTTCCTTAGACAAAGTAAACTTTATACAAACACTAGTAAGGAGAATTGTGGTATGATTGCCAGTGAGACAACTATTCATAGGAAACTAAAGAAATTTGATGTGATCAACAATAGATCATCGGACGGGCTTAAAAATATCGTGAAGTAAGCTATAAATGGTCCCGACATGACATAGTGGAAACAGTTCAACGGAGGAAACTTACAGCTTCATTCATGCTGGATCAATAAACGAAAAACAAATATGACAGGCAGCAACCAACGACAACCACTGAGTTAGAGGCTCCTGACTTGGGACATGCACGCAGAATTAGGCAGCAACCAACGACAACCACTGAGTTAGAGGCGCCTGACGTGGGACATGCACGCAGAATTAGGCAGCAACCAACGACAACCACTGAGTTAGAGGCGCCTGACTTGGGACATGCACGCAGGATTGGGCAGCAACCAACGACAACCACTGAGTTAGAGGCGCCTGACGTGGGACATGCACGCAGATTTAGGCAGCAACTAACGACAACCACTGAGTTAGAGGCAACTGACGTGGGACATGCACGCAGAATTAGGCAGCAACCAACGACAACCACTGAGTTAGAGGCGCTGACGCCATGCACGCAGAATTAGGCAGCAACCAACGACAACCACTGAGTTAGAGGCGCCTGACGTGGGACATGCACGCAGAATTAGGCAGCAATCAACGACAACCACTGAATTAGAGGCGCCTGACTTGGGACATACACGCAGAATTAGGCAGCAACCAACGACAACCATTGAGTTAGAGGCGCCTGACGTGGGACATATAGAAAATTGAAGGATATGGAGTAAATGTACAAGGGACAAAATCGCACACAATACATAGAAAACATAGAAAATTATCAATGAACAGGGCTTTTATTCCTGTTCTTCATCTTGACAGTTGATGTAGGGTCTTCAACAATGAACAAATCATTCATACCCTACAACAAGGTCAAGACGGCCCCTAGCGTCGACTTAAGCGGTACTATTGATAAAAATAAAGTAATTTTGAAAGACATCGATCGCCGCTAAAATATGCCTTGAAGTTACACATGTCGGGAGCGGTCAATGAATTACATAATTTATAATTACGGGCGAGGTCTTTGAACATATATTTGTCATCCATTGCCCAACAAAAGACCAATAATTTCGAAACAACAAATGATAGGCAATACATATAAAACTAAACAACAAATGATAGATAGCACGGCATGCACGCAGAATTAGGCAGCAACCAACGACACCCACTGAGTTAGAGGCGCCTGACTTGGGACATGCACGCAGAATTAGGCAGCAACCAACGACAACCACTGAGTTAGAGGCGTCTGACTTGGGATATGCACGCAGCAACCAACGACAACCACTGAGTTAGAGGCGCCTGACGTGGGACATGCACGCAGAATTAGGCAGCAACCAACGACAACCACTGAGTTAGAGGTGTCTGACGTGGGACATACACGCAGAATTAGGCAGCAACCAACGACAACCACTGAGTTAGAGGCGCCTGACTTGGGACATGCACGCAGAATTAGGCAGCAATCAACGACAACCACTGAGTTAGAGGCGCCTGACTTGGGATATGCACGCAGAATTAGGCAGCAACCAACGACAACCACTGAGTTAGAGGCGCCTGACGTGGGACATACACGCAGAATTAGGCAGCAACCAACGACAACCACTGAGTTAGAGGCGCCTGACGTGGGACATACACGCAGAATTAGGCAGCAACCAACGACAACCACTGAGTTAGAGGCGTCTGACGTGGGACATGCACGCAGAATTAGGCAGCAACCAACGACAACCACTGAGTTAGAGGCGCTTGACGTGGGACATGCACGCAGAATTAGGCAGCAACCAACGACAACCACTGAGTTAGAGGCGCCTGACGTGGGACATACACGCAGAATTAGGCAGCAACCAACGACAACCACTGAGTTAGAGGCGCCTGACTTGGGACATGCACGCAGAATTAGGCAGCAACCAACGACAACCACTGAGTTAGAGGCGCCTGACGTGGGGCATGCACGCAGAATTAGGCAGCAACCAACGACAACCACTGAGTTAGAGGCGCCTGACGTGGGACATGCACGCAGAATTAGGCAGCAACCAACGACAACCACTGAGTTAGAGGCGCCTGACTTGGGACATGCACGCAGAATTAGGCAGCAACCAACGACAACCACTAAGTTAGAGGCGCCTGACTCGGGACATGCACGCAGAATTGGTATTTCGGATGATTTGTATATATATATATATATATCCTTAACTTTCAAATATCTATTCTGAGCGTTCTTTGTGAAAATTAATCCAGACGCGCAATATACATTTTGTGTGCTCAATATAATTATATGGACTTTTATTTGTTTGAGTGAATTGGTCGAGTTTATACACCAATAAATTCCTTTAAAAAGGCGTTTAATCCTATAATATAAAATACTTCATTCTGACTGAACAGTATACATAAGAGCGGCATATCTCGTGAAAATTCTATGAATTTGAGCGCACAATGTATTATATAGTGCGCATAATATAGCTATATCAAGCACACAATATGATTTTAAATAGATCGCACAAAATAATTATTTGTGCGCACTATTTGTGCGTACAATATATTTGCATTGAGCGCAAAAAATAAAAATTTATGCGCACCATATAATTATACTGAGCACACAAAATGTATATTGAGCGTACAATATATTTTTTTCTCTTTACCGTACTTTGATAGGTATAAGAAAATAATCTACATAATGGCCGATAAGTTCAGGAACCACACTTTGATATGATTGGTCTGCCAGGTGAAATTACATTTTAGTTCATTTAAACCAGCCTGGTGTATTTGTTTAAACTTCTCCGTTTCAAGACTGCCATTAGTAAGTGATATCCCGAGGAAGGAAGTTGTCTTGAAGTTACATCATGACCTTCCCTTTTCTTTGTTTTGATTCTTGTGCAGCTGATTGAGTCAACATTTTTCAGTTTTATTATACGTTTAACAGGTCGGGAACTCTAGATTTACTGACATCAGAATATATTTGCATAGTAATTTCCGAAATAGAATGTAAACATGGCCTTGAAAAACTGACCAATTGACTCAATGAACTACAATGCATTGTGGGCTACTACGAGTTTACTACCGCTTAAAAACACGTGAAGTTAGTGGGAAAACTGTCAACTAATATAGTGTCTGGGACCCTCTCATAATAAATGTTTTTGTTCAGCGAATGTGTTTAATGTAAAATATATAACATAATCTTTAAATTGCATGCTCAGATTAAAAAAATATTGTTTACTGGCTTCACGATTCGACTTTCTTTTTCGCCTTGTAAAAGTAGTTGAACAGGCTTTGTCCATTGTTATGCATTGTACCTGTGGATTAATTTCACGTGAAACAGTGAAATTTCCAATGAAGTGACCGCTGTCCAGAATAGAAATCTTTTGAGTCCTTATAAACCCGTCAAAACGGTTTGAAGGAATGGGTTACATGTCTATCTCTATATATATGCTTTTGCATTATTTTGTATTCTGTATATATAAGGGCATACGATACAGTTTTAATCTCACGGTGATTTTTTTACGAAAATTTGCATACAAGCTAATTTACACCTAGTCAATTCAAATATGTAATAAAAATATACCTTCATGTGCTGCTTTAAGGGATAAATAGGGTCAAAGTTTTAAACATTTACACAAAATTTCGGTTTTGTGGACAATACTATCCTTTGGAAAGACATACCTAACTTTTTTGTTTCAAAAGATAAACACAAGCGCATTTTTGTTAAAAAAAAAAACATTTGGAAAATCTTCTTTACATAAGTATGTTCTAAAATTGTATAACAATTCTTTGGAATTAATTAATTTTTACCAAAGTTTCAGGATTTTAGAAAAAAAATGGATTTTTTTTTTTGCTGTATATTTATCTTATTTTAAAAAATTTCATCGGTGACTTTTTCATAAAGATTAGTATAAATAATCTTCATACGTAAAGATAGCACCATAAATGATTTTATTAAGATTGGCAAATATCCGAGTCCGTTAAAAATATAAAAAAATCCAATATCTACTTTAGAAGAAAACGAACTTTGCAAAGAAGAAAACAAAACGAAACTACAGCTACTTGCAATGATTGAGGAAAATATTGCTTCATTACTTTCAGAACAAAGGGAACAGTTTGAAATAGAAAAAAGCCCCAAAAACTGAAATATGCCAAAAAATCAATACTTATAGATTTTGTTAACATTTTCAAAGAAGAATTAAGAAATGTCTTGAGCAGTTTTGATAAAATATGATAAATGATATAGGTTTTATACATGTTCTGTACCTGTCAAATTCTAAATATAAAAATATTACACAGTATTCTATAGTAAATATCTCTTTTCAAGATAATGGAAAACCAATCAAGACATTTTGAAAGGTGTTTGTATATAAAAAAAAATAAGGAGGTGTGGTATGAATGCCAATGAGACAACTATCTACCAAAGTTCAAATGAAGTGGATATAAGCAATTATAGGCAACTACAATGAGAAAAACCCATACCGTATAGTCGGTTATAAATAGCCCCGATTGACGATTACACGTGTTTATTTCTCAAAAACAAATTAATAAATAAATACCCTTCCTCGATTTAAATTACTTTTTAATCATAAAAAATATACAATATCATAACATCAATTTTATGAAAAGTTTTGAAATTTTATTGACCCCAACAGATATTTGACACACAGGAGTCTTCCTCTTTTTTACGAACCTAAACTTCAAGGATCCCTTATTTTTTAACTATCTGAATGAAAGTTTGTCTTATGGGTAATCGTGTTTTTCACTGTTGTTTCGTTGTTGTCTTGTTGACGAATACCTAAAATCTTCGTGTAATTATCAATTATATAAATGGCTATATTTCGGGTAATTCAAACACTCGTTTCTTGGCATAAAAACAACTCTTTGTTAATCTGAGCATGGAACGAATACTTTATATCACGGACTATAAATGTGGATACAAAAAGTGAAAAACTAAGCGAAATTGTTAATCCCGCAATGCATGAAAAAATGTGTTGTATTTCAGTAAATAACACGTGTTCTCGGGTTGATCGTAAACACGTAGTAGTCCATCATATAGATATAGGAAAATGTGGTATGAGTGCCAATGAGACAACTCAACATCCAAGTTACAATTTATAAAAGTAAACCATTATAGGTCAAGGTACGGCCTTCAACACGGAGCCTTGGCTCACACCGAACAGCAAGCTATAAAGGGCCCCAAAAAATTACTAGTGTAAAACCATTCAAACGGAAAAACCAACGGTCTAATCTATATAAAAACGAGAAACGAGAAACACGTATGAACTACATAAACAGACGACAACTACTGTAATCAGATTCCTGACTTAGGACAGGTGCAAAAATTTGCAGCGGGATTAAACGTTTTAATGGTACCAAACCTGCATTGTTATTCATTTAATGAATTAGTCAAAAACCCATGAAAAAAAAAATGCGTAATACGTAAATAAACAATAACATGTGCGAGGACATAAGTATGCTAATCTATGCATATCCATATAAGGTAGTGTTCCCGACTGTTTAAGAAAACCCTAAGTATATTAGATATTGTTTTTATTTAATGATTTTTTTTTCAAATATAAAAACTGACAAATGCATGCAGAAATACATCTGTCTGTCTGTCCGTCCGAAAGACCTTGGATGGGAAACTTTTGTTAAAGTTATCTTGGCTTTTATCAAGGGGAATGGTTTAATACATTTTTTATTTGGTATTCAGCTTGACAATGTTGAGTTAAAGCGAGTAAGCAATTTTTACATCCACCTATAAAAGAGTCGAAAAATACCAAAGGGACACTCAAAATGAGGGGAAAGGGGGTGTCCAAAATGCAATAGTCGAAGAGAAACCGACAACACCATGGAAAAAAGAAAAAATAACCAAAAGACAACAAACAAGATTCTATAAAGCACTACATAGAAAACTTTTTAATTTATTTTGTTAAAAGTAACTTGTTGAATTAGTTTAGGAGCTACCTATAAAGGAGATATCAAAGAGTGGAAATAAAAAACTTTTGTATTTAGTCATTTTTCTTAAAAGACTGAGCAACAATAATCCCATCGAACACTTGGGGTAATGGTAAGCAAATTCTGCTCTATATGTGACACTCGCTGTAATTTTCATGGTATTACTAAGTACAAGTTCGGTGATAAGTGTCAATCTGAATTATGGCGCAAATGATATTCATGCATCTTAAAAATGACAATTAGCTCAAAAGGACTCCAGCCATATAATGTGATCAATATATATGAGTGTTCCATTTAAGTGTCAAATGTTATAACCAAATGTTAATAATATATGACCTAGCAATTGGAATGTCCTGGCTATATAAAATAAGGTTTAGATCTGGAATAGTAAAATTAGAGACTACCATGTTTTAAATTGAAAAAAAACATAAGCCATTTCTGTAACCATTCGTCCAGCTTACTCAAGTCATAGTCAACAACTGGTTTGATTGACAGTCTATTAAGACCGAGCAGCTGGTCGAAGTATCATCAGCAAAAAGTCTACTAAGGAAAATCAACTATGTCATTAGTATATATATATGAAATATATAAGTCTAAGGTCCTTACTGATTCTTGAAGGACTTCAGCGGAAAAATGACTAAATACAGTTTTATTTTCGCTCTTTGATATCTCCATTGTAGGTAGCTCCTACACTAATTTAACAAGTTACTTTTAACTCCATATGCTTTCATCTTTTTATAGAAGAATCTATGTCAAACGTTATCAAATGACTTAGAAAAATCACACAAAAACACAAAAAACGAAGCAGCTGAATTCTAATTCTACTGCATTATCAAGCACTTATACATTTCTATGTGTTGACGCACATTTCGGCATTTTGGCGGAATCT
Source organism: Mytilus coruscus (assembly GCA_017311375.1). Taxonomy (NCBI): domain Eukaryota; kingdom Metazoa; phylum Mollusca; class Bivalvia; order Mytilida; family Mytilidae; genus Mytilus; species Mytilus coruscus. Next base: position 54,911,711 of record CM029601.1, read on the forward strand.
TTACGAACATTCATAATACGTTTGTTTCTCGTTAAAACAATATATACTTTTTTAATAAATAACTCTCTCCATTACTTTATACCACCACAACTTGTAACATATATCGGTCATAAATCGGAAGGGGATGCTGAAACCCCCTTTTTAAAATTGCAATAACATTTGCAATAATACAATTAAAAGGAAAGTTACATTGTTCAAGTGATTTATTAAAAAATATTGAATTAAAGCATTGAGTTTTTGAATAACATCAACAATTTCAATCGATTATATCGAAAATGTATCATAGATTTCATGTCTGTTGGAGAAATATATTCCTTTTTAGTTTGGAAATAAGACTAACATACATGATTTGTTAAAGAAATCACATTTCTCGTCTTCATTATACACGGTATCACCAATCGAATTATCATTTATAAACTTTTGTATGAGTGGAATATATACAAGTACCTCTGTTTGATAAATGAGCATTTTCATGTTTTTCCACTAAGTTTTGGAATTAGAAACATTGTCATAAATTGTATTATATCAATCCATGCAATCCAATACATTTTGTCATATTAAAAGTGTAAAATAAAATATATAAATAGCGATTAACAGATAAAAAAGTGGTTAACCGATAAAAATAGCGGATTCCGACATATAAATAGCGATTAACCGATAAAAATAGAGGTTGCTAATTTTCTATGTTTTCTATGTATTGTGTGCGATTTTGTCCCATGTACATTTACTCCATATCCTTTCATTTTCTGTTAACCGACATACAAATAGCGGTAAACCGATAAAAATACCTTTTGAACCAAATGGTACACCATAGACAATAGACAGACAAGAGATATCTACACAACTATAGGTGAGTTAAAGGGTGTAACAGAGTGGACAGTATCAAATGCAATTTAGGTGTTTGTTCATTTTTACACCAACAGCAGGAACGAAAAAAAATGCCCATCAAAATCCAAAAAAGATTTTATCTTTCTGAAACACAAAATGCATTTAACTTTTATATATCTAGTGGATGCTAGGCCTTAAAACTTTTCAACTACATACGTTAGTCTGTACTCAAGAGTAGTTTTTGAGGTGTAAATACAGCCATTTTTGTCCATTTGTTATGGTGAACCTTAAAGACGTCTGAATTCAAGCTTAAATATGAAAATTCTATCATTTGCCACAAAACGTCGCTTTCAGATAGTTTTGTCTAAAATGGAAGTGGCCGCATTTGTGTTCAGTCTCAACCTTTACATATATGTTACGTATCATCATCAAATACAACATATATTTAAATGTTAAGATTGAACACAAGTGCGGTCACTTCCATTTTAGACAAAAACACAAATGCTAAAATTGTGAAGATTTCAGTAATTTTGCATGAATTAATGATGCAAGTACCTGATGCATATGCATTGTTTTGTTTAAAACAGCCCATATATGTTAAACACAATGATTCTTCTTTCCAAAAAATAGCTAAAAGTTTACATTTTTTAACAACTTTTTGAAATGCTATATTTTGGGGCCAAAAAGGGGCCTTACCGGGCCTACTCCTTATGAACATTGTGAACATTGTAAAGTCACAGACGATGTTAAACACTTTCTTTTAGTCTACTCAAAATATGATGCGCAAAGAAAACAGGAAAGCAAGGAATCATAGATCTTTCATTGAAACACCTTCTCTCCGGATACACACATATTTTCAGTCCTGTGCATTACTATTTACAGGAAACTAATATATTTAGGAAGGCTCTCAAATAAGTATCATCAATATATTCATATGAATATATCCTTTAGATAAATTAATTATGTATTTGTAACCCATGTATACATGATGTATTTCTAAGGTAGTCTTTCAAGTTCAATTATTTCTCCATTACAAAACAAGCACAATTAAAGAAAAAAAACTCACCCCAATCTAAGCTTTTTTTTAGTATCCATAGAATTATGGTAAGCAAGCATTGCACACTTCACCTGTGTGTCAGTCCACTGAACTTAATCAAATAGACATTTTTCTACCTGTGTTGTACATCAGTAAATCAATCTGAACACCTGTACGAAACTGACCACGCAATGCACGCAATCAATTTCAACAAGCCTAAAAAAATCATGCTAAACACTCTGGTCTATTGAAGATTAGTAGTAAACTCCGAAACTGAATAATTTAACAGTATATGTTAAAACATGAATACAATATATACAACATGTTTTAATTAAAAGTACAAAACAATCTTAAAAACATTCGAGAGCCACTCTCAAAAGAGTTATGAGAGACTTTTGCATAAAAATGGACAAATCGATAAACATACAAAACATTTTTTTTATCTATATAAATCATTCTTCCTTTGAATTAAAATATCACTTTTAGAGTCTCACAAACCGACAGTTACGGTCATATTATTAATCTGAGACTAATACAATATCACTTTCAGAGTCTCACCATATGTACTTGGGGACAAGACAATTTTTTTTTGGCCTCCCCTTTTTTCCAAAATCCGTTATTTTTTTTTGTTCTATTAATTTCAATTATTTTCGCGTTTTTCTGTACTATAAGAACATAAATATACTACAAATAACTCGTATTTGCTATTTACTATCAATTCCAAGTTTACTATCCACAGCGGTCATTCTCAATGCTCTTCAACTTCGTACTTTATTTGGCCTTTTTAATTTTTTTTTATTCGAGCGTCACTGATGAGTCTTTTGTAGATGAAACGCGCGTCTGGCGCAAATACAAAATTTCAATCCTGGTATCTATGATGAGTTTATATATATATATCAGTGACCGCTGTGGATAGTAAACTTGGAATTGATAGTAAATAGCAAATACAAGTTATTTGTAGTATATTTATGATCTTATAATATAGAAAAACGCGAAATTAATTGAAATTAATAGAAAACGGATTTTGAAAAAAAGGGGGAGGGCCAAAAAAAAAATTGTCCTGTCCCCAAGTACCTATGGTTTCTACATACTTTTGCCTTAAATAATGAAGATAATTTGCTCCTTCCAGTTTACAAAATGGTATTTTCGGTTCATATAATAGGTTGATTCAGGCTGATTCTGAAAGGTTTTGGTTTCCTTTACTTTTACATGAAATTAGTGCAAAAACTACAACTGCCGGTTTACACAAGGTCACTTTCAGATGACTCTTTACAAGGTCGGATGTCGTCCATCCTAATGCAATAGACATTATAGCTTTATTATGTATCAATATAAAGTTAAAACAAGATCAAAAGCTAGAAAGTCAAATTAAACTTTGATCTTGACCTAAATTTCATGGTCAAATGTCAAGGATCTCATATCAAGAGACCCCAGGTCCATAATAAGTATGGTCAAGAAGTTATCCCACCAAACAGCTTATTTTGAATATTCAATATATTTGTCATGATACTGTTGTTTGTCTTTTGGTCTTTTTTTTTTTTTTTTTTTTTTTTGCCATGGCTTTGTCAGTTTATTTTTGAATTATGAGCTTGAATGTTTCTTTTGTATCTTTCGCTTCTCTTTTTCAAGGAAAGAAATTCCTATGAAAAGTCACAAGTGCGCTTCGATCATAATGTATTGGCGTAGTGTCGTGTTTCATGTTACAATTTTCCGAAAACCTTATGGCCTCGACACCAATTTCCTGCTTATTGACCATTGACCTCATATCAAAAAGCCTCTTAGTCTCTATGACTAATGAGTGACCCCAACATACAACTTAAGTCAAACACAAAAAGGGAAATGAATCTCATTACATGGAATTGACCGCTTCCGTCAAAATTAACAGATGATCATAAGGAAGTGACGAGATTTTGGAAAAAATATTTGATCAATATTTTTTATGCTTTCTCAGGAGAAGCGATAACAAAAGAATAATGATACCAGGAAAATTGTTCGGTTAAAAACGGTGAGTTTAAAAACGCAATAAATGTTCAATATCATATACCGAATATCTTATCAACATGTAGCGAAACAAAAGCAGAATTTCAGAAACAAGTGTCGGAAAAAACTAAATAATCAGAACCTAGGACTATTATACTATAATAGTTCCAGTCAGAACAAAACGTCTTTCCACGGAAAGGTGGAAAGACATAATAAGCAAAACCATCTAGGGTTTAATATTGCCTGAAGGAATTGCAACTTTATATATAGTTTTTGATCAAAGTTATAAAATGTAAATAATTATTTAGAATAAAGCCTTTTACCCGTATCGAAGGCTAAAGAAAATCACCGATAGTCATACGTGTATGTGAAGGCAAGTAATTTGTTTTATGTGCATGATAATACAAATCAGTGGTGGATCCAGAGGGGTGGGGGTCGGGGTTTGGAACCCCCTTTTTTTTTGGACGATCAATGCATTTGAATGGGGACATATAGTTGGACCCCCCTTTTATCCTGGGTTGGGACCCCCTTTTAAAAGATCCGCCCTGCAAATACAAATACAAATACAAATACAAATACAAATACACAAATACAAATACAAATACAAATACAAATACAAATACACAAATACAAATACAAATACAAATACAAATACAAATGCACAAATACAAATACAAATACAAATACAAATACATATACAAATACAAATATTTTATTGGCACAAACACAATTACAATAAATGACAAATGCCCATATTTCAGTACATTATTACATTGAATACAGCATAATGAAATAATATGTTATAATTAAGAAGATACAATCTCATTTCTATAATCCATACATTTACGTATATAAGAACTAGTCACTTTCAGGACTTTTAAAGAATTGCTATTAATGCAACATTTCATATTTACCTGATTCTCACTATAACTTGTAGGAAGTATATTTAATATAATAGTTTTAAAGTTTATTCTGTAGTTAGAATATATTTTAAAAATTCAGTAAAAAGTTATTTTCAACTGCTACGTGTCCTCACCCGATTTACATACATTGCAAACTCGTTCTTCATTGGTGGGTAAACCTAAATGACGCCCTTTTTCTATAGCAAGATTGTGCGCACTGGGACTCAATCTTATTTTACACAGAGATGACCTTTCTAATTTGTTCCTTAAAACATCAACATAAGAACCACGCTAATTTGAAAATTATGAAATTTTTAATAAAATGTTATTTTGGATAAATCAAGGATTTGTACTATACAAATTCTTGGATGAAATGTAAATTTTTGATGGTTGATCCTGCGTGCACTGCTCGGTGCACTGATCCGCTGCTGGATAACTCGTACTAAAACAAAATCGGCCTATCACAAAATCGGACTATAACAAATTCGGCCTACCACTATTTCTATGCAGAAATATATTGAACAAACACGGATACGATTAGTAGATTGAGTTGTTAACGTTTTTTTCTGACTTTAAAAAAACAACTTAATATGTAAAAAATTATATACGAATTTATGAGAAAATGATAAATATTTTTGAAAAACAATATATAGAAATGTATTAAAATAAATTTAGATTCATCATTGAAATATGTGTTATATGAGTTGAATTTGATATTTTGAATGAGGATATAATTAACTTCTATTTGAAATATTATTGTGATTATCTCGTTAGTTATGTTTATTGACAAAAGATGTTTTAATTATTGGCGTGTTTCCATGTTTGTATTTTGTTTAATCCTTGGTGTTCATTATTAGTACATGTAACGTTATACAAACAAAGAGAAATTTGATTGACAGTGAATAGATTCTTTACAATTTCACTTAAATGTAATTCTTTATTAATGGAAAAGTAACTATGTTTAAATTGTCACATCAAACAGATACAATGTTTTTAGAAAGGCAAGCCGACGCAATCATTTATTATACATATTTCAGTCTCAAAATAGATTTGGAGTAAAATTGAAAAAAAAAAAAACAGAGATTTATTTTTCTTTCAAACCACTGGGATTCAACCAATAAAAGTATGATCAGATAAGAATTGTAATCAAACTAAAAAAAAAAAACAACATGAAAACGTCAGTTATACTGTTATACCATAAATATCTATGGTTATACACAAGCTGCTACTGCGAAGAAATTGTAATATTTAGTTAATTACAATTTCATGTAATTACAGGTAATTTTGTTCTCACTTTGGGCGATTAAATAGGTGTCAACAGTACATGTGCCAGTTGTTAGTTTAATAAATGATTTTGTTTTAGTCCGAGTTATCCAGCAGCGAAACAGATAAGAGTGGCGAAATGTCATTTTGGAGATAAAACTAACTACCAATATTGAAAATTAACAAAGTATAACCAGCACAACACATAAGACATATTCTATTCTTGAAATGGGAACATATGGATATCAAACTATTTAAAAAGAATTTAATATTTATCAAAATCGTTCAAATGCCTTTTTCATTTGACAAACTTTTAAACCTTTAAAAAGTATAGTTTGGTACACAGATATAATCCAGTCCAGTGTAGCAAATTATCTTACCCTTTAAATCCCGCACATGAGCAGATATTAAAATTTCTACTTCCTGTTTCATTGTTGTTGCTTGGTCGGAAAACATTGACTGAGAAAATGATCTTGAAAGTAAGTTGCTTTATTTTGTAGCTGTTAATTTGCATATTGATGTGAACAGTTAAAATGCTACATTTGATTTAGGCCAGGCTAATGAACATATATGTCATGTAGTCGTGATGTCACCGTGACTCAAGAGACTAACCTGTCTCTTCTTTGCATATTTTAGTACAAGTTAAGGTTCATGTGGACCCTTTGACTAAAATGGCTGCATTTTCACCTCAAAATTAATCTGAGTACAGACAAACCTGTGTATCTTGAAAATTTTAAGGCATAGCATGCCCTAGATAAATAAAATTCAAATATATTCTATGTTTTAGAAAATTAAAAATTAACAGGATTTTGCAGTGCACTTTTTTCATTTCTCCAGAAGGTGCCAAAATAAACTAAGTTGGCAAAGAGGTTTGAGAACTTCCCACAGGTAATAATTGAAGTGAACAGCATTTATTGACATTTACAATAGATACCTGACAATAATTGGTGATTTAAACTGTGTACCAGGGCTGCTCTGGCTCCCAAAAGTTGGAGCCAGAAAATAGCCAGCTCCTATATTTTGTCGCCAGTTTTGAAAACTTGGAGCAAACTTTAGAGCCAGCTAGAGTCTTTAATTCTCCTATCAAAATTTAAACTATGTTCAATTTAAATTTCTTATGCACTCAACCTGCACTTTACATCATTTAACATGTTACACTAAGTAAGTTATTGCATAGGGTTTCTATACATACAACAAAACTGACATGTGTACTTTATTTTCTTTGTCAGTATGTAGAAGAATATACATTAGCTTATGGTCTGTAAATGCTACAGAATAGAGAATTTTTAAACTAAAAATAAAAAATAGAAAAAATGGGTAATTGTATGAAGAAAACAGAATAAGAGGTGTTTAGATTTACAGAATAGTGAAAAATTGTATTAGAAATAAAGAATACAGAAAAAGATAACCAAGGCACCCTACCAACCCTACCCATCCTGCTACTAAACCCCTCTTTAACTCTTCCCATAACTCAAAAGACCCAAACATATAAATTCTGAAGCCAGAAGTATGTAGCCATATCTAAGGCATGTCTTAAGTAGGTATCTCAATGCTAGGAAAAAGTAAAAGTGAGTTATCTAATTGATTCGGGTGTGCTCCTCTTTGGAGGATTATACACAGTACGTAGAAGGAGTAAACATGACCAATAATGGCGGTCGTTTTGTTATTTTCAGATCATAACTGAGGGCAGTCAAAGACAAATTTCGTTTGAATTTGCTTTTTTTTTACGGAAAACAAGTAAAACAATGTTTTTTAACAATTTGATTATGGTTTTCAACTTCCTGTCAATTATGTTTTCTTTCGTTTAACTACGGTAAACATTGAAAATTGTGTTGTCGTATGAACATTTCTTCAAATGAAATTAGACAAATGCAGATTGACCAATTCTATTTGAATTAATTAATGTTGATGATCATTAATGACCCTTCCGATAAATGGATTACTTGTAACGACAGATTATGACACCTGTTGTAACCGTTGATTAGCTTGGGGTTGTCAACAAAGTCATAAACTTGTCGCCAGGTAAAATTTTGTACAATTAATTTTTTTAATTTTTACCAATTTACATGAAGATCGATATTGTCAAGAAATGAAAATTTTTACATAGGAAAATGTTGGCGCCAGAAATATCGCCAGCAGCCGATTTTGTCGCCAGATGAAATAAAAATCGCAAATTGCGACATTGGCGACGCACAGCGGTCCCTGGTACCTGAGTGGACCATATCAAGTGAAACTCCACTGTTTGTTAATTTTATCATCTTCTGCAGGGACGAAAAAAGTGCACTGCAAAATCCAGTGAAGTATAAAATTTTCTAAAACATACATTGCATTTGGATTTTATTTATCTAGGGCATGCTATGCATTAAAACTTTTCTAGATGCACTGGTTTGTCTGTACTCAGAGTAAATTTTGAGGAGAAAACGCAGCCATTTTAGCCAAAGGGTCCACATGAACCTTAATAGTCATATTTATTTCCGAATACATGACTTCGTACTAAGTACTAGTAAGGAATAGTTCATATCAGCTTCTAGGATGAATATGCAAGCAATGCTATCGTCAAACTCAGTCTGGACTCTTAACCTAATCCATACATGTATACAGTAGGTATCCTTGATGATTGGAAGTTTGTTACCCTTACTAAGTTACTGGCCTTACTCGAAACAAAAGAAAAAAAATTACAACCTTGGAGCAAATATTATCCACTATGAATGTAAATATTCTTTATTTATTTGCAAACAGCCTGATGCACTTAATTGATGAATACATGTAGCTTCACAGGGATCACTACAGAATTTATTTTAAGGGTGGTGTTCATGAAAAAAAAATTATACTGAAATTACAATCACACAAGATCTTTATTGTAGATCATAATCTGTTAATTAGGAAAAAGATAAACAAATTGAAGCCATTGTAAAAAAATAGTAATCAAGGCATGAAGTTATACTTTTTAAGTAAAAATTGTCAAAAATTTTACCTTTTCATCACATTTTCAAAAATTCAAGGTTGGTGCTGAGAAATTCAAGAGTGGTACTGGAGATTTAAGGGTGGAGCTGAAAATTTAAGAGTGGAGGAGCTCCATCCTTAAATAGCCTGTGGTGATCCCTGGCTTCAGAAACATGGTAAATCTGTCTACGTTTCGTATAATTTGTGACCCAATTCCATAAAAAAAGTAGACATGCTTGTAAGTTTGTGACCTTTGTCTTGGACAGTGGCTTTTGCAAATGTGCAACAATAAATAGGTCAGACCTATTGTATTATGTATTTGAACATTACAGAATAAATTTGAGATCAAATAACAAATGAATATCTCGAAAAAAAGAGAAATTGGGACTTAGTTACTTTTTTATTCACCCTAAAACAAATATTCTAATTTTTAAACATGACTTCCAGTGGTCAATAGGAAAGTCCAGAATTAAACACTTTAAACATGTTTAAGATAACTGTAACATGTCACTATGTCATTAATGCTTCAAAGTATTTTTTCATTCAATTTTCATTCAATGGCATAGGATTAATTTACTCTTTACGAGCCAATTTTCAGGAGGTTTTTTTTTTTTATTAAAATATATCAAATCATTTTCTGATCTTAAAAAATCTGCTCACTTATCGACTTTAAAGAATAATACTCTTGGCCTTCAAAAAAGGAAAAAGAGCGCCACATGAGCTAAAAATAGATGATCAGATTTGATGACTCAGATGTCAAAAACATTGCTGAAAGGATTTATTCTTGGAGTGGAATAAAACAGTAATAGTGGAAACAGACGTTTGAACAAAAAATATGCAAGAACATGCACAACTTTTCTTTTTCATGCCGATATTATTGAAATGAAAAATATCAAAATGCAATGAAAAATATCTGGTTAAGTTTTTTTGAAGTAGCATGTTGCCCATGATAAATACTTGTGCATGACGTCACGAGTAAAGTGGAAATCCCCAAATGTCACGAACTTCAAAGCATAACGAACTTGCAAGCAATGATGAAAGCCCTGACACTAGCACCAACTATAAAACCTAACCCTAACCAGTGATCCAGCTTGATCGTTTTCACAGGGCGGTCTGCTCGCCCTTTCCTGACTGACGCCCTGTGTCCTTGTCTATTTTCGGAAGTCCATGCCTTTATTGTCATATTATTTTGATGTTTCAATATAAGCCACCATTTTATCGATAAAATTTCCTTGTAAACATTGCGCACTCATTGTATTCAATATTTACCTTGACAATCAATGAAACAGCTGATTGACCAACTACGAGGGGGTGGACAGCTTTTGAGGGAGGTGGGGAGCGGGAGGTGGGAGACAAAAAGTAGATGGGAGAGAAAAAAAGATTCTAAAAGTGGGAGGTGGGAGATAGGGGGGGCGGGAGGTGGGAGAAGGGTACCTACCCCCTGTCCACCCCCTCAACTACATGTATTTGAAAAGGTTGATTAGCACTGGCTAATTTACAGTGATTTAAATCCAAGTTAACAAAATCTGAAGGGGTGATTAAAAGTCATCAATGAATAAATGAATAAATTTAACATACTGGGTTTTGTCTTATTTCTATCGCAATGCCCTAACAGGAAAGAGGTCTGAAAGAAGAATTAAAAAAATGTCATTGTGATGAGTTTGATAAACATTTGGTATCTTCTGCCTTTCTTTTACAAGTCTTATATGAATGAATTTGGCCTTTGATCATCATTACAATATTTGTTGTCAAAATAATTCTGAAAACTCTGAAGGAAACCTGTGTTAGTCTGCACCATTAGACACTAGTCCGATGTCCCAGACTAGTAAAATTTTATTTGGACTAGTAAGTATTTGCAAAACTTTGTTTGCACACAAAAAAAAATGTGTGAATCAGTGTTCCAGCTAGGATTTCAAAAGGGCAGGGAGCCAATCATGAAAAGGGCACTTTAGCGCGATGATTGATATTTCAAAAAGGGCATGTCAAACATTTTCTTATGTAAACTGCAGGGGTTTCAGCTAGGAGTTTTGAGGGGGGTTTAGTCACTTTTACGCTAAATGAAAATCAACCTTTTTTTTGGGTAACAGTATTAAAGGGACCAAGGACCGACGTACATGTATATATTATTAGCTCAGTTATCCCTAGAAAATTTTTGAAGCATGGTGGGTCTAAGGTTAAGTTGCAATGCAGAGCGCTGCAGCATTTTGTAGAATTATGTTTATTTCATTAGTGAAATGAATTGTGCATATGTCAGTTATTAAACTACACATAAATCTGCAAAACAGTCAGGAACAATACCTAACATTTTCTCCAGGGGCCAACCTGGATCCCAAAACTTTTTTCCAAGGGCCCAGTAGAAATTTTAAGGCCCTACCAGGGTATTTTTACTACAGGTACATACTTATTAATACAGTATAGTCTTGAATGTTCTTATAAAGGCAATTAAATATGTTTGAAATGCCTAATACATGTAGCTTGTTTCTGATTATGATAGAAATAATAAAGGAATTAATAAACCACATTGAGTTTTTCAGAATTAAAATCCATTTGACCATGTCTTTTCAGACTGGTAAACTTATATTTGTAATATTATATAAAAAAAAAGTTATATAAAAGCCCCCTTTACCATTTTACACTCCCCTAGATGTAGAGTATTAAAGTATTATCAGTTTCACCCCAAGAAAGTATTCATCTTTAATGAAATAATCTTAGCAGTTAATCAAAATGAAATTCTTACTGTCTATAAATAACAATGAAATGTTACTGTTTCTTGTTAAAGGGGTTTTCCGAATTTTCCCGCCAAAAAGCACATGGCTTTCAACAAATGTAAACAAAGCATTCAATTTGTGATCATGGATTACAGCTTTAATTAATTTAATTTGGATATAGATATTCAATGAAAGGTACAGTCAAACATTGTTTTTACTTTCTTCTGGATTAAAACTAGTTTAAAAGATCAATTAAAAAAAAATATTTGACATCATAACAACAGACGATCTACGGAAAACGAAACATAAATTGTCATCTTTTGAGAAATATTGAAATTGAAATGCTGACTGATCGAATTTAATTAGAAAAATTATTACCATGGTCAAATATGAAGTTTAATTAAGGGATTAATGACCCATCCGATGTCGATAAGCGGATTATCTGTAATCACAACTTATTACACCTGCTGTAGAGGTTAATTAGCTGAGGGTCATAAACTTGTCTTTATTATGAAGACAGGTAGAATAATTGTATTTTCATCAAAATATTACGGCAATAAAGGCATGGACTTACGAAAAAGGGCAGGGCGTCTTAAAAAGGGCACAGGGCGGCACTCGGGAAAGGGCGGGCGGACTGCCCTGTGAAAACGACCTAGCTGGAACACTGTGAATATTGGTCTCCGGACTAGTAGTCAAATGGTTAAACACGTCTACCTTAAGTTGCAAAATGTAGCAGTTAGTTAAAAAATAATTTTTGTTAACCGGATTCCGAGGAAAAATCAGTTATTAGTCCCCTACCAATGAAGTTGAAGGGGACTTAGGTTGCACTCCGTCCGTCTGTCTGTCCATCTGTCAGTCTGGCAAATCAGATTTCCAGACTTTTTTTCTTCGTGCTTGAAGATATTGATTTGATATTTGGTTAATTGATTTATCATGACAAGTTACAGGTCAAGTTCAATTTTCATGATTTTAGCTTTTCTCTTTGTTCAGTTAAAGCCCTTTCCCTAGAATTAAATTTTTGATGAAATCCTTATTAATTAGTAGATTTCTGTTCAAAGGAAATAACTCATTTTTAAAAGACTTTTAAAAGACAAAATGACATTTTGGATTTTTTCCTTTTCTTTGGTAAATTGTTTGAACTTGAAAATGATCTTGAAAGTAAGTTGCTTTATTTTGTAGCTGTTAATTTGCATATTGATATGAACAGTTAAAATGCTACATTTGATTTAGGCCAAGCAAATGAACATATATGTCATGTAGTGATGTCACCGTGACTCAAGAGACTAACCCGTCTCTTCTTTGCATATTTTAGTACAAGTTAATAGTCATATTTATTTCCCGAATACATGACTTCGTACTAAGTACTAGTAAGGAATAGTTCATATCAGCTTCTAGGATGAATATGCAAGCAATGCTATCGTCAAACTCAGTCTGGACTCTTAACCTAATCCATACATGTATACAGTAGGTATCCTCGATGATTTACCCTAACTAGAAAACAAAAGAAAAAAATTACAACCTTGGAGCAAATATTATCCACTGTGAATGTAAATATTCTTTATTTATTTGCAAACAGCCTGATGCACTCACGGCCCCAGCTTGTCTGGCAAAACAGCCGTTGGAGGTCAGAGTAATCTTGGACTAACTTAATTGATGAATACATGTAGCTTCAGAAACATGGTAAATTTGTCTATGTTTCGTATAATTTGTGACCTATTTCCATAAAAAAAGTAGACATGCTTGTAAGTTTGTGACCTTTGTCTTGGACAGTGGCTTTTGCAAATGTGCAACAATAAATAGGTCAGCAGGGATCACCACAACCTATTTGAGCATGGCGGTGCGCCACGCTAAAATTTCTAGCACCACGTTAAAATTTCCAGCGCCACGCTTATTTTATTGTCCGCCACACTTGAAAATTCAATAGATAGAAGTTAAATTTCAGATATCCCTAATCCAATTATCATGTCAGTGGCAATTAAGAAGTCTAATTATTGTTAATTGCCTCAAGGGATGTACACTGACAGCTGATTATATCATTTACATGGTCTCGCGTGGTTAAACAAGGTAACAACCAATGAACAATCATGACCCAGTTTCTTTAATTTGAAAACTAAAACTTGTTAACAAACTACATTTATTTTATAAATGCATATGTTTGACTATACCTTAAATGGAATGTTTATAACCTAACTAGATTAATAAAAGCAGTAATCCAGAAAACAAATGAATTCCCTGACCACATGTTCCTTTTGTTGACAACAATGTCACATGATCTCTTTTGGCGGAAAATACTGGGGAATACCTAAATAAAAGACAAACATTGTCTGGTTATTTGTAGCCAGTCAAGGTCGTTAAAAACTCCCATTATCATCTGGTTATTTTTAGACAGTTAGATCTGGGATAGGAGTTTCCTTATCTTAAAACTCTTTTAAAGTAAGAAAAGAGTAAAACCTGAATGATATATAATTCCTTTACATAATTGTATTGGAAAAGAAGGGATTTAATTTAACGAATTTCTACATAACACATATGATTTTATAAGGCTTAATTTGTATAGGCTTAATTTGGTTGAAATGACTGAAATTCTATGACTGAATATTTTTTTTATTACTAATTTCTGTATCTTTTTAGACCTTTTTACCATCATGACCATGTGGTTTTCCATAAGATAATTATGATAAAATTTTTCAGAATATTCCCGCAATCTGGGAAGCCACATCAGGTGTTTACGCTCCCTGTTTAATATGTTCCTACAAGTGTGGTGACCACTAATAAGACCAACTACAAAAACCTGTGTGAGACCCCCTTTCCAAATTAGCTTTATATATGACAAATACATGTAAGGCATATAATTAATAATTTATGCACAAGGAATCGATTCAACAAAGCAACACAAATCTCAGATTTGATAACTTTCTCCCCCACCCTTGATTTTCATTCTGTGGTGAACCCTGGGTCAGACCTATATTGTATTATGTATTTGAACATTACAGAATAAATTTGAGATCAAATTAAATAACAAATGAATATCTCGAAAAAAAAAGAGAAATTGGGACTTAGTTACTTTTTTATTCACCCTAAAACAAATATTCTAATTTTTAAACATGACTTCCAGTGGTCAATAGGAAATTCCAGAATTAAACACTTTAAACATGTTTAAGATAACTGTAACATGTCACAATGTCATTAATGCTTCAAAGTATTTTTTCATTCAATTTTCATTCAATGGCATAGGATGAATTTACTCTTTACGAGCCAATTTTCAGGAGGTTTTTTTTTATTAAAATATATCAAATCATTTTCTGATCTTAAAAAATCTGCTCACTTATAGACTTTAAAGAATAATACTCTTGGCCTTCAAAAAAGGAAAAAGAGCGCCACATGACCAAAAAATAGATGATGAGAATATTGGTCTTCGGACTAGTCATCTAGTAGTCAAATGGTTAAACACCTCTACCTTAAGTTGCAAAACGTAGCAGTAAATTAAAAAATAATTTTTGTTAACCGGATTCCGAAAGGAAAAACCAGTTATTAGTCCCCTACCAACGAAGTCGAAGGGGACTTTAGGTTTGCACTCCGTCCGTCTGTCTGTCCATCTGTCAGTCCGTCAAATCAGATTTTCAGACTTTTTTTCTTCGTGCTTGAAGATATTGATTTGATATTTGGTTTATTGATTTATAGTGACAAGTTACAGGTCAAGTTCAATTTTAACAGTTTTAGCTTTTCTCTTTGTTCAGTTAAAACCCTTTCCCTAGAATTAAATTTTTGATGAAATCCTTATTAATTAGTAGATTTCTGTTCAAAGGGAAATAACTCATTTTTTAAAAGACAAAATGACAAGTTACAGATCAAGTTGGAATTTTGTTCCAGTCTTGATAATTTTGTGCATAGCTATGGTCTTTGGACATAGAAAATTCACTTAAATAATCAGTTTTCAACAGTTTTTATACAACCGCAAATCATATATTGGAATGTCGTTGGCGTCGTCGTTGTCGTCCGAAGACGCATTGGTTTTTACACAATAACTTTAGTTTAAGTGAATGGATCTCTATGAAATTTTACCATAAGGTTCAATACCACAAAAGCAAGGTTAGGATTGATTTTTGTGGTTATGGTACCAACAGTTAAGGAAAAAGGGGCCAAAAATAAGCATTTTTGTAACTTCCAGACAATAACTTGTGTGTTAGTATATGGATCTCTCTGACATTGTTCTACAAGGTTCCATATCACGAAGGGAATGCTGGGATTGATTTTGGGGGTAATTGCCTCAAAATTTTAGGAATTAGGGACCAAAAAAGGGGCAAAATAAAGCATTTTTCAGGACAATAACTTGTGTGTAAGTGTATGGATCTTTCTAAAATTGTACTACAAGGTTCCATATCACAAAGGGAAAGCTGGAATTGAGTTTGGGGGTAATTGCCCAAAATGTTTAGGAATAAGGGCCAAAACTGAAAACAAAATTTAGGGTTTCGCTGGGGAGGGGGTGGGGGTAAAGAAGAAATTTAGTTTCGCACATTAACTTTAGTTTAAGTGAATTTCGTTCCATTACAATGAATTTGTAACCTGTAGCATGTGTAGGGGATTATGTATTTAGATATGTTGTTTCCTGTGACTAAATGAAAGTCAAGTTCAATTTTCACTATTTTAGCTGTTCTCATTGTTGAGTTGTAGACCTTTCAGTAGCAAAAGTGATACTTATTATATGATTTATTTATTTTGAGTTGTTTCCCTTTGAACAGAAATGGTGTAATTAATAAGTACATTTGATAGATAGTCTATCAATGATTGTATCTGTTTTATTCATGCAATAATTTCCACCTTTTATCAAGATAACAAACATGTGGTAATTATCAACTAACAAAATTATAATCAGTCAGAGCTCAGACATAAATAAGTCTAGATCTGGTTTTGACTCATAGAGGTCTAAATTTGTACTTTTTGTAGGTTTCAAGATTTTTATCCCTTTAATTTAAGACAAATTATGACTTCAATAAGTCAGTTAATGTTAATATAAGCAAGAAATATTTGACCTGAATTAAAAAGTTGCAAATATTGACTCCTACAAGTCGATAAATTTCCCAAATTGGTCAACTTCAAGACCCAAGCACATTTATAAAAAGGTCAAGCATCTACATGAAATTATGACAACATTGAAAGACAATGCTTTGTCTTCTAAAGAAAAATATGCATGAGAGCCTAAAAAAACGGAGATAATGTTTATTTATTTTACAATGCAACCATCTATAACCACTCAAAATGAGGAAAATTATCTTGCCCTTGTCCGTCTGTACCTACGTACGTCCCAAAATTGGTTTCCGTTCTCTTACTTTAGTTTGCCGCAACCAAATGTTATGAAACTTATACACAGTGCTTATTACCACAAAACACAGATCAAGTTTGAATTTTGGTGGAGTCACTTTTACCGTTCTAGAATTATGCCCCTTTACAAATGGAAAAATTGCTGAATTTTTCGTTCCCGATGTCCAACTTAAATTTGCCTCAACTAAATGTTATGAAACTTATACACAATGCTTATTACCACAAAACTCAGATCAACTTACAAGTACAAATTTGGGTAGTGTCACTTTTACAGTTCTTGAGTTATGTCCTTTTATAACATTATACATGTATGCAAGTGGGGGCATCATCTGTGTCCCATGGACACATTCCCCATTTATTTATCATGAGAAATTTAAATATTGACATACGTAAGCATTATTTTGTGTTAAATTTAATTAGTTTATCATGTATATGATACAAATTTGAAAGTACCGGTACTAACATATTAGCTATAAACAAAAATACTTCCAGCTTGAATTTATGTTAAGTAGTTCCTTTAGCAAAAACCGAATGTTTATATTGTGTCATTGTTTGTCATTAAAAACACTTAACACAATCATGTCCAACTTAACCAAAATATGACAAAATCACTGTCATGACTGTACTAAATGCTCATTGATATGACGACATTACTACCCCTTTGACAGGTTGGAACAGAATCCAGGTACCTGTTTGCCAGGTTGTTACAGCCAATAACCAATCCAACCCCATGTCAGTCAGGCCATAAGTTGATCTAGCCCCATAATAAAATAATAACTACAAATGTATTTAAATGTCTGAGAGTTTTGTGAAGTACTTAATTTAGGGTGAGTGGAAATTGATGATCAATGAAAACAGGTAATGAACTCTTTTATGGAAGGATTTGTAAATCAAACATTTTTGTCTCGCCTTGACGGAGTCAGAAAGCGAGACATAGGTATGCAGAGTCAACAATGTATTAGTTTGTGATTAGGTCTAGTTCATGGTGAACCACTAGTGGAAGGTCAATGATATTTGGTATAGTTGTATTAGCATTGGCACATCTCATTACCATGGAGAATATTTGGCCCCACCCCCTCAGTCAAGGTCTATTGACTCTGAAACTTTTCATAGTTTACATGTTTTAGTTTGTGATTAGGTCAATTTATGGGGAACCACTAGTGGTAGGTCAATGATATTTGGTATGCAGTTGTATAAGCATTGGCATATCTCATTTCCATGGAGATTATTTGGCTCTGCCCCCTTAGTCATGGTCTATAGACTTTGAAAATTTTGCTAAGTTAACATGTATTAGTTTCTGATTAGGTCAGTTCAAGGGGAACCATTAGTAGTAGGCC
Organism: Mytilus coruscus; assembly: GCA_017311375.1. Taxonomy (NCBI): domain Eukaryota; kingdom Metazoa; phylum Mollusca; class Bivalvia; order Mytilida; family Mytilidae; genus Mytilus; species Mytilus coruscus. The sequence continues at coordinate 54,930,027 of CM029601.1, forward strand.
AATGTTAATTGGTGTTCAGCTGTATAAGCATTAGCACATCTCATTTCCATGGAGAATATTTGGCCCCGCCCCCTCAGTCATGGTCTATTTACTTTGAAACTTTTGCTTAGTTTACATGTATCAGTTTGTGATTAGATCAGTTTAAAATGAACTGCTAATGTTAAGTCAATGATATTTGGTATGCAGATTTATTGGCATTTGCAAGTATTGTTTCCATGGAGATTATATAGCCCCACCCCTGATCATAGTTCATTGAATTTGAAACTTTTACATAGTTTACAAGTTAATGTTTGTGTTTAGGTTTGTTTAAAGAGAACAACTTATAATAAGTCAATGGTATTTGGTATGCAGTTGTATTAGCATTGGCACATCTCATTCCATGGAGATTGTTCAGCCATTTACCTTCAGTCATGGTTCATCGACTTTGAATATTTGCATAACTTACATGTTAAAGTAGTGCTATTTTAATTTCAACATTTGCATTATCAAAATTACAAAACGACGAGACATATCTCTGTGATACAGTTTATTTCTCAATTTGAGTGTTCATATAAATTTTTCAAAAAAGAAAGTTTCTTTGCACCAGCTTTTGATTAGCTTGTGTCACAGAGTGTAATTACCAATAGTTTTTATATCAATCATTTCCAATTGAAAAGACTATATGTAATACCCAATAGTCATTATAACTTTTGATAAAATCATAATCAACATTATTTACTGCATAATCATCTCTTCTTATAACATGTATAACGGTAAAGGTGACAAAAGGATTTTAAAATAAAATATTTTTTTAGGGAAAAAAATATATTTCGATATGTATTATGGTGAAAATGTATTAAAGCCCCCTAAAAATGAATTTATGCCTGTTTTCTGCCTCCCGACCGACCCTAAGTTTGAGATCCTAAAACAATTTATTGCCTTTTCCAAAAAATTATCTTTTTTGTTATGGAATCATATTTCCGCTGGATTATTTACTCAAATTTGTAATTAGATTGATGCATATTGAGTGTAGAACTTGTCAAAACATTGAAAATTATAAATGTATCAACATGCAAATTACTGGATGCATAAGTGTTAACTAGGATAAAACTCCGGAAAAATATGTACATGTAACTTTTCCAGATTTTGTTAATATGCCCAAAATATCCTAATCGACCGACCCTATTTTATTATGAGGCTGACTTCATACAGGAACTTCTTAGGAAGAAAGATGAGAAGTTTGCAATATCCTTTAACTCTACGTTCTGCTATATAGATGATGTTCTCTCACTAAATAATACAAAATTTGATGACTATGTTGAACGAATCTATCCCATCGAACTAGAGATAAAGGATACTACAGATACAGTTAAGTCTGCCTCATATGGGGCAATATGCGTAATAGATTCTCCATAGGCGGTAATGTTAACGTTTTCTTCTGTTGCTCAGGCCATATCGTAAACTTGGATATGTATGATGGCTCATTTTGAAGCTGAGACACTTGCACATGTGGTGCGATTTTCGGGTGGCAAGTGGGATTGCTTTTCCCGTCAAGTGCCCAACCCCGAAAGATAGTGAAAAATGTCACTCTCCTCAGGAAATAATCCGAAAATTCTGACTATAAAAATCATTAAAAAATATGTCCTTTGTAATTATTTGTTCAGGTTTATTTTTGTATACTTTTTTTCACATCACATTAGCTCTATAAAACACCAGTCCTAGTTCATTTATGTCAATTTTTTAAATCACAGCTTCCACAATTGTATGGCGGACTAATTTTTTAATGAGAGTCATAACATAAATCTGTGTTCCTCATCTCAAGGTCCATTAGGGATATTGTCCCATATCTTGACTTACATCTAGAAATTGACAATGAGGGTCGGTTGAAAACAAACTTTATGACAAAAGAGATGTTTTCACCTTCCTAATTGTGAACTTTCCATTTCTATGTAGCAACATTCCAGCAGTGCCTGCATACAGAGTATATATCTCCAAATTGATACGATATTCCCGGGCTTGTGTTTCCTATCATGATTTCCTTGATAGAGGATTGCTGCTCATAAGGAAGCTATTAAACCAAGAGTTCCAAATGGTGAAGTTGAAGTCATCCCTTCAGAAATTTTACGGACGCCATCACGAGTTGGTTGACCGTTATGGAATAACCGTTTCACAGACGATATCGGATATGTTCCTTATGTCGTAACTACAATACCTCCTTTTCACGAATGTGACTTACCGAATTAGACTATTTACGGATTTGTAATAACATAAGCAACACGACGGGTGCCACATGTGGAGCAGGATCTGCTTACCCTTCGAGCACCTGAGATCACCCCCAGTTTTTGGTGGGGTTCGTGTTGCTTAGTCTTTGGTTTTCTATGTTGTGTCATCTGTACTATTATTTGTCTGTTTGTCTTTTTATTTTTGGCCTTGGCGTTGTCAGTTTGTTTTCGATCTATGAGTTTGACTGTCCCTCTGGTATCTTTCGTCCCTCTTTTATGATGGTTGGCAGCAGGAAACGGACATATATTTTATTTTGGCCTTAAAAACCTTTCTATTTTAATATTAAAGAAATTTTTGAATATGCATAACGACATAATTTTTTATTGTGTACCATTGTTATGATTCATTGAATAAATTTAATCAACCTTTATTTCCTACAAGTCAAATATATATCACTTTTATCCCTTTTAAGTATTTTCATAAAGATGACGAATTGACTTAAAATATGGGCTGGAACACCTTGCATCAGATGAGCTTCAGACATGAGCACCTATCCATATAAACTTTTGCAACATTTCCATTCGCCCATATTTATTAACCGGATTGTCAAAGGAAAAATCGGTTATTGATTTGGGGATGTACGGCGGGCGACTGCCAAACAGTGTCCGTTCATTAACATTAAAATTTAGATTTTTTGTTTCCTGCGACTAAATGAAGGTCAAGTTCAATTTTCAAGATTTTAGCTTTTCTCGTTGTTGAGTTGTAGACCTTTCAGTGGCCAAAAGTGATATTTATTGTTTTTGTGTCATCATGCAATCATGGTCATGATATAATAGGAATACATGTAATAAGTGGTGTTAAAATTTTAGATTTTGGAAAAGGTCCTGCTAAAACCATAAACATGTTTTAGGATATCATAAATTATCCTTTAGTCTATGGTGGATATCGTTGTCTCAGTTTAATTGGCTGTCTAGTTTGGTACAAAATGCAATATTATGTTTACAGACATCTGACTGATAGAAAGAATAATTCAGATGGATTTGCATGGTTCTGATATTGGTTCCAATTCAATGGTATTGTTTTACAAATCGACCATTCACTGTTTTCACTAATTCCAAGCTTATTCAGAATTATTACAAAATAGAGTTATCTACCTTTATTTTATGTATCATACGTTCATGACATTATCAGATGATCTTCCTCTATCATGGATATATATATATATACCACCAGTATCATGAATATCTTATCAAGGACAACTTTATTAGAAAAATGCTATTAAAACTACATCATCTTGTGATTTATCAGTTTCTTTCAGAATTTTTACAGATAAAACATTAAAGACCAATTTCATTTATAATAATGTAAAAATCTATACCAATATTTTATCAGTTTCTGACAGAATAGTATGTATGAAGTCAGCCAAAGGTTCCTATAGATATTGTATATCATTGCCAAAGTATATATGCATGATTTGTGTGTATTGTTTTGGTCAGAAAGGAAATAATTATATGTTACGTAATATTATAAGCTAATGAAGTTTATTATTTATTTATAAAGATACAAAAAAAAATTAATGGCTATTTGATGAAGAAGTCTATTATAAAAATAAGCATACAAAAATAAAAGAGGGACGAAAGATACCAGAGGGACAGTCAAACTCATTAATCGAAAACAAACTGACAATGCCATGGCCAAAAATAAAAAGACAAACAGACAAATAATAGTACAGACATGACAGATGACACAACATAGAAAACTAAAGACTAAGCAACACGAACCCCACCAAAAACTGGGGGTGATCTCCAAAATAAGTTTTGGATCCCCATAATATTTGTTCATCTCAATGGATATGTTTTATATTCATGTATTATAGTATATACATGTATGTGCATTGCATTAATGTAAGATTACAGAAGATAATATGCCAAAGTACTTGCTTGTACATATGTATATATAATACCTTTTAAAGAAGAAAATAAGGATCGTAAGTAATGTAATAAAACCGCTAGTTTATTTATTTGAACATTCCCTGGTTGATAAAAGTGTTTGTACAATTGTTCCATTGTATGATAAGAGATCTTTGAAACAGTATCCTTGAATTGATTGTTTATCTATAGGAGGGGGTTCCATGTGTTTATTGCAATTAACATGTATAGATTATGTAATGTATGTAACAGAGGGATAATTACCAGTCACTATTTTTATTGTTTTGGAAATTGGTATCTATTTCCTTGTTTTAATTTTTGACATTGATTTTCATTTGAGGATTGTAAATTTTTTTAGCAGGAAATTCATTTTGTTCCTATATGATATGGGTGAGTCAGTTTATAATTATATTTCAAATGAATGTTATCTTTTACCATCTTTACTCATATTTAAGAAAATTTAACTACAAAAGGGATAACAGAAATTTTAGAATAAATGACTAAGGTTTAAATCTAATTTTTCAGTTTTTTGTACATTTGCATTTATTTTTATGTCCCATTTATGGGCATTATTATGCCCCATTTTTATGCCCCATTTATGGGCATTATTATTATTATGCCCCATTTATTATGCCCCATTTTTATTATGCCCCATTTTTATGCCCCATTTATGGGCATTATGTTTTCTGGTCTGTGCGTCCGTCCATCCGTTTGTTCGTTCGTCTGTTCGTCCATCCTTTCGTCCGTTCGTCCCGCTTCAGGTTAAAGTTTTTGGTCGAGGTAGTTTTTGATGAAGTTGAAGTCCAATCAACTTGAAACTTAGAATACATGTTCCCTATGATATGATCTTTCTAATTTTAATGCCAAATTAGAGATTTTCCCCCATTTTCACGGTCCACTGAACATAGAAAATGATAGTGCGGATGGGGCATCCATGTACTGGCCGTGGGGACACATTCTTGTTCACTCTCAATTTAATTAATGAAATAATCATTTTATGAACAAAAGAGATGTTATAGGTACACTAATAGTTGCAATGTATACTTAATAATAGTAAAAATCTTTCCTAATTATTGATTGGAAACCTTTTGAAACATGGATTAGTTTTAGTATATCATTTGAATTAAATGTTTCATGACTGCAAGTGTAATGTTGACCTTGAACATGTTGTAGTAAATGTGGATTTTCTCTTAATGGAGATAAGGAAAAATTAATCGAATCAAGTTGTTCAACAGGACAACATCATAGAACTTTATAAAACAATTGAGTTATGATCAATGTATATTAGAGAGTACATAGTTATATTTACAACTGACCATCAATCCAAACATATATATATAGTTTCTGTGTCATTTGGTCTCTTGTGGAGAGTTGTCTCATTGGTAATCATACCACATCTTCTTTTTTATATATATCAAGATTTGCTGAAGTTTCTTGTTAAAATCCAATAATATATATTTTTTGATGGAATTATAGAAGTCATAAATTGATCAATTCTGCACTGTCTCTCCTATTACCCCAAACACCTGATGGTCATGTTTTAGAATAAGTTTAAGGTCATACAGGTTACATTATTTAGTTTCATTACTTGGCCATGGAAACAATTTTCCTATTACTTTGGCTCAGTTAATTAAAACATCTAAAAATGTTTAGATACAAACAAAACATTAAAGGTAAGATATATATATATTGATACAACCTTTTGTATACAGACACTGTACTTACAGTACTACATGTACACATACATGTATATTGTCAGTTTTATTTGCCAGTTGTAGTTCTATAGAATACATCAAATTCACGAAGGTTTAAAAGCTAAGGGATTATTATTATCTGTATTATTTCAGCTAGATATATTGTACATGTATCTATAAACAGTGATAAGATACATGTACATGTATGTAACATGTATAATTGCTTATTTTTTAGTTCGAACAAAAGCAAAAAATAATGTTCAAGAGAAAATTTACTATATTTATACATTTTTGTTGCAGGAAAAATTGAGTTAAAGTTCATTAGAAGGCTGTTCCATATGGACAGAAAAATGGATGAAAAGGATAAACCAGATAAACAACCAAAAAGAAAAGAGAGAAAAAACGATGAAAAAACTGCTAATAGAGAAGAAAGTCAAACAGCAAAAAACTTGTGTACAAATCAGAAGCTTAATGTCAATCCAAGAAATCCTCTAAATTCAGTGTCACAACCCCAATTAAATCAAAAACAAGCTAATTCAACAGCCACATATTCAGAGCCAGTAGCTGAAGCTATGGACGATTCAGGAGTACCAGATTCACCATTAAATTCCTTGCAAGAGTTGCCTACTCAAAACCCTGTCAAAATGGAAAGGGTTCCTTCAACTTCAGATTTACCTGTGTTTTCTAGTCAATTTGTCACCCAGATCTCATCACAAAGTGACCCAGGTCCAGATAAAGCCCATTTGCTTGCAACTGCAAGTGCAGCTTTTGGGCATGGTGGAAACGCTCCATACAACTGGCAGGCTACTAAAATCTGTGTCAAAGACAGACTTTCTTATCTTTGTAACACTGAAATAATGGCTGATGTTCATTTTATGGTTGGAGCTCCACCTCATCAACAAAAAATACCTGCTCATAAATTTGTCCTGTCTGTGGGTAGTGCTGTGTTTGATGCACAGTTTAATGGTCCAATGGCAACCCAAGAGGATATCGTAGAAATCCCTGACGTTGAGCCGGCAGCATTTATTTCTCTTCTGAGATTTTTGTATTCAGATGAAGTTAAAATTTGTTCAGATTCTGTTATGACTACATTGTATGCTGCTAAAAAATATGCAGTCCCAGCTTTAGAGAAACAATGTGTGGAGTTCTTAAAGAGAAATTTGAGCAGTGACAATGCATTCATGCTTTTGACGCAGGCACGTTTGTTTGACGAGCCCCAGCTGGCAGCTTTGTGCTTAGAAACTATTGATAAAAATACACACGAGGCTTTACAGGCTGATGGTTTCACAGACATTGATTTAGAAACACTTTGTTGTGTTCTAGAACGGGACACATTAGGAATCAGAGAATTCAAACTTTTCGCATCAGTTTGTCGTTGGGCAGAGGCAGAATGCACTCGTAAAAACTTGCCACCAAGTCCAGAGAATCAACGTGGAGTGTTAGGGCGCGCATTAAGACTGATTCGATTCCCTTTAATGAGTGTGGAAGAATTTGCTCAAGGAGCTGCTCAGAGTGGATTGTTAGAAGATAAAGAGGTGGTCAAACTGTTCTTATACTTCACCGTAAATCCTAAACCGCAGATAGCTTTCCTAGATGTACCAAGGTGCTGTCTGACTGGCAAAGAACAAGTTGTGTCCAGATTTTGTCAGATAGAGAGTAGATGGGGTTATAGTGGAACCAGTGATAGAATCAGGTAATGTTTATTTTATTACAGCTCAGCCTTTCTACTTCATCAAAATTCAAAATAGTTGATTAATTATCAGTATTTTAGTGTAAAGATATAGTTAAATCAGGGTAACTAAAGGTTAAAAATCTTGTACGGTGCAAGAAATCCTTTAAGTGTAGTAGAACTCGGCTAATCATCAATGACCATGAATGTCGTCCTGACATGGAATCAGGGAGACCCTTAAGCTTGTTGCTTTAATTTGGGGTCAATACACGTATATCCATGTACATGATGTAGGTCTAAAGTCCATGTCACAGCAGCTATATTGATAGACTGAAATTTTGGTTTTGAGATGATCATGATGATATCTTTTTAAGCATACATTCAACCTTTACCAAACTTCACATATACATGTACATGTAGCTTTCTGTTCGATGTGAGCCAAGGCTTGACCTATAATGGTTTACTTTTACAAATTGTGACTTGGATGGAGAGTTGTCTCATTGGCAATCATACCACATCTTCTTTTATCTATATAATTGATATCAATGCTTGGCATACAAGGATCTGACAACGCCTCTTCCTAGTTTTTGTTTATTTTATTATTGTTACATCTGACAACAAATGAAATTTTTGCCTCCAAATTTTTGAAGGTTTGTATCAATACAACAAAATCCAAGGATCCTAATTAAAAGGTCTTCACAGCTGAAAATAAATCAGAATATTGACTGATCCTTTTGAGGGAAGCATGGACAAGGAATATATGTAATTTATTGCTTTCATTATATTTTAGATATTTTTAAATATTGTCTTTTTCCCATACCTTTTTGCATTTCACTGGTAAATTTACTTGATACTGTACATACATGTACATGTACAATAAATGAAAATATTTACATCTTACAGGTTCATGGTCAATAGAAGAATATTTGTAGTTGGTTTTGGTCTTTATGGTAGTATTCATGGACCTAAGGAATATTATGTTACGATCCAGGTAATTATTTTTATAAAATTATCTTTGTAAATTAGTCTACTATGTCATAACTGATAAATCATATATATACAGGATATATAAAATTGAAGAACAATTATACTGCAAAAACTATTTTTTGACATTTATTTAATCAAAGATGTCTGCCATTTTGATGCTAACTTTTGTTTTATCTCTTTCTTTTCTTTCCAGTCCTTTATTCTATTTATTGATTATTACATCTTTGAAATATCATTCCATTACATTGTGTTTTGGTTTAGTTTATGGTGAGTTATCCTTCTTAATATTGTTTTATATGCTTCTATATGTTAGTGATATGTTTTCTTTAGTATTTTATACATATGGAGAATAATCAGATATTACTATTATATTTTTTACAGTCATGTTATGTACTAGTGTATTTATTTACATTATATCATGTGTGCCCTAACGGTATTAACTGTTAATTGCCAAGGTTTGGGAGATAGTGTTAAAAGAAGAGACGTTTTTAACTATTTAAGATCAAAGAATTACAATATTTACTGTTTACAAGATACTCATTTCTTATGTGAAAATGAAAATAATGTAAGAGCTATGTGGGGATATGATAGTTTTTTTCATCATATAGTTCAAATTCAAGAGGTGTAGCAGTTATGTTTAATAACAATTTTGAGTTTAAGGTCCTAAAAGAAAAAAAAGATGTTGGTGGCAATTATTTAGTATTAGACTTAGTTGTTGATACTTTACATTTAACACTTGTAACTATTTATGGACCAAATATAGATAATCCAATTTTTTATGATCAAATTATGTCAATTATAGATGATTTTGGTAATGAAAGCTATATGATATGTGGTGATTTTAATCTTGTTCTTAACCCTGATATAGATTATTTTAACTATTTACGTGTAAATAACCCAAATGCTCAGGGAAAAGTTTTAGAAATCATTGAGGAAAGGTGTCTCGTTGACCCTTTCCGCGAACTTTACCCAGATTTGAAACGTTTCACATGGAGAAAAAGAACCCCCCTTTAAACAAGCAAGGCTAGATTTTTTTCTTTTGTCTGAAAATTTATTATGCTGTTTGAGTAATTGTAATATTGAGCCTAGCTATCGCTCTGATCATTCTATGGTTATATTAAATCTAGAATTTAATCCATTTGATCGAGGCAGAGGATTGTGGAAATTTAATAATTCATTATTGTATGATCCAGAATATATAAGGATTGTTAAAGAAAAACTAGTAGAAGTTAAAAAACAATATGTAACACCTGTTTCTGATGTAGATAGAATTGAAGACATAAATAATGAAGATCTCCAATTTAATATTAACAGTCACTTATTTCTTGAGACATTGTTGATGGAAATTAGGGGCAAAACTATATCTTATTCAAGTTATAAGAAAAAAGAAATAGAAAAACAACAGAAAGATCTTAGAAATGAAATTCTAACTTTGGAAGAAAAAGTAGGTGAAGGTTCAATACAGACTTTGGAAAAGAAAAAATATGAATTAGAAATTATAAGAAAAGAAAAAATTAAAGGGAAAATAATTCGATCAAGAATACAATGGGTAGAAGAGGGTGAAAAACCTACTAGCTATTTTTGTGGGCTAGAATAAAAAAAAATTACAAATAAGATAATACCAAAAGTAGAAAAAGAAAATGGAGATGTAATTTCAAAACAAAATGATATTTTGAAAGAAATAAAATCTTTTTATGAAAATTTATATCAGAATAAAGATCAGTCAAAGGGAGATAAATTCAGTAAACTTGAAGAAGGATTGAAAGATATAAAGTTTAAAAAATTAACTGATGATGAGAAAAATAATCTTGAAGGTAAAATAACAATTGAAGAAGCTGGTTTGATATTGAAAAATATGAAAAATAATAAAACACCAGGATCTGATGGTTTCTCCACAGAGTTTTTAAAATTTTTTTGGAAAGATTTGAAAATTTTTGTTGTAGGCTCCTTGAACTACAGTACTGAGATTGGTGAACTGTCTGTTACGCAAAAACAAGGAATCATTACATGCCTGTATTGGCGACCTATATCTTTATTAAATACAGTTTATAAAATTGGCTCTGGGGTAATAGCAAAATGCTTTAAAACAGTTTTAGATAAACTGATAGATTTTGATCAAACTGGATTTATTAGTGGGAGATATATTGGAGAAAATCTTCGTTTAATTTATGATATTATGCAATTTACTGAGGAAAAAGATATTCCAGGACTTTTATTGCTCATAGATTTTGAAAAGGCATTTGATTTGATTTCTTGGGAATTTTTAACCAGTGTCCTGAAGTTGTTCAATTTTGGAGAATCAATAATTAATTGGATTAAAGTTTTGTACAACAATATTAAATCAGCTGTTAATCAGGGAGGACATCTATCAGAGTTTTTTTCTATAGAACGAGGATGTAGACAAGGTGATCCCTTGTCGCCTTATATTTTATTCTCTGTGCTGAGATATTAGCACTAAAAATATGAAATAATGATAAAATAAATGGCATTACAGTTACAATGTACTCAAGTTGAGCACAAACTTTCACAGTTTGCTGATGACACATCTCTTATTTTAGATGGTAAAGAAGAATCTTTGAATGAAGCATTAAATGAATTAGATTGGTTTGGAAATATATCTGGTTTAAATATTAATTTTTCTAAAACACAAGTTATTTGGATAGGAAATAAAAAGTATAGTAATGAAGTATTATGCCAAAATAAAACCTTTCATGGGGAGAAACATGTTTTAAGTTATTAGGTATAAGCTTTGATGTTAATCTTGATAGAATTGTAAAAATTAATTATGATGATAAAATTGTACAAATAAAATGTGTAATTAAACAATGGTCAAAACGAAATCTTACTCTTATTGGTTGAATTACTGTGGTAAAGACATTGATATTGTCTATTTTAAACCATTTGTTTATATCCTTACCAAATCCAAGTGATGATATTTTAAAAAATGTTATTGAACTTATGTACAATTTTATATTGAGTTCACCAATTGATAGAATAAAGAGAGATGTTTTACAAAATGATATTGAAGATGGTGGACTCAAAATGATAAATCTTAGTGCATTTATTTTAGCATTGAAGTGTACATGGATAAGGAGACTATTTAAAACAAACAGCAAATGGCAGAATGTTTTTTTGTCAAATGTTCATGTAGAACTTGAAAAATTATATGGCTGTGGAAGTGTTTATATACAAAAATTACAACAAAATATCAAAAATAAATTTTGGCAAGACGTTCTAAAAGCAGGGCAACTTCTCAGAGAAAAAGATGAATATGACAGTTGGGAATGCTTTCTTGCTAGTCCAATCTGGCTTAACAATAATATAAAGGTAGAAAATAAACCTATTTTTTATAAAGATCGGTTTGAAAATGGTACAAGATTTATAAATGATATTGTAAATGAAGATGGGACTTTTTTCTCTCTTCAAAAATTAGAAGAAATGTACCAGATAAATGTGAATTTCATGAGATATAATAGTATTATATCTGCTGCACATCAAGCATCAAAATCATTTGATGGAAAAAGTCACAAATTAGAACTACCTTTAATTCCATCTGCTATTAAAAGACTTGTTAAAAGTTCCAAAGGATCTAAAGATATGTATACTGTTTTAAATAAAAATAAAAGTGTTCCCACTAGTAAGTTAAGATGGACTGAAATTTTTGGTTTTGATAAAAATCATTGGAAAAAAATTTATAAACGGCCATTTGTTGTCACAAAAAATACTAAGTTACAGTGGCTACAGTATAGATTCAATCATCAAATCTTAGCTACAAACAAATTTCTTCATAAAATTAAGATTTATGATAATCCAAGTTGTACATTTTGTAATAGAGAAATTGAAACATTAGAACTTTTACTTTGGGAATGTGAACATACACAGATATTATTACAACAGATTGAAAATTAGTTTCTGAACAATGGAATTAATGTACTTTTTACAAAAGAAGTTTTTTTGTTTGGGAACATTGCAAAAATATCAAAAGGCAATGCAGAAAATACTCTTTTTCTTATCATAAAACAATATATTTATAATACCAGATGTTTTAAAAAAAACCTGTCTATAAACTCAGTAAAAGAGAAGATGAAATATTTGTATGCAATTGACAAAAATATTGCTATGAAAAACAAATGTGAATATCAGTTTCTTAGAGAATGGAATATTTTTGATAGATTACTTAGTAAAGCATATACTTTAAAGTTAATGTTATAAATGAAAATGCTGGATCTACTATATTGAAGTAGAATTCAATGTCTAGATGAATTGTATTGAAAACTCACCACACTATTCTCTCTCACTCTCTCTATTTCTCTCTCTCTGGTGTTCAGAATGCTTTACTCTCTATCTTATATTTGTATATTTGAAAGAAAAAAAATGCTTCCCTAGAAAGATGTATTGACTTGCTATTATATTTGTGTATAGTATGTTGTAAATTGGAAGTTATAAAAAATATATTAAATTTTTTTTTTATATAAAATTAGGAGATGTACATGTAGTCAGATTGCCATTGAGAGAACTATGCAACAAAGTCCAAATGAAGATATATATTTAAGAAACTATAGGTCACCGTACAGCCTTCAACAATGAGCAAAACCCATACCATAAAGTCAGTTATTTAAGACATGACAAAATGTGAAACAATTCAAATGAAAAAACAAGCTAGTGAAATAAAAATACTATTGAAAAAAAAGTCTTTCCCTTTTTTATTTGGAGGAGGGTCGGTCTTACAAAAAAATGCTGCCCAATCGGACATGAACATTTCAATATAAATTATGATTGTAAAATTTTTTTTAAATGATCTGTTGCGGCTGGAATTCATTGACCTATTTTACAGCAATAATGTCTATTGAAAACTCTGAAAAAAGACAAAGTAGCATTGCAAGCAGTGTTTTTATATTGTGGAGGATTTCTGTACTTTTTTCTCAGAAAAAGCACTTAACCAATTAACCCTACTTACCCAATACAATGGACTTTTAATCTGTAATGCCTGTGTAACAGACAACAAAAACTCAGATTTGAGTAAACAATAGTCATGATGATAAACAAAACTGTTACAAGAAATAACAAAAATATTTCAGCAATAAGTACAAAAATATAATCCCCCAGAAAGCTAGTATATTTTCAACATTTAATGTTTACTTTTCTTTAAATTTCAGATTATACAGTCAGACACTGGTAAAGTAATGGGACACAATGACACCAGTTTTCAATGTGATGGCTCTAACTCCACTTTCCGTGTGATGTTTAAAGAACCAGTTGAAATTCTGCCCAACACTAGTTACACAGCATGTTCAACTTTGAAGGTTTGTTTTATGCCCATTTCTCAGAATATAATTATATAATGTTATGAATAATATAAAACTTAATGCCACAAGAGCTAGAAAGCAATGTCAAATTTATAGTATGATTTGACAAAATTTATAAGAAAATGGAAAATTTCAAATATCTTTTTAATGGAAGATATTTTGAAAATTTGAATTGAGCTTTTTAAATTTTACTATTATAAACATTTAAAATTTTTGAAATGGTTATTCTTGTTACTGCATGTAAGGGAAGGAAGTACACCATAAATATTTGACTGGAATATTAATTCCACTAATAGATACAGATGGAAGATATAGGGAAGGGGAAAGTACCTACTGATTTGGGGGTCAATAGGTCAAAGGTCATGGTCACTTATTAAAAGTAGAAAAAAATTGAAAAAATTGTATCTGAATGGTAGCTTGAGTTTCCCTTGCTTGAAAGGAATGAAACTTATACATATGGAAGATTAGATAAAATTAAAAACTGATTCGAAGCATCTGAAAGATTAATATAAAATTATGCTAAATGCACTCTTAACAAAAATGTTTGATAGTTGCCATAACGGTTACAGTAGGAGATAAAAGTAAAATAATAAGATATATAAATGTCAAATTATTGGATGAATTCAGGCCATTCTACTTTCAAGTTTTTCTGCTTTCAAAACTTTGCCAAAGTATAGTTTATATTATGCTTTTTGAGTTAGTGTATTTAGGGCCCATTAGTATCCCCTGTGACTCATTGATGAAAAGAATAATGAGTCTCCAGATTTCAAAAATATCCTAATAACTTATATAATATAATTAGCTTTTGGTTTTAAATATGATTTTCACTTTAATAATATTTTGGAACATGTTTGATAAAACATTTACATGATAGAGCTTTGAATTATATATATGCAAGTGTATGTGTTTATTGGTATACTTTTATGAGGATCTGAATGGGGTTAATAGAGGATAATGGGCAAAATGTGTAGAATAACAGGCAACACATAAAGAAAGAATAGAGAAAAATAGGCAAAAAGATAATGATTAATGAATAATCGGGTGCAGAAATATAAAGAATAGAGAATAATTGTAAAAAAATGATTAGATAATAGAGAAAAATGGTTTTAAAAAGTTAAAGAATAAAGAAATGCAATACAGACCCTCTTTGATAATGACATATATATATATATGTATACTTTTACTAATTATTTGCTAAAGCTCTATACTTTTATGTCACAAACAGTATAGTTTAATTACAATAAAGTTGATTTGATATTTATACGCATCTAAGGTTGAAATATTCTATAAATTGAATCATTCATATCACTTTATCTATATTGTTGTAGGGTCCAGACTCGTATTATGGAGCAAAAGGTCTCAGAAAGGTGACACATGAATCTGTTTCGAGTGGAAAGGTTACTTTCCAGTTTACTTATGCTGCAGGCAACAACAATGGAACATCAGTAGAAGATGGACAGATCCCAGAAATCATTTTCTACACATAAAAATATTGAGTTGAAAATCTGTTGTAAAAAAAATTCAGAAGGCGAGAATTTTCAGAAAAAAGTATCAAGAACTTTTTACATGAAACTACAACTTCAGTGCATAACATGATTCAAGAGTTTCAAATAATATCCTCGAAGATAAATTTGAAGTTGAATAGAACTATAACATCAACTTAAAAATTTTTTAGTTGAACTTCAGTGACAGTTGTCACATATGTTGAGTTTAGGTATTATGTCATTTAAAATTCTCACGAGCAGTGCTAATACATCGTACAACTATTTTATTTGATCTCAGTAATAACATCCATACATAAACATGATGGAAATAAAAATAGAAGTCATTTACAATTATGTATTAACATTGATTGACATTATGTAAGACCTTGCCAAGTTGACATTTACATTGAAAGTGGCATGAAAACATTAAAACCGTAGTCATGGTAGTGGAAATATTAGTTTACAAGGAAAACAGAAAAAAGATGTTGAATGATGTTTTACAGTGCATAATTGTCAGGTCATTTAGTAGATTTTGTTCCAAACATTATTAGTTGAAATATCAGATCGTATAAAACATTGAAACCAAGTGACAAGTACAAATGTAATTAATTATATATGAAGATAATTGTCCAGAGGATGAAGTCAAGTGCTATTTCTTTTTCTGTTGTAGCAAATCAATATTAAATAAGTCATAATATAAATTTTGAAAAGGCCAGTAGTAAAGGAATCAAGCCATTAATTGGAGGTTTGAGGAGGAGAATATGTGTTATATGTTGCAGTTTTTGTGATATGATTTGTGATATTAATAGTCATTTCTTTAGGGCTGTCCCATAAAATCATACATGGTACCCAGGGAAGGCACTTTAATAATGGGGTAACTACCTATAGAGGCAAATTTCCTTCCTTGACACCCACCCATAGTAGAGATTTCAAAGTGCCTTCCCTGGGTCCTGTGTATGTTTTTATGGAACAGCCCTTATGCTACATGTGTCTAGGACTATTCCATTTAAACATAACTCCTTCCAAAACAAGCCAGACAATTTTTTCATGATAATTATTTTCGTGATTACATGTCTGAAGGTTAATTTTAAAAGCAGTCATAGGTTAAAGTGATCGTAATTTGCTTCCTAAGTAATATTGTGTGTTATGTTTAAATAGAATACTGTAATTTTTTTTAATTATAGTAAGGTAGGCAGATTATTCTATTTATGTAAAGGACTTCTAAGGACAGCTTAGAATGGCTATCTTTAATGCTTTGGAAATTATTATATGAATTAACTAGATGTATATTGATAATTGATCTATTTATTGTATATTTTTTGGAATGATATTAAAGAATAGAACTATCTTTTTGCCTGTAGAGGATGTGTATTGATGTATGAGCCTAGTTCAGGACAGTACCAGGTATATTCCTTAAGATAGAGTGAACTGTTTTTATGCCCCTGCCGTAGCGGAGGGTGCATCAAGTTTTACTCTTGTCCGTATGTACGTCCGTACGTCCCAAAATTGGTTTCTGTTCTCTAACTTTAGTTTACCTTAATGAAATCTTATGAAACTTATACACAATGCTTATTATCACAAAACACAGATCCATTTTTAATTTTGGTGGCGTCACTTTTACCTTTCTAGAGTTATGTCCCTATATATTTCGTTTTTGTTCTCGAACTTAAGTTTGCCTCAACCAAATGTTATGAAACTTATACACAATGCTTATTACCACAAAACTCAGATCAAGTACAAATTTGGGTAGTGTCACTTTTACATCCTTGAGTTATGTCCCTTTATAACGTTATATGCAAGTAGGGGTATCATCTGTATCCCATGGACACATTCCCCATTTATCTTTGTTATGATTAACTGCCATGCAAGAAGTAATCTTTGGATTCATGTTTAGCATGTCAGATGTGATTTAAAACACCTTAGATTTTTACAAGTTGCACATTAATAGTTTTTCGCCTTCATCAAATGACCTCGATATCTATTAAGGTAGAAGTTGGAGCATAGCTTCAGTTGAAAGGTTTGTGGCTATGGTAGCAAAATTGTCTGGGTAGCTCATGTAAAAGTACAATTCTTCCTAGAGTCCATTTTTTAAAAGTATCAGCCAAACACATGAATTATGAAAGAAACTACACAGTTCAGACTTCAAAGGAAACCTTTCAAGTTAAAAATCTTGAAAAGAAGATCTTTAAAAATGCAGTGGACCTTATAGTTGGCCCCTTAGAGGCTGTATTGGACTTTTCATAAATACCAAAGTATAACAACACTTTTTTAGTAAATTCTAAGGAACATTTCTGCATCAAATAATAAGGCTTGGACCAGTTTGTTTTCATTTCACTCTAACAACATTGACCTTAGCTTGCGGCCATTTTAATATCACAAAAAAATATCTGCAAATTTGTTTTCAATCGGTTCAGTGATTTAAGAGAAAAAAGATATTTGTAAATCAGACCATTTGGACCCCATTTGCGGTCGTATATTGGTATGACGTTGACATTAGCGTCGTCGTCGTCGTCCAAAGACACATTGGTTTTCGCACAATAACTTTAGTTTATGTGAATGGATCTCTACGAAATTTTACCATAAGGTTCAATATCATAAAAGGAAGGTTGGGATTGATTTTGGGGGTTATGGTACAAACAGTTGAGGAATTAGGGGCCAAAAATAAGCATTTTTGTAACTCCCAGACAATAACTTGTGTGTTAGTGTATGGATCTCTCTGACATTGTACCACAAGGTTCCATATCACGAAGGGAATGCTGGGATTGATTTTGGGGGTAATTGCCTCAAAATTTTAGGAATTAGGGGCCAAAAGGGGCAAAAATAAGCATTTTCTAGTTTCAGGACAATAACTTGTGTGTAAGTGTATGGATCTTTCTGAAATTGTACTACAAGGTTCCATATCACAAAGGGAAAGCTGGAATTGAGTTTGGGGGTAATTGCCCTAAATGTTTAGGAATTAGGGGCCAAAAATAAGCATTTTTCTAGTTTCCAGACAATAACTTGTGTTCAAGTGTATGGATCTCTCTGAAATTGTACTGCAAGGTACCATAACTCAAAGGGAAGGCTGGGATTGAGTTTGGGGGTAATTGCCCAAAACGTTTAGGAATAAGGGGCCAAAAATAAGCATTTTTATACGACCGCAAAATTTTTGCGGTCGTATATTGGTATGATGTTGGCGTCGTCGTCGTCGTCCGAAGACACATTGGTTTTCGCACTCTAACTTTAGTTTAAGTGAATGGATCTCTAGGAAATTTTACCATTAGGTTCAATACCACAAAAGGAAGGTTGGGATTGATTTTGGGGGTTATGGTACCAACAGTTAAGGAAGTAGGGGCCAAAAATAAGCATTTTTGTAACTTCCAGACAATAACTTGTGTGTAAGTGTATGGATCTCTCTGAAATTGTACCACAAGGTTCCATATCACAAAGGGATAGCTGGGATTGATTTTGGGGGTAATTGCCTCAAAATTTTAGGAATTAGGGGCCAAAAAAGGGGCAAAAAATAAGCATTTTTCTAGTTTCAGGACAATAACTTGTGTGTAAGTGTATGGATCTTTCTGAAATTGTACTACAAGGTTCCATATCACAAAGGGAAAGCTGGAATTGAGTTTGGGGGTAATTGCCCTAAACGTTTAGGAATTAGGGGCCAAAAATAAGCATTTTTCTAGTTTCCAGACAATAACTTGTGTTCAAGTGTATGGATCTCTCTGAAATTGTACTGCAAGGTACCATAACTCAAAGGGAAGGCTGGGATTGAGTTTGGGGGTGATGAATCATAAGGGGGTTCAAAAAATTTGGGGGTGGGGTTCCTTTTTTTTCCTTTTTTTCCTTTTTTTTTTCTTTAAAATTTTCCATTTTAAGTTGGTTATTTCTGATTTATATTTAAAAGCAAATAATAATGATATGGCAGGAGATATACCCCAAACAGGATGTGTTAATTATTATATAAGTATTGTGCAATAGCAAGAAATTTTTCAAATGCACAGTATTGCGCAATAGCAAGAAATCTTCAATTGCACAGTATTGCGCAATAGCAAGAAATATCCAATAGCACAATATTTCACAATAGCAAGAAATTGTCAATTGTACAGTATTGCATAATAGCAAGAAATATTCAATTGCACAGTATTGCGCAATTGCAAGAATATTCAATTGCACAGTATTGTGCAAAGAAGATACTTTGTATAAATTGCTTATTTCTTGACCAATTTCAATGGGGTTTTATTCTTGAATTCTTGGGGTTCTTTAATATGCTGAATCTAACCGTGTATTAAGTTTTTGGATTTTGGGTCCCGTTTTTAAATTGGTCCACATTGAGGTCCAAAGGGTCCAAAATTAAACTTTGTTTGATTTCATCAAAAATTGAATTATTGGGGTTCTTTGATATGCCGAATCTAACCATGTATTTAGATTCTTAATTTTTGGTCCCGTTTTCAAATTGATCTACATTAAGGTCCAAAGGGTCCAAAATTAACCTTAGTTTGATTTTAACAAAAATTGAATTCGTAGGGTTCCTTGATATGCTGAATCTAAACATGTATTTAGATTTTTGATTATGGGCCCAGTTTTCAAGTTGGTCCAAATCGGGGTCCAAAATAAAACTTTTTTGTTTGATTTCAACAAAAATTGAATATATGGGGTTCTTTGATTTGCTGAATCTAACCATGTATTTAGATTCTTAATTTTTGGTCCCGTTTTCAAATTGGTCTACATTAAGGTCCTAAGGGTCCAAAATTAAACTTAGTTTGATTTTAACAAAAATTGAATTCTTAGGGTTCTTTGATATGCTGAATCTAAACATGTATTTAGATTTTTGGTTATGGGCCCAGTTTTCAAGTTGGTCCAAATCGGGGTCCAAAATTAAACTTTTTTGTTTGATTTCAACAAAAATTGAATATATGGGGTTCTTTGATTTGCTGAATCTAACCATGTATTTAGATTCTTAATTTTTGGTCCCGTTTTCAAATTGGTCTACATTAAGGTCCTAAGGGTCCAAAATTAAACTTAGTTTGATTTTAACAAAAATTGAATTCTTAGGGTTCTTTGATATGCTGAATCTAAACATGTATTTAGATTTTTGATTATGGGCCCAGTTTTCAAGTTGGTCCGAATCGGGGTCCAAAATTAAACTTTGTTTGATTTCAACAAAAATTGAATATATGGGGTTCTTTGATATGCTGAATCTAACCATGTATTTAGATTTTTGATTTTTGGGCCCGTTATCAACTTTGTCCACATTGAGGTCAAAAGGGTCCAAAATTAAACTTTGTTTGATTTCATCAAAATTGAACTCTTGGGGTTCTTTGATATGCTGAATCTAACCATGTATTTAGATTTTGGATATTGGACCATAATAGGTGAATGTCCAATTTAAAATTTTTAAGTTCTTAGACCACATTCATTCTGTGTCAGAAACCTATGCTGTGTCAAATATTTAATCACAATCCAAATTCAGAGCTGTATCAAGCTTGAATGTTGTGTCCATACTTGCCCCAACTGTTCAGGGTTCGACCTCTGCGGTCGTATCAAGCTGCGCCCTGCGGAGCATTTTATTCTAGTTTCCAGACAATAACTTGTGTTCAAGTATATGGATCTCTCTGATATTGTACTACAAGGTACCATACCACAAAGGGAAGGCTGTGATTGATTTTGGGGGTAATTGCCTCAAATTTTAGGAATTAGGGGCCAAAAAAGGGGCAAAAAACAAGCATTTTTCTAGTTTCATGACAATAACTTGTGTGTAAGGGTATGGATCTTTCTGAAATTGTGCTACAAGGTTCCATATCACAAAGGGAAAGCTGGGTTTGAGTTGTGGGATAATTGTCTTAAATGTTTAGGAATTTGGGGCCAAAAAACAAGCATTTTTCTAGTTTCAGACAATAACTTGTGTTCAAGTGTATGGATCTCTCTGAAATTATACTGCAAGGTACCATACCACAAAGGGAAGGCTGGGATTGAGTTTGAGGGTGATGAATCAGAAGGTGGTTCAAAAAATTTGGAGGGGGGATTTTTTTCTTAAAAGTTTTCCATTTTAAATTGGTTATTTCTGATTTATATAAAAAAGCAAATAATAATGATATGGCTTGAATAGGTAAAAAATTTTAAATTCTTAGACCACATTTATTCTGTGTCAGAAACCTATGCTGTGTCAAATATTTAATCACAATCCAAATTCAGTGCTGTATCAAGCTTGAATGTTGTGTCCATACTTGCCCCAACTGTTCAGTGTTCAACCTCTGCGGTCGTATCAAGCTGTGCCCAGCGGAGCATTTTTTTACCTTTTGAATCCCTATCAGAATCTTCAATGGACCTAAGTGACAACACATGGTAAGTACCTTCTAAGAAACATTTCTGCAAGGTTTGCTTTTATTTCATGGCATCCTTTCTTGAAAAAAAACCAAAACAAAATGTTATTTCTCAAATAGTTCCGAAGTAAACTTTTACATCTGCTGGTAACCAGTTGCAATTATCAACACCAAAATAATAACACTTGTCATTGACCTTCTACAAAAACATATTGGTCGAGATTGGTTTCAAATTATTCAGCTGTTCTTAAGAAGAAAAATTGGAAAAGGCTGATGGGGGACTTGACTGTTTTCGAATTAGTTCCATTCTGTTCAGAGGTCAAAGGTCACATTGGCCCAGGTCTTTTTTACCAAAAAAATATCTTTTACTAAGTTGTAGGCCTTTTGCCTTAATTGTTGTGTTTGGGTTTTTTTCTCAGGCGAAATGTTTATGAGACTTTAGAAAAGAAAAGAAAAAATGCAAACCCTATTTTACTCTGTATTTCACTACCCTTATTTACGAACCGACAAAATAATCTTGGTTTGATATATGTCTGCACTCAGGAGTTTGTGTAAAGGCTGTAAAAGTTTTTCATCAATTCAAAGAGTAAGATTTTAAATATAATCTATCATATTACACTTTTTATGACTGCCACAATGGAAGGGGCATTAAGTGTTACCCTTGTCTGTCTGTAAGTCCGTCCATCCATACGTACATTTCGAAATTGGTTTCCCTTCTCTAACTTTAGTTTGCCTCAACCAAATGTTATGAAACTTGTACACAATGTCAAATGTCCATTACTAGTAATAGACTTCTGACAATGCTTATTACCAAAAAAAAACACAGATCAAGTTTAAACTTGGATGGCTTAACTTTTACCATTCTTCAGGTAAAAATGAGTACAAATAATTGCAGAACTTGGTATGCCCAAATAGACATATATCAGACCAATCGGGCATGCATTTTAATTCTGCAAGTTTTATTCGTACTGAACACAACAAAATGCTGCATAATCCCTATTTCAGGATTAATAGAAGTTTAATGATTTAAATTCAAGTTCACAGTTTTGCAATTTTTTGCATGATATCTGCAATGATTTAATTCAAGTGCACAGTTTTACAATTATTTGCATATGCAATGATTCAATTCAAGTGCACAGTTTTAAAATTATTTGCATAATTCTGCACTTATTTCATTCAAGTGCATAGTTTTTTTTTAACTATTCTAACATATCTGCAATGATTCAATTCAAGTGCACAGATTTTATAATTAGTTGCATAATTCTGCAAAGATTTCATTCAAGTGCACAGTTTTACAATTATTTGAACATATTTGCAATGATTTAATTTAAGTGCACAGTTTTACAACTATTTGTACTAGTATGCAATGATTCAATTCCAGTTTACGATTTTACAATTATTTTCTTAATTCTACAATGATTTAATTCAAGTGCATAGTTTTACGACTATTTTAACATATCTGCTATAATTTTAATTCAAATGCACAGTTTTTCAATTACTTGCACAATTCTGCAATGATTTATTTTTACAATTTGCTGTTTTGTTGTTTTTCTACACCTCTGTCCCACTAGAAGGAGGGTTGTGTTCCAACAAATATATCAACTTCTGCCTCCTTCTTTTGCCTGTTCCAAGCCAGGAACCTGTTATTCAGTGATTGTATTGTCTGCCATGTGTGTTTTTGTTCTTTGCTGTAGAATGAATCTGGCCATTTTGTGTTCTCCATTGGCGGATCCAGGTGGTATTCCAGGGATTGGACTCTGCCCCACCCACCCACCCACCCACCCACCCCGTTTATTTCGTTTTTATGCTCCATTCATTGGGCATAATGTTTTTCAGTCTTAGCGTCCGTTTGTTCGTTCGTCCGTCTGTCCCGCTTCAGGTTAAAGTTTTTGGTTAAAGTTTTTGGTCAAGGTAGTTTTTGATGAAGTTGAAGTCCAATCAACTTGAAACTTAGTACACATGTTCCCTATTATATGATCTTTCTAATTTAAATGCCAAATTAGAGTTTTTACCCCAATTTCACAGTCCACTGAACATAGAAAATGATAGTGCGAGTGGGGCATCCAAGTACTATGGGCACATTCTTGTTTTTTAGTTTTTTTCTTAATTATGTGAACGTTTCATGGTGTTCCTGGGGGTTGATTCCCCCTTTTCAAAATGGCTGTATCTGCAAATGTTCTCTTTTGTATTGTTGTCTTACCGGGACATTTTATAGAAAAATGAAAATAACACTTTATAAACGTGTTGCATCCGAATTGCTTTTCTGGATTTGCATTCAACAGGAACGCTAATACCAAAACGTGTTGGTCAAGCAGGGGCGGATCTAAACATTTTTAAAAGGGGGGTCCCAACCAAGGATAAAAAGGGGGGGGGGTCATGCAGCAGAAGCGTCATACTATGCACAATGAAAATGACCAAATTGTGAGCAAATAGGTTTTAACTCATATATTTAAAGGAAAAATTGTTAGAAAGCAAATGAATCTTTATTTGGTATTTGTTTTCCTAATTTAATGAAAGTTGGTTGATCTCGTATGTTATTTAATCCAGAGGCAAGATGCATCGAAAAATCGAAAAATAAAGTGATACACTTCTATTATAGACAATTTTTAGGCATTTTAGATAGATAACGTTCAGTCATTGTTTTCAGTAGGGCTACATATATAGAATTGGCCGTCGCTTTGCCGGAATCGTATTTTTTTAAGGCAGTGGCTATTTTGCCGGCTCCGCGGACAAAATAGCCTCCATAGCGTTATTTGCCAGTCTTATTTCAGATTTTTTTTTCAGACTATATAAAATATTTTTTTTTATTGAAACTATATATGCACAAATGATATGTATGGCTAGATGTCCATAACCTTTGAGTCCTCGCGTTGCCTTCACTTTTGGTGAATTTCATTCATGAAATTACATGTATCTATAGCAGTAAATACGTTAATTTCTGTTGAACATTGACGTTCGAAATGGAAGACGACACTTTGTTATCAAACAAACTTGCAATAAACGCTAAGTTCGACTCATATGAAAGCCTACAGCAGGTTTTAGAGCACTTTAAAAAGGACAACTATGTGAAGCTGTGGAAACGTGATTGAAGGACTGTCTGAATCTGAATGAGGGCCAGTATATGGCATCAATGGCAACGGAAGGAAAATAACTATAAAATTCATGAAAACCAGAGCACCAAACAAAAACTTTAATAAAGATATAGTCTATGGTGCAATAAAGTATTGCTAAGTTCATGCCGACAAAGACCACAAACTTTTATCACTGGTAAGTTAAGTTGTTTCGTCATTACAGAAAGTAGTAGACGTGGTGAAATCGAATCAGAGAGAGAGGACACGTAGAAGCCCGCCCAATTTCAAGTTATGTCGACAAACTAGCTTTTTTATAGTTTGTTCTTATGCTGTGCCGTTACATTACTGTCCCAGGTTAGGGAGGGGTTGAGCGCTCACAAACATGTTTAACCCCGCCACATTCTTTATGTGCCTGTCCCAAGTCAGGAGCCTGTAGTTCAGAGGTTGTCGTTGGTTCGAGTCTGTCATATTTGTTTTTCGTAAATTGTTTTGTTATAAAATATGCCGTTATTTTTCTCACTTGAATTGTTTCATATTTTTCATGTCGTGGCCTTTAAAAAATTTGTAGCCGACTATACGGTATGGGTTTTTCTCATTGTTGAAGGCTGTACATCCACTTCATTTTAACTTTGGTGGATAGTTGTCTCATTGGAAATCATACAACATCTCCTAATTTTCATAGTGACTATTAGATAAAAGAAGAAATATTGTACAGACGATGCATGGAAATTTATTGACAGCATTTATTCAATGAAAGTTGAATGTTTTGTACATATCTGCAATTTTAGTAAAAGTGATGCAGACGCAAAAGAAACAAGTGTTATGTGCAGTTCATGTCTGCAGTGGCAGCACCTTTCTTGTGGAAGACTAAAAATGCACCAAAAGCAAGACACTGGTTTTGTAACACTTGTTAAGCATTTTGAGGTTGTTGAATGTTTCAATTTCAAAACTTATGAGATATTCTTATTATAATTTTTTTATTAAAATATCGATTTTAATATGCATGCTTTGCTAAATATATGTACTATATTTTTAAAAACGACATATTTTTTAAAGACTTCTTATTAAAGTAAAGAATATCAATGTTAATATGCATACTTTGCTTATGTATAAAATTGAGAATGGAAATGGGGAATATGTCAAAGAGACAACAACCCGACCAAAGAGCACACAACAGCCGAAAGCCACTAATGGGTCTTCAACGCAGCGAGAAAATCACGCACCCGGAAATGTTTTAAAGTAGACATATTTTTTAAGAGATTTCTTATTAAAGTGTATGTTTCTATATTTTTTCTATTCTTAATTGATATACTGAAAATCTGAATAAAGACCGGCAAAATAGTAAAACTCTATATAAATCGCTATTTTGCCAGAGCCGGCAAAATAGCCACGGAAATTCTTTTGTGAGGTCAGATTTGAATGTCTATTTGAGTTTTACATATATATGAATAGTTGTCTTATTTGCAACCATATCATATCTACTCATTTTTATTCTTCTTCTCTGGTAGTGTCCCATGTCGGAGTAAAAATGTTCAGAGAGCAAAACGAAGCTTAATTTGAAAAGGCGTGACGAGTTGTATATGTATATATATATATATATATATATATACACAAGTCTAAATTGAAAACAACGTTCAAACCTATGATTGCGTTGGATAAAAACCGCAACTTTTATACATGTGCATGCAAAACAAATGTCTTGGTAGAGGGGTCTAAATACAGCACAAACAACATTTTCCAAAAGACCAAATGAGTGAAAAAGTATATTTTAACAAAACGCATTTGACTAGCAGGTCGAACAACTGATGGCAGTCAGCAGGGTTTAAGAACATCAGTTGTTCGACCTGCTAGTCAAATGCGTTTTGTTGAAATATACTTTTTCTCTCAATGGTCTTTTGGAAAATGTTGTTTGTGCTGTATTTAGACCCCTCTAACAAGAAATTTGTTTTGCATGCACACGTATAAAAATTGCGGTTTTTATCCAACGCAATCATAGTTTTGAACGTTGTTTTCAATTTAGACTTGTTTATATTTTTTCGTTTTGGCTTGTATTATATTTGCCTTCGGGTTTATATGATCCGTTCATCCTATTTTGACTCCTCAAAATTCAAGAGTCTATCCTAAATTGAGGTAAATTATATGGCCTTTCAAATACCGTTTCGATTCCTAACATCACTGAAGAGACATTAATTGTCGAAATCCGGATATGGTGTACAAAAATCTTTGCACCTTTGTTTGCGGTATACCATCTTTTCCGCAAGTTTATTGTTTTCTGTTTGGTAATAAATTAATAATAAGATCTATTTTGTTACATCTTGTGATCCGTTTATTTGGCAATCGCCAATGGCAGTCAGTAGGGTTTAAGAAAAATGTAAAAGTAACTCTTCCTGCCAAAAATAGTGCTTTTGATGTCATTGGTTACTTAAACTAAAAAACAAATTTGCAGAAATGAAACTTTTGATGAAAGAGAAATATATAAAGACCATTTTGAGTCAAAATTTACAGATCCATGCTTTTGCATTAAAAAATGAGGATTAATGCGCTCCATAGTCTACTTATTTAAGAGTTTTCCAGAAAATCAGGGTTTTTTTTTAGTAGAAGTTTAGTTCCAATCTGTGGTTTCATTACAAGATTTTAAACATTGGTTGAAAATTGGCACGTAGAAAGGTGATGCATGTACAATTCAGAATATACCTTTTTAGGAAGTTATATATAAAATATTTCGAAAGCTGTGAAAATTGTAAAATTATGTTGATTATATATGGGTTTGAATTGGTGGTCTGACGCCTGTATAGGCATATGTGTTGAAAAAAGTTTTCAAATGCATTGTTTCGTGCAATATTATACATTTATTTCCCGTGCCTGATGGAAATATGAAGATTTGTTCACCCAAGAAAATCAAGTTTCCCGAGGGCATCGTCATTTATCATTTTTGTGTGATTGTGCAATGATTCTACTTCTACTTCTACTTTGTAATGACCGCCTTGAAGTTTATGTCTCTTGTACTACGCATGGCTTAGTGGAGACATATATACAGTGAAATTTAACAACTTTATAATTATTAACAAAATTAATTCTAACATTTTTACATAGTGCACATTTTTATTTTATCTATTTATTAATAATAAAAGATAAAACTGTTTACACATGATACATTAACTGACTTTAGGTTTAAGTTGAGACAGCTGCTTTGAACAACTCTACAGAGTCGCTCATCACAATACTCAGAGGAAGGCTGATTTAATTCAAGTTCACAATTAAACAATTATTTGATGAAATAGGCTGCATTCATTTTAAATGTATATGTATGTAGTGTTCACTTGTGCAATTTCCAGGAAATTGTGCATGCTGAACAGATCGTATGAAAATTGTAAAACAATGCATGGCCAGTTCAACAAACCATAGTAAGACTGTACATTACATAAATATTAGAGCTAATTTCCTAAAGCTTGTAGATTAAAGACTTTGATTGGTTTGCTTGCTTTGTTTGTGTAAACGTTTGCTCAAGCATTGTAATTAAGATTGACATCTGCAAACAATGTTACCCGCATATAAATGGTCTCATATCTTATATATGAATAATAATACATTGAAATGCTGAAACTTCATCAAAATATCCCATTTAGGTGTATATTAATTTTTATGAAGGGATGTCTATAGATACGAGCATGAAGAACTATAGTCTTTCAAATGTTTTTTTTTTTTTTCTTATTGTTAGCTTCATTAATTCTTTTCTATCCAGTTGATGTCCAATATTTTTTTTTAAAATGCTGAAAAAATTTCCATGTTTTTCCTTGTATGCAAAGACTTATTATTGATATTATATTGCTGTAGACAGATGAAGATCTAAATTATGAATAAAATATCAGAATACAGTTATTGGTTTTTTTTTTTCTTCTTTTACAACGCTAGCTGCCAATATAGAAATAAGAAGATGTGGTATGATTGCCAATGAGACACCTCTCCACCAGAGACCAAATGACATCGAAGTTAACAACTATAGGACTAGGTCACCGTACAGCCTTCTACAATGAGCAAAACATATACTGCATAATCAGCTATAAGAGGCCCTGAAATGACAAATGTAAAAGCAATTCAAACAAGAAAACTAACGGCCTGATTTATGTACAAAACAATGAATGAAAAACAAAAATCAAAAATAATATACAGCAACAAACAACAACCACTGAATTGCTGGTTCCCTACTTGGGACAGGCACATGCAGGTTTAAACATGTTAGCGGGCTCCCAACTCTCCCGTACCTGGGTCAGTGGTGTAACAGCACAACATATGAACAAACTATAATAATAAATTGCTTCGCCGAGCGCAGCTGGATACGACCGCAGAGGTCCAACCCTGAACAGTTGGGGCAAAAATGGACACAATATTCGCGCTTGATACAGGTCTGAATTTGGATTGTAATTAGATATTTGACACATAACAGGTTTCTGACACAGAACAACTGTAGTCAAAGAACTTAGAATTGGTTATATGATTTGAATTTATATTCAATGTTTTGCTTTTGTGTGCAATACACTATGCTGTTGCGAATTGACCACTTCCCCCGAAAAAAAAATTCCCCCTTTTTTTTTTGTGCAATACACTATGCTGTTGCGAATTGACCCCCCCCCCAAATAAATTTTTTAACCCCCAAAAAAATTTTTACCACCCTTTTTGGCAAAAAAAATTTTGAAGAAATTTTCTTTTAATTTCTGAAATCTGAGAAAAAATTGTTCCCCTCCACAATTTATCCCCCAATTTGTTTCACCTCTCCTCCCCATTTTCCCCCAAAAAAATCTTTCCCTCAAGATATGGTCATTATCTAAATTCAAATTTCCAGTGGAGTTTGCAATCATAATTACCCATTTAAATACATCATAAAAGTCTTAAAATAGAAAATGACATACATAATCATGTCTATAATTAATATTCCTTAATCAGCATTCTTAATAGTAACTTCTAAAAATAAATTGACAGCTAATCACCTCAAGACAATACAGCATTTCTTTATACATAATTTAAAAGCAGTGTAAGGGAGATAGTCCAAACTTAACATTGTACTTAAAAGTAATTGTCCATTAACAAGGAAACCCTTGTTTTCCCCTTTTTGCCCATAATTCCTACACGGTTCGAGCCATTACCCCCCAAAGCCAATCCTAACCATTCCTATGTGGTGTGGAAACTTGTGGTATAATTTCAGAGAGATCCATACACCGTTCCATAAGTTATTGTCTGGAAACTAGAAAAATGCTTATTTGGGCCCCTTTTTGGCCCCTAATTGCTAAACTGTTAGGACCATAACCCCCAAATTAACCCCAACCTTCCTTTTGTGGTTATAAACCTTGTGTTTAAATTTCATAGATTTCTATTTACTTATACTAAATTTTTTGCGGTCGTATAAAAATCATTTGACTCTATATTTTAAGCATTTGTAAGAATGACTTGACAGATTTAAATTATTCTGGATCTTTTAGAGAGAAAAAAAACTATCTATATATTGCTATCACATTACGTAGGCCATTCATGATCAGTCACTGGAAATTTATGTATTAATCTCATTCAAAATAACTGACCTATTTCAAGCCAAACCTGGCATAAATCAGGCTTATGAAACTATTTTTATGCCCGCCGTCGCGGAGGGGGCATTGATTTTTATCCTTGTCCGTCTGTACGTCCGTCCGTACGTCCCGAAAATTAGTTTCCGTTTTCTAACTTTAGTTTGCCTCAACCAAATGTTATGAAACTTATACACAATGCTTATTACCACAAAACACAGATCACGTTTGAATTTGGGTGGCATCACTTTTACCTTTCTAGAGTTATGCCCTTTACAAATGAAAATAAATTGCTTCGCTGAGCGCAGAGGTCCAACCCAGAACAGTTGGCGCAAAAATGGACACAATATTCGTGCTTGATACAGTGCTGAATTTGGATTGAAATTAAATGTTTGACACATAATAAGTTTCTGACACAGAACAACTGTAGTCAAAGAACTTAGAATTGGTTATATGATTTGAATTTATATTCAATTTTTTGCTTTTGTGCAATACACTATGCTGTTGCAAATTGCCCCCAAAAAAAAAATTACACCCCCCTTTTCTTAATTAAAAATGATTGTCCATTAACAAGGAAACCCTTGTTTTCCTCCTTTTTTGCCCATAATTCCTAAACGGTTTGAGCCATTACCCCCCTTTCCACCCAAAGCAAATCCTAACCATTCCTTTGTGGTATGGAAACTTGTTGTACAATTTCAGGGAGATCCATACACCGTTCCACAAGTTATTGTCTGAAAACTAGAAAAATGCTTATTTGGGCCCCTTTTTTGGCCCCTAATTCCTAAACTGTTAGAACCATAACCCCCAAAATCAATCCCAACCTTCCTTTTGTGGTTATAAACCTTGTATTTAAATTTCATAGATTTCTATTTTCTAATACTAAAGTTATTGTCCGGAAACCAAGTGTCTTCGGACGATGACGACGACGACATGATACCAATATATGACCACAAAAAATTTTTGCGGTCGTATAAAAATTGCTGAATTTTTGGTTTCCGTTCTCTAACTTAAGTTTGCCTCAACCAAATGTTATGAAGTGCTTATTATAACAAAAATCAGATCAAGTACGAATTTGGGTAGCGTCACTTTTACCGTTCTTGAGTTATGTCCCTTTATAACGTTATATGCAAGTGGAGCATCATCTGTGTCGCAATGACACATTCCCCATTTATTAAAATAGTGTCTGATTAGCCTGCTATCCTGACCAAATGGTTCATATAAAAAGTGGAAGACAAAGCATTAAGGTAAAATATTTAAATAAAATCATTTAAATATTCTAAAATCCTTTTTATTTTTGTTTAATGTTTATACATTTATGAACAAACACCTACCTTTAAAAGATTCCTAAAACCAGTGGGCCAATTATCACATTCTGCCAAATTTCGAACTCATGTTAAGATTCTTGCTCTTTACCAACCAATATTGGTGGTATTAAAAACAAGAATATGTGTCCATAGGACACCACGCCTATACATGTATCACATTTCCATGTTCAGGAAATTATGAAATCTGGGTCGTACCTCTAATTTTGCATATATTTTTAAAAGATAACATCATAATGAACATGTGAACTAATTTTCATATTGTTGTGACCACAACTTAATGGTAAACTATATGGACAATCAATATCCATTTCTGCATAATATTAATACTCCTTACAACTCAACATTATCAAGCTGCAGGTCAAATATAAAATATTTCCCTTCTATAGAAGCAAAGAAAACTTTGATAAAGTTTTCGACCCAAAGGTCTTTCAGACGGACGGACTCACGTGATTACTAGACCTGCTTTAGCCATTGGCAAGGCAGGTAAAACTTTAATTGGTCTGCAAGGCAGGTACATACTAAAAGGTTGGGATTGATTTTGGTGGTTATTGTCCTAAATGTTAAGGAATTAGTGGCCAAAACAAAAAACAGGCATTTTTCTTGTTTCAGGACAATAACTTGTGTATAAGTGTATGGATCCCTATGAAATTGTACCAGAAGGTTCCATACCTCAAAAGGAAGATTGGGATTGATTTTGGGGATTATGACCTATAAAAACAGTTTAGGAATTAGGGGCAAAAAAGCAGGGATCTTCTGGTTTCTGGACAATAACTTGAGTACAAGTCTATGGATCTCTATAAAATTGTACCACAAGGTTCCATACCAAAAAAAGAAGGTTGGGATTGATTTAGGGGTTATGACCCCAACTGTATAGAAAAAAGGGGCCAAAAACAAAACTTTTCTAATACTTGAATTGTTATTTCTTGACCAATTTCAATTGTGTTTAATTCAAAGTCTTTAATTCTTGAGGTTCTTTAATATGCTGAATCTAACCGTGTATTTAGATTTTTGGCTTTAAATTGGTCCACATTGAGGTCCAAAGGGTCCAAAACTAAACTTTATTTGATTTCATCAAAAATTGAATTAATGGGGTTCTTTGATAAGCTGAATCTAAACGTATATTTAGATTTAAAATTTTGGGCCCCCCCTTTTTTTTGTTGGTTCATATTAAGGTCCAAAGGGTGCAAAATTAAACTTAGTTCAATTTTAACAAAAATCTAAACATGTATTTATATTTTTGATTTTGGGCCTAGTTTTCAAGTTGGTCCAAATCAGGGTCCAAAATTAAGCTTGAATGGTGGTTTAGCACTCACAAAAATGTTTAACCCCTCCACATGTGCATATCCCAAGTCAGGAACCTGTAATTCAGTTGTTGTTTGTTTGTTCATGTTTGTCCTATTTGATTTGCTATAAATTAAGATGTTAGCTTTCTCAATTGTATTGTATCACATTTTTCATATCGTGGTCTATTACAGCCCACTATACGGGATGGCTTTTTCTCATTGTTGAAGGCCATATGGTTGCCTATAATTGCTTACATCTACTTTATTTGGACTTTGGTGGAATGTTGCCTCATTGGCAATCATACCACATCTCCTTTTTTTTTTATATATGTACACCTTACAATTATACCATTCACCAATATAGTTGACCTATAGCTTATTAAGTATCTAATAAACAAATAAAACCATGAAACTAAACTTTCGACCAATGAACCATGAAAATAAGGTCAAGTTCAGATGGAATCTGACAGACAGACATATACACTTTACAATCATTCCATTCACCAAATATAGTTGACATATAGCTTATAGTATCTGATAAACAGACAAAACCATGAAAACTTAACATTGACCAATTGAACCATGAAAGGTCTTCTACCTTCTGAAATATAAAGCTTTAATCAAATAGTTTACACCATTGCTGCGGATGGATTGTAATCCCTATGTCTCACATTCTGCATCTTTCATTGCAGAGAGGGAGGGGGCAAAAACTAGAAGCTTTGAAATGATTAAACATGGGAAGAATCTGAGGAAGTTGTGTGTTATTTGTGTTGTTGAGTATATTTCTATGTAGCAACATTCTAGTACTCCTGCTTAAGGAGTTGATAAAAAATTCCAAGGCTTGTATATTTATTTATTTATTTATTTTTTTATAGAGGGTTGATGCATCCAACATGTCCACGGCAGCCATTCAAACTATGGGTTCCTTATAGTAAAGTTAGAAATCCTACCATAGACAATTGCCATCATGACAGCCTAACTTACATACATCCAGTGAGGCAATACATAGGCTCAGGATAGAATTGGAACAATTATTACAATCTTTACCCAAAATAATGTATCAGGTAGCACCCTCACGATACAGAAAGTTCAAATATAACAATACATGTACTAATATTCAACCAAGGTAACAACTCTTAATGATCATGTTTCATACCAAATATCAAATTGAACTTTTGCAGCAAATATTTTTACTGAACAAGAATATGTGTCCATAGGACATCATGCCCTGCTTTCACTACTGTGGATTCATTACTATTTGTTGGATAACAATTTTCGTCGATTACGTAAGTTTTCTTTAATCCACGAAAATTGGTACCCACGAAAATAAATGAATCCACAGTATCACATTTCCATGTTCTGTTAACCATCAAAATCAGAGTCAAAAAATTTCACACCATTCTAGACTTGTGTACTAAGTTTCAAGTTGAGTTGCTGTGTTGACCACAACTTCATGGTTAACTACATTGACCAAAACCTTTTACCGGTCAGCGAATGTACTGGTTTAACACTATCATATTTCTGTTTTCAGTGAACCTCGAAATTGGGGTCATAGCAATAATTTGATGTTAATATCATAATGAACATGTGTACTAAGTTTCAAGTTGATGTGACCACAACTTAGTTGTAAAGTACCTTAATCCATATTTGACTGATATGAGATGGACGGATAGAATAATGGACTGATGCAGACCAGAAAACATTATGTCCCCCTTCTATCCTAGACAGTGCATAAAAATATGGCAGGAAATTGACATAAGATGAATTGATTGAAAATAAGATTCATTAATTCATTTGTATAAACCAAAACCATGCTTCAATGTATTGAACACTCATTGTAGGAAAAAAGACTAAAACACAAAAAAACAATTTAACCATTTTCTATTGACAAATGTTCTCTGTTTTCTCTTTAACTTTTTCTTCTGTGATTTTGAGAGTTCTCCTTCCTTTCTTTTCCTTTTTGGTTTCATAGACAGGGGATTAGCCCCTTTTAACTTTTTGTGTTTCTTTTTCTTTACTTCTTGTTCACCGAATGCTTCCTTTTTCAGCTGTTTTATGACGGTATGCTCATGTTCCGAAGGAGCAATTCTAGCATCGGTTTGTCTTTCTGCTTTCATTTTTGATTTGTCTGATGGTGGTTCCAGAGTTATTGTATTGAAAGCTATATAGAGCATAGGTGTGCCAGCTTTTGTTCTAAACCAGTCATTTAACATTTTATCCTGAAATAAATAATATACATGTGAATTATGTGTGGAAAATTTCTTTGATGAAACAAAACCCAACAACACAGGTAAGCCAAAATATAACCTACAGTTATTTTTATCCTCATTTTTGGAGGATAATTGTCTCATTAGCAATCGTACCATATCTTCTTATTTTCATGTTAAGTTAAGTTAACATATGTCCTTCACTGATAGATATGAACTTAACTATATGAGAAGCTCTAAATTTTACAGAGACTAGACAAGTTTGTAGATAAATCCAATAGAATTAAGAACAATATGAGAAGCTCTAAATTTTACAGAGACTAGACAAGTTTGTAGATAAATCCAATAGAATTAACCAAATATCTGGTCTTAAAATACTGACTCTTGAATCATGTAGGTTGAAGATAAAATTAATTTACAACAGAATAAGACAAATGTTTAATCCTATTTCAAAGTGATAATTATCAAATCTACTTTAACTTCTACAAAAAAAATACAAAATGTCAAGAAGGTATGACAACAATAATTTCTCTAATTCTTTGGCAATTTAACCCTTTCCGGACCCATTGTATAAAAAAAATTAATCAATGTGTGGTTGCCAATGATCTCAGAAGATGATTGGATGAGTTTAATGGTCAAAACCTTTATCAGCTCACTGGATGAATCAAAATGTGCTAACAGGTGTTAATAAAATGCTCCGCTGGGCGCAGCTTGATACGACCGCAGAGGTCGAACCCTGAACAGTGGGGGCAAGTATGGACACAACATTCAAGCTTGATACAGCACTGAATTTGAATTGTGATTAAATATTTCACACTGCATAGGTTTTTGACACAGATTGAATGTGGTCTAAGAACTTAAAAATTTTTAATTTACTTATTCAAACCATATCATTATTATTTGCTTTTATATATAAATCAGAAATAACCAATTTAAAATGGAAAATTTTAAAGAAAAAAAATGAGAAAAAAAAATCCACCCTTAAATTTTTTGAACCCCCTTATGATTCATCACCCCCAAACTCAATCCCAGCCTTCCCTTTGTGGTATGGTACCTTGCAGTACAATTTCAGAGAGATCCGTACTCTGAACACAAGTTATTGTCTGGAAACTAGAAAAATGCTTGTTTTTTGGCCCCTTTTTGGCCCCAATTCCTAAACGTTTAGGGCAATTACCCCTAAACTCAAACCCAGCTTTCCCTTTGTGATATGGAACCTTGTAGTACAATTTCATAAAGATCCATACACTTACACACAAGTTATTGTCCTGAAACTAGAAAAATGCTTGTTTTTTTTACCCTTTTTGGCCCCTTATTCCTAAAATTTTGAAGCAATTACCCTCAAAATCAATCCCAGCCTTCCCTTTGTGGTATGGTACTGTGGATTCATTTATTTTCGTGGATACCAATTTTCATGGATTGAGGAACAATTGTATTTTCGTGGATATTTGATTTAGTGGTTTTGCCAAAGTCTGCATACAAGCCTATGGAATATTTGTACTTCGTTGAACATTTGATTTCGTGGTTTACCTATACCCACCAAATCCACGAAAATTGGTATCCCACGAATAATAATGAATCCACAGTACCTTGCAGTACAATTTCAGAGAGATCCATACACTTGAACACAAGTTATTGTCTGGAAACTAGAATAAAATTCGTAAGGGTTCCACGGAACCCAGTGTCCCGCCTACATTTTCTGTTAATCGCAGGCTCAACAAAAATGAGGAAGTAAATCAATAAAATATTCCTCTTGATACTATCTTTTGATTGTAAGAAGCTTCTGTCCAAGTTTGGTAAAATCCAGGATAGTTTATGAATCTAATAAATGTTTAAAACTTTTAACTGCAGACTGAATGTAATGTTAACTGAAGAAAACAAAATTTCCTTCCAGATACTAGCATTTGATCATAAACAAGCTTCTGTCCAAGTTTGGTACAAATCCAAAATAGTATAAGAAAGTTATTAAAATATTAAAACTTTAACCACAGAGTGAATATGTTGTTTCCTGGCAGAAAACCTAAGTCCATTTAAAAAGTAAAATACGGAAAAATGGATTTATTTTTACAAAATTTCCTTCTAGATACTAGCTTTTGATCATAAACAAGCTTCTGTCCAAGTTTGGTACAAATCCAAAATAGTATAAGAAAGTTATTAAAATTTTAAAAACTTTAACCACAGAGTGAATGTGTTGTTTCCTGGCAGAAAATCTAAGTCCATTTAAAAGTAAAATAAGGAAAATATGGATTTATTTTTTTACAAAATTTACTTCTAGATACTATCTTATGATCATAAACAAGCTTCTGTCCAAGTTTGGTACAAACCCAGGATAGTTTAAGAAAGTTATTAAGATTTTAAAAACTTTAACCACAGAGTGAATGTAATATTTCGGCAGAAAAACTAAGTCCATTTATAAGTAAAATACGGAAAAAATGGAATTTTATTTTTACAAAATTTACTTCTGGATACTATCTTATGATCATAAACAAGTTTCTGTCCAAGTTTGGTAGAAATCCAGGATAGTTTAAGAAAGTTATTAAAATTTCAAAAACTTAACCACAGAGTGAATATTTGTGGACGCCGCCGACGGAATGTAGGATCGCTATGTCTCGCTTTTTCGACTAAAGTCGAAGGCTCGACAAAAATGCTTATTTTTGGCCCCTTTTTGGCCCCCAATTCCTAAACGTTTACAGCAATTATCCCCAAACTCAAACCCAGCTTTCCCTTTGTGATATGGAACCTTGTAGTACAATTTCAGAAAGATCCATACACTTACACACAAGTTATTGTCATGAAACTAGAAAAATGCTTGTTTTTTGCCCCTAATTCCTAAAATTTGGAGGCAATTACCCCCAAAATCAATCCCAGCATTCCCTTTGTGATATGGAACCTTGTGGTACAATGTCAGAGAGATCCATAAACTAACACACAAGTTATGTCTGGAAGTTACAATAATGCTTATTTTTGCCTCTTTTTGGCCCCTAATTCCTTAACTGTTGGTACCATAACCCCCAAAATCAATCCCAACCTTCCTTTTGTGGTATTGAACCTTATGGTAAAATTTCATAGAGATCCATTCACTTAAACTAAAGTTAGAGTGCGAAAAACCAATGTGTCTTCGGACAACTACGACGACGACGCCAACGTCATACCAATATACGACAGCAAAATTTTTTGGCGGTCAAATAATGAAATTGACAACTTTGTGGAATGTGGAAGGCACTAGAAAGGGGTTCGTTTTATTAAAAATGAAAATTTATTTGATAAGCATTAGAGAAACAGATTCTTACATAAATACTCGTGGATTATCGGATTTATCCAAACTCAATAGTTAAATTATCAATTTTAAAGTCCTTGCTGACGCTCTGACTTTAAAATTCAATAATTTAACTATCTCGATTGGATAAATCCGATAATCCACTGGTACCAATGTAAGAATCTATATATAACTATAACCTTTCTCAATATTTATACATAGTTCTACATTTTTTTACCTCGCAAGAGAAGCAATCTGAAATGTCTATCTACGGACTTTTACTTTAGGAACTGTTAAAAATCTGAACCAGCATATTGGTCTAGCTTACAGCAGGGTTCATATTCATATCTTATTTTAAACATGCTCTGGTCCTGATATGCATGTATTATCTAGATCTGCCTCTGGATGTTACACACACCTATCATTTGTTGAAATTCAACATAAAAAAGCATGCAAATGTAGAACTAAAAGGTTAACTATTGAAAACTGCAGCATATAATATAATTACCTGTGTTGCAAGGAATAACTTTTCTTTATTCTTTTTGCCAATCAGTCTTGTAATGCATTTAGATGCTGATAAAGTTGACTTGTGGTTACATGGCTGTAATTTAAACTGCTTCAACACTTTAAGAGGACCATATAATATTGAACCTGAAAATATAAAGAAACATCTAGCTGTGGGAGTGATGTACAACTGGCTATTGAATTCTAAACCACAGGTACATTATGTTTAATGCATGTGCTTTATGTTTTTAAGTAAGGTACATGTATTAAAAAATACCCTTTCAAAACTAGAACCACCCTTAACAAATTCTTTGTTTGATGTTGCCTACCCATGCCTTGTAGGGTTAGGTCGCCAACAACATAAGTTACATGTTTTAGACAAGAAAATGTATAACAGTAGGAAAAAATATTTAAAACAAGAATGTGTCCCCAGTACACGGATGCCCCATCCGCACTATCATTTTCTATGTTCAGTGGACCGTGAAAATGGGGGAAAATCTCTAATTTGGCATTAAAATTTAAAAGATCATATCATAGGGAACATGTATTCTAAGTTTCAAGTTGATTGGACTTCAACTTCATCAAAAACTACCTCGACCAAAAACTTTAACCTGAAGCGGGACGAACGGACAGACGGACGAACAGACGAACGAACGGACGGACGGACGCACAGACCAGAAAACATAATGCCCATAATTGGGGCATAAAAAAAAAATTTAAACGAATTGTGTCATAAAATTTTTCGGGTAGGCTGTTTTTAGGTGGGTAGGTAGGCAACATCAAACAATTTAAATTTTATTTTTGGCCTTATGTTAACTATCGTCAATAGACTCGACATAATTTTACACTAGTGAGAACTCTGCTCATGGGCGATGCATTCGACTCTGAATTTATTTGACAAAGATTGCCAGTTTTCATGTAGAAGGTCGTGGTTTTCTCTCTGGATACTCAAGCTTCCTCTACCAAATAAAAACTGCCCACCGCTATATAACCAAGAGTGGTGAAGATGGTGTTAAACACCAAAAATCAATCAGAATAGTAAGATTTCAAGTCAGGTGTGTTTGACATGAGGTCATCTGAGCCAACCTTACAGTATTATATGTATATGCCTAGTGGTCTAGAGCGCTGGACACAGTGCAGGCGGTGTTGTCTTGATATCCCAATAGCATGAGTTCAAATCCCGCGAGGAAAGAACAAAAATTTGCTTCAGCAAATTTGCAGATTTCACATTGTTGTGCGGATATTTAGAGTAATTATGAATATTATATGAATCTTATACTCTCAGTATGAAAAATAATATTGTTTAATATGGGATTGCTCCCATCCAATATTAATGAAATAGCAAAACTTTTGGCAGAAATAGGATATATATTACTATAAAACAATGAATATACTTATTTACAATATATATATACCAAACAATGTTCAATGAATTAGAAAAACTAGAACACACCCGCGAAATTGCGGGCATTTAGAGCTTGGTTGAAAGTATGTAAACTGTTGTAGGGAGAATTTTTGTAAAAGATTTTATGTCTGGAGAATTTCAGAAAAGGTATCAAAATTCATAGGTACTTGGAGACAGGACACTTTTTTAAGCCATCTCCCTTTTTTCCAAAGTCCGTTATTTTTTTTGTTTTCTGTTAAATTCCATTATTTTCTTGTTTCTGTACACTATGAACATACGTATACTATAAATAAAGTGTATTTGCTATTAACTATCAATTTCAAGTTTCTTCTCCACGGCGATCACTGCTATATTATATTAGAGAGTCTCTATAAACGCGGAAATTATTGTCCTGTCCCCGAGTACTCTTATGAAAATTATGTGCAAGTTTAAAGCCAGAAGTCTTGTATGACTTAAAAGTTGGTCTGATGACGGAAACAATATCCCGACACCTTTATTTTCCTTTTTCTCCCAAAATAACCCAAACTGAATAGTCATAAGAATAGATGACAAATGCAACTATGCATAGTACCTATAGAACACAGAGGCATGATGATTAATTTATTGTGGAAGGAAGAGAAGCGACACACAAAATGAGGTCTTCTCGTTTAATAGTATAGATTAGGACAATAACTGACTTACCAAAGGCTTCACATTCGTCAAGCACACATTGTGTAGTCCACATTTTAGTATCTGCCTCTAAATACTTTGGTAACTGTTCACCTATGTTCACTTTAAACTTCAAGGCAGCCTTACAAAATGTTCCATCAATCAAAACATTGTATGGTGGCTTAAATCCAAAATTACTACTGTAGAAAGTCAAGACTTTCCTGATATGCTTATGTCTCTTTATTTTCATCTTTCTTTATATCTTGCTATAAAAAAAAACAGAAATACAATATCCAATGATCCAGTAATATTTAAAACCCACATGCTGTTGCACAAAATACTCAATATAGACATAAACATTATTAGATATATTGCTATTTATGTATAGTTATGAACACTTTTGACCTGTTTACTTATATTTTGGCATTGTGCCAGGTCATGCATTTCTCAGACTGTTTATGAGGTCTTTACACTAAATATGTTGGGTGTGTACTGATTGATACTTAGTATGGAAGAACATTATTTATTTATTAGTTGTAATTTGCTTTGAACTAGCTTTTAGTAACAGTGAGTACTCTTATATAGGTGCTTTGTGTCTATTTTTTTAAATTTGTACTGATTTATTGTTTTTTTTATATTAGTTATTGGCAGGCTTTGAACTAGCTGTCAGTAACTGTAAGCACTCTCAGATCTGTACTTGTCTTTTTTGTTGTTAGGGATGAGGGATGTATAAATACCCTGCCACGTCCTGCCTGTTTTAGTTTAATGTTTTTCTGCTTTGTATCGATATGATCAGGGCCTAATCCAGGATTTTTGAGAGGGAGAAGTGACTTCTCCTTCCATGAAAGAGAAGGGAGAAGTGGTCAATTTCTTGGAGAAGTGAGATTCCATTACCGTTTCGGTTGCATAGTGTTTTCGTGCTTATCACTAAGGACATTGTTATAAATGCAATAAAAAATATACTTGCAGTTTTTCATGTTATTGTACAAAATGTATATATAGAAAGTTCTTAATAAAAAGGTTTAGACAATATAGTTGTTATTTATTTATTGATACCATTTGTACTGTCAACTTGAATTTAAGTCTAAATAAAATTTATTGCTTGGGACATGAGGGAGTAGCCTAGTAATATTATGATGCATTAAATTCATGTGCATCTGCCTCAATTTATTTTTAAAAGTCCAGAAAAATATGACTCCCAGTTTACCTGATGAATTTCACATGACTGGGAATTTAATTTATATCACCACTTGTCATTATTTTGTAAAACATTATTGAATGTCCAGGACATCATGTTAGTTGTAAATTGAGATTCTCGTTAAAGATTGTAATCCTGTAAATGAAGATATCTGTCAATCCCATATTAATTAACCGATAAAGAGCTAATTTCTATCATTTTTTAAAGATATCTTCCATATCAACGAAATGGTCGTGAAAAAATCCACTGCTGATCACAAGCTGGTCGAGTGTCGACGCTTGCAATCACATTATCCATCAGCTGTCTTTCTACCTTTATATTTCAATTTTGATTCAATGAATATAATAAATCTACCGTTAATTCCCACCCTTAACCAACCGAATAGTACAATTGATCGACTCGTAATAAATAAAAATAAAACAAATCAGCTGAGTGATTACGCAACATCCTCAGATGAAAATCATCGTAAAATGATAACAGACGGTCAGTTTTCCGTTTGAATAGTTTTGAAACTTATATCCGATGATGTTCAAAGTCGCCGTTGTATTTATTTAATTTGATCGTCGACAGTATTAGTCCTGGGGCGTTTCGAAAATCTCGACTTTCCTTGTTATTCGCCATTTTTTTTTCACCAGTGCGACTTGTAAATCACAAGTTGTCTCCCTTTTACCAATTTTGATAGTGATTTGACTTCGCTATGAAGTCAGTCCGCCAGCAAGATTTGGCGATTTTCAAAATTCTATGGCGACTTAAATCGTCATTTCACCGGCAAGATTATGGCCTGATGATGAGTTAAGCCTTTTTCAACTGATTTTTATAGTTTGTTCTTATGTGGTGCTGTTACACCAGTGACCACTGTCTCAGGTTAGGGGGAGGGTTGAGCGCTCACAAACATGTTTAACCCCACCACATTCTGTATGTACCTGTCCCAAGTCAGGAGCCTGTAGTTCAGTGGTTGTCATTGGTTCATGTCTGTCATATTTGTTTTTCATAAATTGTTTTGTTATAAATTAGGCCGTTAGTTTTCTCAAATGAATTGTTTCATATTTTTCATGTCGGGGACTTTTATAGCCAACTATATGGTATTGGCTTATCTCATTGTTGAAGGCCGACGTTGCCTATATGGTCGGATCATATGTTTTCATACATCATATGAATTGGTACTATCCATGCTTTTTCAATGGAAATTGTGACGTCACAGTGCATTCTTAATAGAATGAAAACCCATGAGACAAGGACAATCACCAACATCCACTTCAAGTTCATAAAGAAAATGTACATTTTATCGTCATGCACCAAAAATTACCATAATGAGAGGATCATAATGGGGGTACGTACCTTCATGACGAATAACAGTAAAAAATCTTGCCAAATGATGTTAATGGTAATTTTTGGTGCATGACGATTAAATTTTTTCCACATATAACGATAAGGGATAATTATTTGAGACCTCTGATGAATCACGATAAGGATATTTTGACGAATCACAATAAAATTTTAACCAATTTGATGCTCATGGTAGCCAAAATTGACCGTTTGACGCCTGACAGTAAAGGGTATTCCTACCCTCATATGAACATGGGTGGATAGTTGTCTCATTGGCAATCATACCACATGTCCTTATTTTTATATTAAACCATTTTGATATAAAAAAAAACGTTATCTGATAATAGCGTTTCTTTGATTACATTGAAAATGACGTCACAACTAAAATCCTTAACCTGTTAACAACAGGACCAACATCGGAAACGTTTCCTTTACTCCTTTTCTTTTGCAACAGATTCTGAACCCGGGGTTCGTATGGATAGTAAACCCGGCAAATTGTAAAACCACTGATCTGACCATAAATTATGACTGAAGATGTCTTTCGTCCTCGAGCACATGCAACACCTGTATCATATTAGCTTCATCGATTGAGAACCTATAATGAAAGTATTCAATATTTCAAGAAATATTGTCTTATGTTTCCCTCTAGACAGAATATTTGATAACATTATTTTTTTACCATGCGTAAGATTTTTTGCAGAGCACTTGTTTGCCGATGACATTTGAAGTCGCTTGAGAGTTTTATTAAAAAGGATACATTCCCGGACTTTTTCCGGAAAAGAATTTAATACAAAAAAACATTCATCATTCATTTTGGACGATTCGCAGGGATGTGTAGTTAGATTCTACGGATTGGATATTGGAAAATCTTTTAATGGAAAAGAAATGATATGGAATATCCATCCATGACACAAAATAACTATATGCATAGCAAAAAAAAAAAAAAAAAACACAAAAGCAATGGAACAGAGCTTTTATTGCTGTTCTTCATCTTAAATTCACAGGGAGGCAATCAACACGCAGTATACAAAAACTCTCAACTCACTGCAAGTTTAAAAGACGGCCCCTAGGACCTTCTACCTTTCCATTTTCTATTAATCAAGGTATTTCACTACTCAATAAAAGTGAGAGGATCAAACATGGGAATAGAAAAATAGAACCCTTTCAAATAAAGTAGTCACTTTGTTTTTTTTATATCAATTATAAATCTTTGTACGACGTTGTATAGATCGATATCAATCCTTGCCGCCAGCAAAGCTATTGAATAGTACAATA
This sequence comes from Mytilus coruscus, assembly GCA_017311375.1. Lineage (NCBI taxonomy): Eukaryota > Metazoa > Mollusca > Bivalvia > Mytilida > Mytilidae > Mytilus > Mytilus coruscus. Next base: position 54,974,652 of record CM029601.1, read on the forward strand.
AGAGGTATTTTTGTCACATGATTTTGCAGAACTGAGCATGCCTAGTTTTACAGTTTTTGTTGAACTGGGCATGTATTGTATTATAATTTTCATACGATCTAAACACAATGCAAAATTCCCCTTGGAAATTGTACAAGTGAGCAGTTCATATATACATGTAAAGTAATGCACCCATGCAGGACAGGTTCGTCAAACAATTGTTAAACTGTGCATGCTCTAATATTTAAGTAATGCACAGTTTTACTATTGTTTGTTCAACTGGCCATGCATTATTTTACAAATTTCATACGATATGTTCACCATGCATAATTTCCTGGAAATTGCACAAGTAAACACTACATATATATATACATTTAAATGAATGCAGCCTATTTCATCAAATAATTGTATAACTGTGAACTTGAATTAAATCATTGTACAATCATACAAAAAATTGCAAAACCATGCACTTGAATTTAAATCATTCAAATTTGGTATGGGAGACACTACCCAAAATACATGCTAATTGACAGTCTCAGAATCTGTGGCAGATTCCTTATGCCACCAGAAATTCTTTTTTTTTTTAACAAAAACGAGTCATTTTTCCGCAGTGGTCGTTTAGGTAGTCACCAAGGTTTAAAATTTATTTTAGAAGATTATAACCGTTACATTAAAGCATATATCTTGTGTCGCTAAGAGTGCAGAATGGGAAACAGTTACGAAGAATTACGATACTCTTGAAAAATTGACACATTGTTTAATTGGTATATCCTGGGACTATTAGTATAATAGACTAGTCTCAGGTATATCCGAACATATCAGGCAACTGAGACAAATACTAAATTGATTTAAATCTGAAAAGGGTGTCTGTTTCGGGCTGAACTTCGAAAATGTAAATACTTATATCCAGTCAGATATATTTGAATTAGATGAGTCGCAACAATTTTTCCCAAAAAATATCAAATTTCACGACCATGTCGTAAATTATCATGCAGAAAATCTTTAATAGCTGATTTAATCAAGATCGACAAATATCCAAGTCCGATAAAAGTTTCTAAAACAGAGATGGCTTACCTACAGAACAAATAACACAATGTGAATTAGAAAAAATTCAAAGAAACACACTAAATGAAATACACTAAAAAATCTGTTCTCATCGATTTTCTGAACAATGTCAGACAGGAATTGAGACATGCATGGCTACAGTAACTTCTATGAATACGTGGTTTTTATTTTTATTAATGTGAACTATGTGAAAAATTATCCAAAGTCTGATAGTTAAAGTCCTGCAACTTTTGAACGACAGACCCAAAAAAATTCAAAATCAAAAGGGAACTAAATCCTAATTTTCTGTTTAAATTTCACGAGAATTGTTTAAAGAAAATTTGAGTAATTGTACAAAGTTTTGACATTCGAACAGATGGATGAACAGACAATGGCATTCCATAATACATCCTTTATCTGTATATACAATCCAGAAGTTACAAAGTTTAAAAAAAAATGTGTTATTATATTTTCAGATCATCATTATCCCAACGTGATCATTTGAAGGTTATCAAGTTACATTAGAAGCATTGAAAACCTGCAGAGATATTATACGGAATAGACTCACACTAAAAGAAAACCTTTCAGACATGACTAATGCGCTCTCAAACAAGGATTATTCATGTTTCAATAAATGAATTGAAGTGTATACTAAGTCTGGTGGCGTGTGAAAATTTGTGTGCATTTTAAAGATTAATTTCCTTTTCATTAATTGTTGTTTTGAATTTTATGTATCCATCATGCATGTTCATAATTTTATCATAAACATATTGTTGTTAATAATTAAAAAAGAAGCAAAGAATAAATTTTCTCAGTGTTAGCCAATTAGTATGGAAATATAAATGTCCAACAATGAATAGGACATTTAACATTTTTGTTGTCAACATTTTAGTACAAAAGACTTCTGGTTTGTACTACTCATATTTTGTTCCGAAGATTGAAGCAAATGAAAACAAGGAGTTATGGAGTGTAGGTCCTTTGGACAGCATTCCAACAACATAAAAACAAAATACTTTTAAATAAAATACAGTTTTCCGAAACAGACAAGTTTCAAACTCTCAATTTGCCCAGTCTAGGAAAAGTGTGAATACATTAAAGTGAGACCCGCAACAAATAAAGATCTGCTATCAACAAAAAGAAAAGGGTAATAACAGTTATCTTGCAAATTAATTATTAATGTGCAAATATGGTTAACTCGGTCTCAAACAGGATACTTTATTATGGATTACATATATACAAATAAGAAGATGTGGTATGATTGCCAATGAGACAACTCTCCACAAGAGACTAAATGACACAGAAATTAACAACTGTAGGTCACCGTACGGCCTGCAACAATGAGCAAAGCTCATTCATATGTCTACTTTTGATTAAAAGGTAGAATTTAGTATAATAACCTCTATTACTACAATAACAATCATTTTTTGTCCTGAATTTAATGTTAATATCAATATGACATATTTTACCAGATGAGAAATTCAGGGCCATGCAGCTTCCAGTTTTTGTTTGCTTACTGAATAAAATTTATGAGATATGTTTGTGCCAGTGAGACAATATTCCAGCAGTTACAAAAGTTCTTTGGACCAGAGTCCTTTTCAACTTGAACTAGTAGCAATTGATTTACTGTTTTTACATTCATCACTGGTTTAATACACATAACTTCAATATTCAGAACCGAGTACAGGAACTCATAATCTTTTCAACTTCATTTCATGCTACCTTTGTTTTTACAGTCAATAATATTCTATGATGATTGATGTATACTGAGACTACTATAACACATATACTGTGTTATAGTAGTCTCCGATATATATTACAGTGACGAAAAAACATAGGAACAATAAAACTAAGAAAAAACCGTAAAAATCAGAATATTCAATATAAACCCAAATATTCTACTAAAAGAGCCCCTACCCGCCCTCCCCCCGGGCCCCCAAAAAAACAAATTAAAACAACACTTTATAAATGCCATGCGTCCGAAGCGCTTTTCTGGATTTACCTTCTTTCGGAACGCACAAAGCCGAATACTTGAAAGCCAAGAATGTATAAGATCCGAAACATTTGAAGAGCTATATGACCAAAAGGACTTAAAATAACCAAATCCATCAACTTTGCCTGAGGGAGTTGAAAGTTTCCTTATAATTTTGGTTTAATACACATAACTTCAATATTCAGAACCGAGTACAGGAACTCATAATCTTTTAACTTCATTTCATGCTACCTTTGTTTTACAGTCAATAATATTCTATGATGATTGATGTATACTGAGACTACTATAACACATATACTGTGTTATAGTAGTCTCCGATATATATTACAGTGACGAAAAAACATAAGAACAATAAAACTAAGAAAAACCGTAAAAATCAGAATATTCAATATAAACCCAAATATTCTACTAAAGAGCCCCTACCCGCCCTCCCCAGGCCCCAAAAACAAATTAAAACAACACTTTATAAATGCCATGCGTCCGAAGCGCTTTTCTGGATTTACCTTCTTTCGGAACGCACAAAGCCGAATACTTGAAAGCCAAGAATGTATAAGATCCGAAACATTTGAAGAGCTATATGACCAAAAGGACTTAAAAATAACCAAATCCATCAACTTTGCCTGAGGGAGTTGAAAGTTTCCTTATAATTTTTAAATTTATAAACGGGCAATTTCAAATGATTGATTGTTAGTTGCTTCACGTCCAGTGGCAAATATTTCATGTATGTTCAGGACGAGAACAAATTGAAAATAAATCCAATAGGTATAGGTCCTTTAACACAGGACGTTCGAAATAAAGGGTCCGGAAATTTACACTGCCACTGAAAATGAGGATATATTGGATATGGACAGAAATTTTGCCTTGCAACAAGCCATCTACGGATCCCTCAAATAGCTGTTGCAAGGGTTTTTAAAGTGCAGAAAGCACGTTCTGACCGGACGTGGCTGTGTACTTAAACATCCAGCACAACCAAACAGACGCCCCACTATGGCAAGGGTTTTACTGCCGGTCGGAATAAGACCTAAGTGACCATATTTCTATTCCCAAATCCCTTTTGGGGTAAACGCTTGATCAGACTCCTCTTCAAAGTAAGAGCATTTGAACGTTGTTCTTGATTTCCGTTTCTAGAACGATAAAGCATATTACCATCAAGACAAACAGTAAATGAAGATTTTTACCCGATTTACACACTAATATGTACGTACGTCTCAATCCAACATGTTTGAGCTCAATTAAATATAAAAATAAGAAGATGTGGTATGATTGTCAATGAGACAACTCTCCATAAGAGACCGAATGACACAGAAATTAACAACTATAGGTCATCGTACGACCTTCAACAATGAGCAAAACCCATACCGCATAGCCACCTATAAAAGGCCCCGAAATGACAAATGATAAACAATTCAAACGAGAAAACTAACGGCCTGATTTATGTACAAAATAATGAATGAAAGACAAATATACAAACGACAACCACTGAATTACAGGCTCCTGACTTGGAACAGGCACATACAGAATGTGGCGGGGTTAAACTAGTTAAATAGCGTTCAACCCCCCACTCCCCCTAACCTGGGACTGTGGTGCAATAACACAACACAAGAACACTTAACAAAACATAAACAAAAACAAATATGATAAACCGCAACAAACAACAACCACCACTCAATTGCAGGCTCCTGACATGGGACAGGATCATATAGAATGTGGCGGGGTTAAACCGTTTGAAGGCGAGCCAATCCTCCCTTAACCTGGGACAGTGGTGTAACAGTACAACATAAGAACAAACTATAAAAATCAGTTAAAAGGGTTAATCTCATTAGATCGATACAAAGCAGAAATACATCTAACAAAAACACAGAGAGGACGTGGCAGGGTACTTATACATCTCCACAACAGAAAAACACTAAGTACAGATCTGAGAGTACTCGCAGTAACTGACAGCTAGTTCAAAGCCAATAACAACTAATAAAAAAAAATCATGCATCTAAGACTAAAATATCAATCAGTACACAGCCAACATCCAATGGATTTAGTGCAAAGACGTCATTAACAGTCAGAGAAAAACATGACCTTGTGTAAAGATTGTTAAGATCACGAAATATTTACTGTATGAAATCCATATAAGTACACTTACATTAAGATTTCTGAATACAAATGAACGATGCCTTTTTATGAAATGAACGTGTTAATGCAGCATTATCAATCTGCTTTAATACATTGTTTCGTGCATTGAAAAGTATTTTATTTGAACCTTTTTTTTGTTTTTTAAACGTAAATACTCTGACATATCACATTTTAAGCCATAGGAATTTTGCTTTTCTCACTCGAAAAAACACGGACTGCTCTCGAAAAAACACGGACATATAAAAATGAATTTAGTCTCCAAAATGTCTTTTCAATGCAAAACAAGAACGTTTTTAAAGTGTCCGCATATCTAAGTATATATAGATTCCATGAATGCATTTTCGTTGACATTTGCATTGGTATGTGTATAAAAATGGCTTTAATCTATATTTTGAAATAAAGTATTTTAAGGCTAAATCAAACGTTTTTAAAACATAACAATGTAGGGTTGAGAACATCCTTTTATCACAAATACTAATTTACCTTCTATGATCTGGTATATAAGGTCAGATACAAAACAAAAGTAACAAAATAAACGGGCTGGAAACAACCAGTCGTATAGTTTTTCTGTTCAAGTATAGTCAGGTCAAGTCCGAGGCGAGATATATAAAATATTTTGCCTGGAAATATCTTTTGTATAGGGACTCATTTATACATAGCATTTTAAAAAATCATTTCGTTAACATAATGACACAGTACAATCTCTAATAGAACACATCTTTTAACTTTTAAAAACAATCTTTATAGGGATTTTTTTGTCTTTCAATTCTATCATCAATGGAAAATACCTTTTTAGCTCACCTGGTCTACAGGGCCAAGTGAGCTTTTCTCATCACTTTGCGTCCGTCGTCCGTCGTCGTCGTCTGTAAAACTTTTACAAAAATCTTCTCCTCTGAAACTACTGGGCCAAATTTAACCAAACTTGGCCACAATCATCATTTGGGTATCTAGTTTAAAAACTGTGTCCGATGACCCAGCTTGCCAACCAAGATGGTCGACATGGCTAAAAAATAGAAGGTATTGTAAAATGCAATTTATTTTCTATTATTTTGAAAACCGTTATAAATAGAGAAATTCTGACAGCAGCTAAAACGTTCAGAATGTTGAGCTCTACCAATTGTCTATATATGTCACAACTGCCAGACGACTTCTCATAGGAGTTATTGCCCTTCAATGACAAATTTTCACCATTTTTTTCATTTTTGTCTATTATCTTGAAAACTATAATAGATGGAGAGAAACTTTAAAATGCAAAAATGATCAGCAAGACAAGTTATACAAATACTTCCACATGGTCGAAATCGTCAGCCGACTTCTTATTAGAGTTATTGCCCTGTGATGATGATTACATGTATCTTAAAAATTATAATAGATAGATAGAAACTTAAATAAGCAAAAATGATCAGCAAGACAAGATCTACAATTAAGACTAATACAGGAAATCATTCGACGACTCCTTATTGGAATTACTGCCCTTAAATGGCGATTTTTACCTTTTTTTTTGCGTTTTGCCTTACATGATAAGAATTATAATAGATAAATAGACACTTTAAAGCACAAAAATGATCAGCAACGTAAGATCTACTAACAAGTCAAATTTTGCCGATATAGTAGTAGAACGTCACTCTTTATAGGAGACGTTGCGCACGATGTTGGTACCAATTCCATTTTGCTATAGATTAGCATAACAATAAATACGTAGACTGGTCAGTTCAATAAAAATATAGTGATTTCTGGTTGAATTCATTACATTAGACTTGAAAATAAAGAAAAAAAGGAACCGAAATTTAAAATACCAGGAATTATAACACTTAATTATCCCATTTTTACGCAAAAACGTTATGTCCAACGTTACATTTTGTGTGCAAAAGATCGGAGTTCCGTTTCTTTCCTATGGTATTTTTTCTCCGATCATCGTAAAACTTCACAAGAGTATTGCTATTGTTATAGTTATTCGCGTGTTAAAGTAAAATCAATATCACTGAAACCGTAATCCGGAAAATGTTATTTTGAAAACGGTCTGAAAAATGTCCAAGCATATTCGGCAAGGTCAGTATATTTCGGGTTTGCGTATTTATACCGTGAAATTGAAAAAGCTGAGAGGAAAAATATTTATTATATTTTGAAAGTTTTTTTACTTTTCTTCTGGTTCATGATATTTTTTGCCGGAAACCATAAAGTATAGTTTCTATTGCAATGACTTCAAAAAGTATAGCCATCTTGTCCCAACGAAAAAAACGCTGTATTTTCTTTAAAATTGAGGTTTTAACCACCTGTCTATCAAATAAGCATAGTTAGATCATAGAAAATAAAACTTGGCGGTAAAAGTTTTTCTGTTTTTCTTTTTAAACAATATAGTGTTTAACATTTTTTCGTTAGGCAACAAGGTTTTTAGATCGTTTCAAAAAGTATAGCCGTATTCACGGTCCCAACGTTCGCAAAACGTAATTGATGTCATGCTCTGGTTTTTAATTTTATATCGTAATTATTTGTTTCCAGTTTAATTCGAATGAAAATAAAAAATACATGTATAAGTTACATTACAACCAATGTATGAGAAAGGAATAGTTTAAGTTTAAATTCAAATGTTGACCAAATGAGATTGATATAAACAAAATATCGGGATTTTAGTTTCTTTTTTTATAGCATATTTGTGTTATTTAAGGAACGTTGTCTATTTGCAAGTTTTAAATCGTCAAAAGCAACATGTATAATTTTTTTTTAAAATAGAGAAAAACCATTGCTGGCAATTATAATTATGGATATGCATAATGCCACAAAAATACAGAAATGAGAAAAACATGAATCCCAAATGTTTAACTACCTAGATATTTTGCGACAAAGAAAGCATCGGGAAATGAGAAAATATAGAAAGGAAACGGAAAGAAATGCAACAAAAGGAGTATGTATAAATATGAAAAAAATAGGAGAATATAAATTCAAAATCTAATTTATATCAAAAATAAATCTGTGTCAATTTGGAAATTAATGTGTGATTCATTAATGCGAACTTCTGCCGAAAGGAAAATTATCAATTATGGCCTAGAAAGACTGACAACTCCTGTAAATGAATATTCATTAAACAAAAAATAACTATACGACCACTTTGAGTTTTATTTGTAAAACTATGCATTTTCAGACAAACCGAAATCGGTTACCAAATTCACAACAGTAAATTGACCTCATCAATAACATGCTTAAGGGCATACGATACAGTAGAGATCCCTCGTTGATTTTTTCTTGAAATTTTGGTAGAAGGTCAATTTCGACGTGTACTTTTGAAATATGCAAAGAAAATGTACCTTCATGACTTACTTTTGAGATAATTTGGTTCGAAATTTGCATATTTGAAGGAAAACCCTGAAATTTCATAAATAAGGACTTTTAAGGAAAGTACCAATACTTTTGAACGAACAGTCATAATTTAACTGGGTTTTTGTAAAATGTTCCCTTGATCCATGGCATCAGCATGCTGTAACAAGTTAACAGTTGAAATAAATAATTATATCCATAATTCTTTAATACAAGTGAAATAAAGAAGTTGAAAATATTTTTGCGTCTACACAGAAGTGCAGAAAAAATTCTATCGTTGATTTTTTCTTAAAATTTTGGCGGAGCGTTCTTGACACAGAACTTGATCGATTGCAAAAGAAAAAACTGGGGGTCCATGTGCTTGTTTTTTCAATAAAAGCAATAAACCTTAATTTTTATTGGCAAATGGGACGTTTGCCAATAAGGCGCCAAACTACGTTGGAATAAGTTTTATTCGCAACAACGTCGTGAAATCTTTCCCGCCGTTCACTACTACGTTGTCAATTTCAGTTGTAGAGCCAAGGTGTTTTTTTTAAACCAATGATATTAATCATGAAAATTAATAAAGCTGGCTCCTCGTAAAATAGCATCATATTTGCCAAACCTTTATGAATTGTTACGAAACTTGGATAGAAAAAGTATTCTAGTAAATTACTTTTAGAAAAGAAATGTTCGGAAACAAAAAAGATATATATAATAAAAAAATTAATTTGCATCTCTTTCCGACATTTGTCATACAATTCATGTAGACAACACAGCTTGAACATAGTTTTAATTATTCAAAAGGCCCCGACATAACAAAATGTGCATCAATTATAAAGTAAGGGGATGATATAAAATAAGGACATGTGGTATGATTGCAAAAGAGACAACTATCAACCATAGTTCAAATGACGAAGATAAACGCTATTAAAGGTCACCCTACGGCCTCCAACACACACAAAAAGAAAAAGAAAAGCCACACCGTATAGTCAGCTTTAAAACCCCGACATGAAAATGTGAAATAATTCAAACAAGAAAACTAACGACCTACTCTATAGGCATTACATGAACATAAAATCATACCCACATTAAATCGGGTCAGCTTAGTCCATTACAGTGTAGTATAACATTTCATACAGCAGTCGATATTAGAGCATGAAATTTAATGATTCTGTATCAATAGATAAGTTACCTAAGCTTGTCTTTAGGGTATTTTTTTATTACGGTACATATAATTATTGAATTACTTATCTGTATTATACCTTCAATCTAGGAGTGAGTGCAACCACATTGTTTGTCCGGTCCAACAAATATTTTTGTTTCTTATCTGAGAAACTACTTTACAAAAAGACTTTGTTTTGGTCAGTAACTTAACATCAATGAGTTGCAACTCTGGTCTGTCAAATACCTAATTCCTGTGTGCCGATTTTTCTCTCAATATGTACATAGAGGATATGCTTAGCACATCAACGGGTGTGTTTTTGTTTTGGTCTATAAAACGTGGCTTATAACTGAGTCATTTTAACTGACAATTTTTCTTCATACACTTATATATACCACGGGTTAAATTCTAAAATGCCGTTAAACTCTTTAATGTACCTTTTCAAAGTGAGAAACAGTAAGATGCGCTGTCATTATTTATTACGTTTTTTGTCATTTTGTTGATAGTCTCTGTTAAATTTATCCGTACAATTCTCATTACGATATAGAGTTAGCCAAATGGTGTAGTTACTATATAAATTACTTATTGTTTTTTTTTTTTTTGTAGTTGGATTTCTGTCTCATCAACGTCTTATGTTTTTCATATCTCTTATTCATTTCCTATATGAAATAACAGACATACAAAATTAAGAATGTGGATTTGATTTTTTTCCCATTCGAAGTTAATATTGTTGACTTCCTTATTAATGAATAAATATAACAATTCTCGTGATTTGGCCGATTTTCATTGCAGGTACTTCGGGATTATGACGTCAGTGGATTTCCGCAAATGTGACTACATGTAAAGCGACGTCGCGAAATGTAATCGTTCTTATTAGAAACATCGCGAAATATACAACGTTCTGATTAACAACGTCGCGAAAACAACACGAAAAGTTTTGAAAACGTTATTATCTGCCCTCGTTATTGTATCGTATGCCCTTAAGGGCATACGATACAGTTACAGGGAGGTAATGACGTTGCTAACGTAAATTGTTATTTTCGCGACGTCAAACTACGACTTATCGGGGAAACATTCAGTTTTCGACTGATTTATTTCATTCAAACTTATGTAACTTAAAACGAGTTCATGGACCCTCTTTTAAAATGCCAATCGGTTTGATTACGCAAGACGATAATGTGTGCAAATGTTTATGAAAACGTAAATAGTGCAATTTTTTTAAATTAAATAAATATACAGCAAAAAATGATGTTTTTTTCTACATTCGTGAACATTTGATAAATATGAGTCATTTGAAAAACAAATTGCACAAATTTAAACTACATTTATATAAAACAGAATTTACAAAAAATTAACAAAACAGCTTGTGTTTATCTTTTAAAACAAAAAGTTATGTATTTCTGTTGAAAGGAAAAATACGTCCACAAATCCGAATTTTGAGCAAATATATGAAATTTCGACCTCATTTTACTCAAAAGTAGCACATGAAGGTATATTTTTATAACATATTTGATTTAATCATGCAAAAATAGCCTATATGCAAATTGTCAGCAAACTGTCAATATGGGATCAAAACTGTATCGTATGCCCTTAACGCCTGAAACGTTCTTTGAAATCGTCGAAATTTAAGGAACGTCGTGTAACGCTAAGTAGTACCAACATCGTCCGTAACGTCAGGAGTGATTGCCCTTAGATGATGATTTATGTTTCCCTCTTTTGTGTTTTGAGCAAAAAAATAAAGAAGATAGAGAAACTAAACAGACCAAATAATCAGCAATACAAGATCAACAAAACAGAGATTTTTGTCATAAATTCTATTCTCGTCTACAATGTTGGTGAGTGTCATTTGTTGAATATGACTAAGGTGAGCGACACATGCTCTTTAGAGCCTCAAGTTTTAGTTAGCTTGCAATTAAAGGAAGAGTGATTTTGTTCTCGGATTACATTGCTTTGTTACGCACTCACATACTAGTTTTAATATAAAAATAAGGAGATGTGGTATGATTGCCAATGGAGACAAGAATCCACCAAAGTTCAAATGAAGTAGATGTAAGCAATTGTTGGCAATCGTGTATGGCCGTCAACATTGAAAAAAACCCACATTGTAAACTATAGTCGCGTCTAAAAAGCCCCGACATGAAAAATATGAAACAATTCGATTGAGAAACCTAAAGACCTAATTTATAGAAAACAAATGATATGACTGATAGACATGAACCAACAACCACTGACCTATAGGCTCCTGACTTAATTGGGACAGGCCAAAGGCGCTTGTTTCTATCCATGAGAAGGTCGGCTATCCATATGTAATAGAAGAAACGAAACAAGTGCTTTTGGGACAGGCACCTAAACTCAGATGGTATTGGTGTCTAAGTGATAATAGTCTTAGATTCTTGGGTGAACAAATCTTCATATCTCCCTCCGGCACGGGAAATAAATGTATAATATTGCATGCCAGTGTTGTTATTGTTTATATTAATGTCGGCAAAAAGCTCTACAGAGCTTATGTTTGTAATGTATCATAAAAACCGGACTTAAAATAAAATTTTCTATTCTATTCTATTCTTAAAATTTTGACTTGTATAAAAACCAGGATTCGAATGGTGTTCACACAATAAAGCAACAAGGAGCATTCCATTAAACTGACTTGTAACATTAACCTTGAAAGTAATGAGGATGCAAACTCTTCCTTAGATGAAGATTGGATTCAAGACTAGAACTGCAATGTGATTACAAGCTTTTACCTCGACCTTTTACAAATTACATTTTTTCAAATCAAAGAGACATACTTGGACTGAAAAACTAAGCCAAACTGTAACTTCCCTTGCAATTACTACAAGAATATATAAAATGCTTCACCGAGCACAGCCTGATACGACCACAGAGGTCGAAACCATGAACAGTTGGGGCAAGTTTGGACACACTATTCAAGCTTGATACTGTCTGAATTTGGATTGTGATCAAATTTTTGACATAATATAGGTTTCTGACACAAAATAAATGTGGTCAAAGATCTAAAAAATTTGAAATGGGACATTTAATTTACCTATTTTTGTTTTAATTTATATTGGTCTGATATCCAAAATCTAACAACATGGTTAGATTCAGCATATAAAAAAACACCAAAAATTTAATTTTAGTTGAAATCAAACAAAGTTTAATTTTGGACCCTTCAAACCTTAATATGAACTAATTTGAAAACAAGAAAAATGCTTGTTTTTGGCCCCTAAATTCTAAACGTTTTGGGCAATAACTCCAAAACTCAATCCCAGCCTTCCCTTTGTGGTATGGAAACTTGTAGTACAATTTCAGAGAGATCCATACACTTAAACACAAGTTATTTTCTGGAAACTAGAAAAATGCTTGTTTTTGGCCCCTTTTTTGCCCTTAATTCCTGAACGTTTGGGGTAATTACCTCCAAACTCAATCCAAGCCTTCCCTTTGTGATATGAAACCTTGTAGTACAATTTCAGAGAGATTATACACTTACACACAAGTTATTGTCCGGAAACTACAAAAATGCTTGTTTTTGGCCCCTAATTCCTAAACTGTTGGTACCATAACCCCCAAAATCAATCCCAACCTTCCTTTTGTGGTATTGAACCTTCTGGTAAAATTTCATAGAGATCCATTCACTTAAACTAAAGTTATTGTTTGGAAATCAAATGTGTCTTCTGACGACGACATGATAGCATTATACTAACGCAAATTTTTTGCGGTTGTATAAAAACTAAAGGCAATATTTCAGTTGAAAAAAATATCAACTGAAAAAGACAATAAAGCTTGATATATAACTGTAAGTTACATAATGATACACTAAATATCAGGTCAATTTGTTCATCTATTTGGGAAAAAAGGCAAAAACCTTCAAATCCAGTCAATTTAAGGAATTGTAAGGTTCTATAACTCTTTAAACACATACAGAAATGTCTCACCTGCTTTACTGACCATTGATTTTATGTTGAAGGTCTTAAAGATAAGGGTTTTACAACAAGTATCTCATAAACTTAACATTTTTTAAGATCCATGACAATGAGGTCACAGTTAGATAAGTCCTGTCAAACAAACATGTACTCCTCACAATTATTCCATACACCGAACATAGTTGAACCATTCGCTTATAGTAATTGAAAAACAGACCAAAATGCAAAAACTGAATCAATGAACCATGAAAATGAGATCAAGGTCAAATGATACCTGTCAGACAGACATGTACACCTTACAATCATTCCATATACCAAATATAATTGACCTATTGCTTACAGTATTTGAAAAAGAGACCAAAACAGAAAAACTTAACATTGACCAATGAACCATGAAAATGTGGTCAAAGTCAGATGAAACCTGCCAGACTGGCATGTACCCCTTCTGCTTATAGTATCTGAGAAATGGACCTAATCATGCACCTTTAACACTGATCACTGATCCATGATATGAAGTTGTGGTCGTGTGCACCCTGTCTGACAGACATTAAGACTTTGCAAGGAACCCATATACAAAACTTAGTTATCCTATTACTCGTATAAGTGAGAAATTCATATGACAAGGAAACCATAATTTTTTTTCAAGCAGTCGCTGAACCATGAGAATGAGGTCAAAGACAACAGACATATGACAGATGGAAACCTCGTAACATAAGGTATCTGTATACAAGGTATGAAGCATCCAGGTCTTCTACCTTCTGAAATATAAAGCTTTGTACAAATAGTGCACAACGCCACCTGATTGTAATCCATACATCTCACATACTCAAAGAATCGACAAAAGGTCAGACAAAAGTCTTTGAGTTAAAACAAAATGTTTTCAAACTGAAAATAATCCCAATGATGCATTTGTTAATCATATCTATATGAAATTGATAACTCAAAATGTTTGAGTGAAATTTCTAGAAAACCTTAGTGTGGCATACTTTCTTGCCATCTAATAAATTGGCTGACTGATGGAAGCATGATGTGCCAACAGAAAAGCTGTTCTTGTCTTGTTGATTGTGCATTAAAAAGAAAATACCACATCGATAGAGGAGTTAAAAATAATAATAAAATAAACTATTGGGATTTTCAATCATTTTATTATTAATATGCTGCCATTTGTATAAAATTATGAACAATCATATGAATTAAATTAGTTATGGATAAGCATGAATGTGGCATAGATAATTAATCATAATAGATATAGGAAGATGTGGTGTGAGTGCCAATGAGACAACTCTCCATCCAAATAACAATTTATAAAAGTAAACCATTATAGGTCAATGTACGGCCTTCAACACGGAGCCTTGGCTCACACCGAACAACAAGCTATAAAGGGCCCCAAAAGTACTAGTGTAAAACCATTCAAACGGTAAAACCAACGGTCTAGTATATATAAAAAACGAGAAACGAGAAACACGATAAATTACATAAACAAACGACAACTACTGTACATCAGATTCCTGACTTAGGACAGGTGCAAACATTTGCAGCGGATTAAACGTTTTAATGGTACCAAACCTTCTCCTTTTTCTGAAACAATAGTATAACATCACAACATAGAAAACACACGATAAAACATCAATTGGAAGGCTTAACTCAATCAAAACGTAAATTAACACACTATGAACGAATAAATTGATCTGTGATACCTGAAAGTAAATACATAGTTAATAAAATATTAGGGACAAACATTCAAGGCCAAAAGCAAACAAACAAGTCCAAATAAAGCCATGGCAAAACACATAAATCTGAATAAATATATTTAACTCAATTTTGTAAATGAAAAAAAAAAAAAAAAAATTATAATATGTATTCAGAGGTGATCTATATAACTCCCAATTGATTTTCATTTATCAACAATGGTTTTATTACTACAGCAACTGTATCAGCATGCTTGACTTACAACTAAGATTTTAAATAATTTGCCACCTCACTAAGCATAGTTAAATTAATGGTTGCAGATACATGAATGACAAAAAAAAATCCACTCAGTACCTAAATCTTTTGATTACCAAGCATTATTATTTTTGAAAAGGTACTTAACTACTGAGGCAACTTTTTTGCCTGGGACATATTTGAGGTTGTGGATTGGGGGTCCTTCATTTCTGTATTCTGTAATTTTTTAGGCCATTTTTCTATATTCTTTATACATCTTGCACATTATTCTCTATTCTTTATATTTTAGCAACCCATTATTCTCTATTCTTTACTTTTTTGGTCCATTTTTCTCTGTTCTTTATATTTTTTGTCCATTATTCTCTATTCTGTAAACCCCAATCCACACCCTCATATTTACATCATGTAAAGATCTTATTCTGTGGATGTAGGAAAACTTGTATTTTTGTTGATATTTGATTTCGTGGTTTTGCCAAAGTCTGTATGGAAGCCTTGAGAAAATGTGTACTTCATGAAAATAGGTATCCCAGGAATAATAATATATCCAATATACACCTTCAAAATGGCTGGTAAATACTTTTTGAGACGACAGACTCAGTCAGAAGAAGGGCTATTTTGGAAAACCATTTGAAGTAATAGATTTACCCCCTTTTGATATTTTGATTTTATGTGAAATAGAAATATAAGGCAAAATGAAATCTGAGTAGTTAAAAAGTATATAGACTGCTTGAAGGAAAGTGATTTAGTTATCTTTTGGTTTATAAAGCTTAATTCACTGCTAAATCATATGTTTGCCTTTAAAGTACTGTAAATTCAGAAATTATTGCGATGTTTTTATTATTGCGAAAAATGCGACAGGTTTATAATCGCAATAATTTAAACTCGCATTTTCAAATTTTTTATATGAATTAAACAGGATTTTTCTCTATATCGCAAAAATTAAAATCGCATTTTAGTGTAAAATGACAAAATCGCAATAATAAATGCACGCAATAATTTCTGAATTTACAGTATTATGAATTAATGAAATAATATAGGTATGTTTCAATTTATGGAACATTTTGTAAAATATACAAAGCACATTGGATTATGTGAAATAATACTGCAAATCAAAATAAATTATTACAATGTGAAAAATCAATTTTTACACTTTTTCTGACAAGCTTGCAATATACATGAACCTATTCTACATAAATCTGCAAATGACAATTATATTTCACATTGTAACATTCAAGAAAATGGTATACATAACTGCATTATCTATAATTACAAAATAAGATGAAAATGTTAAAGTTGAATAGGTGAATGAATAATTTTTAAGGAATATTTTATTTACCACAACCTCAGGATAGAGAATTTTCAAAATACTGTATCAACTTGTGTATATTTTTTAAAACATTGTATATTATTTGATTTGAACAAACATTTTTTTTTTAGTCTAATGACAGTAAAGATTTTGATTTGATTGATATATGAACTGAATCTATTTCTGATCCTGAATATTTTTGCTGATAATACATGTACAGGTACAATGATGAAGCATAACACTATCAATTCCTTGCACTTTTTTGGCTGAAATGAATAAGAAAGCACCAAGAGCTATTGTAGAATATGGTGAGAGGGGATGGGTGAGGGGTGTGACTTCATTTCTGTTTTCTTGATTATTTTTGCCTATTATTCTATATTCTGTTTATTTTGGCACCTTATTATTCTCTTCTCTGTTTAGTATATTGTAATATCCCATTTTCTCTATTCTTCTTTATTTTTTTGCCCATATTTACCCATCTTTATTTTTTGGCCCATTATTCACCACAGTTGAACCTCGTTGTGTCGAACTCGGTTGTGTCGAAAACTCGGATGAGTCGAAGTAATTTCTTGGTCCCAGTAAAATTCCTGTTTGATCAATGCATAATTACCTCTGATGAATCGAACTCGGTCGATTCGAATACTCGGTTAAGTCGAGTAAATTTTATAGTCCTGTGGAAGTAAAATTAATGTAAATTGACCCCGATGTCTCGAAGTTCGAAAGTAAAAATTTTCGAAAGATGCAGGCCTAATGATAAAAATTTAAATGACCCAAGCTGAGATTAAATGAAACGTTAGATTTAAAACTCATTAATTACAATAAATAAAAGGATTACGACAATTATATTAAATTCATGATAATTTGATGTAAAGCAGACGACCTTATCAGAGACCGTTCAGAACTTATTTCGTGCTGTGAGGGATTTCATAATTTATAGTGACTGACCTTTGAAAATATTTGTGTAGACTATTGATTTTATTTGTGCATGATTTGTATCTGTACTTGTGTGTTTAATTATTACAAAGGACCAAAAATGGAGATTGAATACACAATCATAAAGTGTCATATCGAAAAAAGGCACATTGTTCATTGTATCTAGTTTACACAAATCTCATACCGTATTTCATGCATTCCAAATTTATGACGACACACTCGACCTCGGATGAGTCGAACCTCAGATGAGTCAAATACTTTGATTCGGTCCATTCGACTTCAACACAACGAGGTTCGACTGTATTCTGTAAACCCCATCCAGACCCTCATACATGTACATCTCTGTACCTGTGTTATTAGAGTCAATACTTATAAAAATAAAATTTTGTGATATAACCATAGACCATCATTTCACATTAACACATTTGAAAATTAAATCTTCAAAACATAAAACGAAATTTAGCTATTACATGATCAACAACTGTTTATGATAAAGTTGATTTTTGATGTAATAGTAAAAATCATTTCCTAACCATTTTTCACCAATTCAAATATTATTTCTTCAAAAATATTGACTATCTTAGTATCTATAGTTCACTAATTGCAAGTTCATATTATTGTAAATCACAGGGTTCTCACTAAGGATTTTTGAAGGCGAGTCCAGGGACTCATCATTTTTGGCACTGGTGAGTCCAACAGTAAGAAAAAGATATTTTATTGCAATATAATTTATTATTTTAGTCTTTATGACCTAATAGAGCAATGAAATGACATTAAATTAAGATTACTATTAATAGGTTTGCTATAAAATGATGATATGTGTGTTCAGTTTATACAAAATATTTCAATCTTGATGCATCTTTGGACTCACCAGTTTTGAAAATGGTGAGTCCAGACAGATTTTCGTGACTCCAGGACTCGTGGACCCACCTTAGTGAGAACCCTGGACTAAATCATATATGAGGGTCGTAATGGGGGTACATTCATTAGGAATAACGGTAAAAAATCTTACCAACTGACGTTAACAGTAATTTTTGGTGCATAACGATTAAATGCACATTTTCTTTATATAACAGTAATTTTTGGTGCATAACGATTAAATGCACATTTTCTTTATGACGATAAAAAAATCAACTGATTTTGACTAATCATGTTAAATTCTTTCTCAAAATAATGGTAACAGATAATTATTTGAGACCTCTGACGAATCAGGATAAGGATATATAGACGAATCACTATAAAATTTTAATCAATTTGACGCTGACAGTAGCCGAAAATGACTGTTTGACGCCTGATGGTAAAGGGCATTCCTACTCTCATATATGAATGAAGTATATGATGGATCTTCCCTGTAATTTTAGTAAACTACAGAATTTGATCATGTCTGTAAGGTGTTTACTCCAATAATGCAGGTTTTTGCATGTACAGTGTAAATGTCGCAAAAATAAATTGAAATGATTTAACAAAAATTTGAAAGAAGGACCAACATTATACAGATTTTTCTAATACAATCTAGGATTTGTTAGGGTTAAAAATATGACAATTCTATCCAAACATAATATAAATACTAAGGGAGCAACCATTTAACTTCAAGGGTGGGGGGGGGGTATCTTTTGGTCCGAGTCAGAAAATTTTTTTCTCGAAAAGTCCGATATTTTTTAGTCTTTTGACACTATCAATCAAGTTTTTTTTTTTCAAAATTTAACACAATAAGGTATGGGGAAAATCTGGATTCAGAATATTTTTTTGTCATCTGCTTCACCACAATATTTTTTTTCATCAAATTGGGGATCAGAATATTTTTTTAGGAAAAAATCATAACCCCCCTTGAAGATAAATGGTCGTTCCTTAATGACTATACAATGACAAAGGATATGGTCATCAATACAAGCAATTGATGTCAAGTAATTTTTGTGTTTATGATTGGGTTTAAGTATTTTTTTACATGAATTTTATGTTAACCTCTGTTTAACTACACAATGATGTTTTATCTACAGACAACCTGTTGCTCTGATAGATATTTACTGAATAGATACTGAAAGCTGGTTAATTACTTAAATTAAATAAAACAATTAGTGAATCTTTAAATCTTCTATTAGGCCATGCCAAATGTTTCCTTTTAAACATAAAACAGGTCTGAGTCAGTAAAATCTGTATTTGCATTATTTAAATTCTTTTATGATATTATTTTTTGACTTGGCAAGTGCATAAATAAGATTGGGATTATAATTTTATTTTCTCATGTTTTTTTTCAGGTACAAATGTTACTTGTAGTTATAATTTGGTTTTCAAATGAAGAAAATAAATATGATGTAGCATTTAGCCTGAAAAGTACAAAAAATTGCCTTTTTCAAAAAGTTTTCTACCTTAACATAATTTATGAAAGAAAATCAGACCAGGTGAAAAACTCAATTTGGCACTGACTTGTATAATATAACATGTACTAGATTTCACTTTAAACTATACGGATCATCATAACAAAATCAAAATTATAAACTGTTATCACAGAGATATGTCTCGCCTATTTGTTATTTTGATAATGCAAATGTTGAAATTAAAATAGCAATAATTTAACATGTAAATTATGCAAATATTCAAAGTCAATGAACCATGACTGAAGGTACAGGGCTAAACAATCTCCATGGAAATGAGATGTGCCAATGCTAATACAACTGCATACCAAATACCATTGTCTTTTCATAAGTCGCTCCTTTAAACAAACTTAAACACAAACATTAACTTGTAAACTATGTAAAAGTTTCAAAGTCAATGAACCATAATGAGGGTGGGTTATATAATCTCCATGGAATGAAACTTGCAAATGCCAATACATTTGCATACAAAATATCATCGACTTAACATTAGTGGTTCATCTTAAACGGACCTAATCACAAACTAATACATATGTAAACTAAGCAAAAGTTTCAAAGTCAATAGACCATGACTGAGGGGGTGGGGCCAAATATTTTCTATGGAAATAAGATGTGCTAATGCTTATACAACTGCATACCAATTAACATTGGCCTACCACTAACGGTCCCCCTTAAACTGACCTAATCACAAACTAATACATGAAAACTAAGCAAAAGTTTCAAAGTCAATAAACCATGACTAAGGGGGCGGGGCCAAATAATCTCCATGGAAATGAGATATGCAAATGCTTATATAATTGCATACCAAATATCATTCACCTTCCACTAGAGGTTCCCCATAAAATGACCTAATCACAAACTAATACATGTAAACTAAGCAAAGTTTAGAAGTCAATAGACCATGACTGAGGGGGCAGGGCCAAATTATCTGCATGGTAATGAGATGTGCCAATGCTAATACAACTGCATACCAAATATCATTGACCTACCACTAGTGGTTCACCATAAACTAGACCTAATCACAAACTAATACATTGTTGCCGCCGCGACGCCGGAAACAGCATACCTATGTCTCGCTTTTTGACTCCGTCAAGTAGAGACAAAAACTGCACTTCTCCTATTTTTTAAATTAAAAATAGTATCCTGCAATTTAAAATGGATTATGCACCAACTAGTTTCTAGTGCCTAGCACTGAAAGATTGTCAACAACATGAACAAAGTGCTATCAGCATCTAAAATTTTGGAGTCCTCTCATTAACATTTATGTTCTGAAAAGCAATTTAATGAGTGCACTATGCATGTTCATTTGAAATATTAATGGAAACCTTTTCATAGTTTGAGGAAGACAATACTACATTGTTATTTTTTAAAGTTTTTAAAGCGAATCACATTAATGTGTATATGAATGTTTGTTATTTTGTTGGGTATTTGATATTTTGTGGTTATTTGAACCATAATTTTCATCAAAATTTCCATCCAAAGAAATAGAACTTTGCTATTATGATTGTCATCCATACCATGAAAATTAGAAAAAATATGTTGCAAAATATCCCCATTTGCTCAATGTTATATCTACAGTGAATACCATCTAAGCATACAAAAACATGTACAAAAAACATATAAATCTTACTATACAGAGTTGGTTTCTTGTCTATCATATAAGACATCTAATTTCTGGTTTTGGTGATCTTGGCATCTTTGTATTTCCATATTTACCTATTTCGTAAACCTTATACGACTTTGTTGTAATTCAAGGTTGAGGATATCAGTAATGAACAATATAAACTGAAGTTATTCAATCATTAACAAATAAAACTTGAATCTGAAACAAAAATATCACAGAAATCTTGAATAATAAATATATCAGCAATCTTTTATATCTTCATGGCACCAATTTCAGTATGGGGCTCCAAACTGTGGCAATACCAATAGCAGATGACAGTAAACCTAAGGAGCCCTGAATACCACCAGAAACTTTAATTTTACCTAAAGAATTTAATGGCAGCACCAAATCTGACATATTTTTTACAAAGTCTAACACTACAGGCTGGTTTTCATAGCAGCACTTCTTTAAAATCTGAACTCTTCCCATTGGTTTTCGTGATGTGACGCTATGATCAATTCCGCCATTTACATACTGGCCCCTTCTCTGACGATTTTCTTGAGCCTTGGCCTCATTCGAAATAATGGACAAAATGTCGTAGGAATTTCTGAGTAAGTTCAAGATTAAGCTAAATAACCAACATTGTGACGAATATCTGGACCATTTTTCTTTATCGGCTTTGATGATTCCTAAGTTGTGGGCAAATATGATGTGATCAAATATGAGGAACACCGATTGTGCAAGTTTTGACATTGTAATTGTTAATTTCAGTACTGGATCTGATAAATGGATTGTCTTTAAAGCTGCCAGAATGAAGTCTAAACTCTTCCCAAATCTCAGTACTGAAATGATATATTTTTAATTTAATATCATACATTGTGCATATACATGTATATACTTGAAATTATTTAAAAATAAACTGCAGAAATATGATCATCTAATTTTAGAAAGTCTGAATAGGACAAAGAGTCTTAATTTCTGTAATTTTTAAAATTTCTAGGCCATTTTTCTCTATTCTTTATATTTAAGAAGTTAGCATCCCATTATCCTCTATTCTCTATTTTTACCCATCTTTTTCTATTGTGTAAACCCCGCCAAAACCCTCATTATGCAACAAAAATTCATTTCAACACACAGAACCTCAAACAAAACTGGCACAAATTCTAATTTTAAAAGTATCACAAATTGGAAAGAGGAAACAAAAAGGAAATAAATAAGCACCCCACCACAAAAATTTGAACCCCTTAAAAAGAGACACATTGACTTCATACATGTACAAAATGTACATGTAATAGTATTTTGTGAACATGCATTACCGTGCCTTTATTTCAAACACAGCAACTATTGGTGTTTTTTTTTTCGTAAGTTTTATATAATACAAAAGAAGTAAGCTATCTAAGTTGTAAAGGTATGGATCAAAGGTCACAAAATTTAATGCTTTTTAGAAACATGAGGGTGGTCTGGATGGGGTTTACAGAATAGAGAATAATGGGTCAAATGTACAGAAGAATCAAACAAAGAAAAGAGAAAAATAGGGTAAAAAAACAAAGAATAGAGAAAATGGGTGCTAAAATGTAAAGAATACAGAATAATGGGTAAAAAATAGAAAGAATAGAGAAAAATGACCTTAAAAATTAAAGAATACAGAAATGAAGGACCCCCATCCAGGAACATTGTACCAGTTATAAATATGAAAATTGAAAACACATAGGTTTCAGTTTTTTTTTCAAATCAATATCCACATGTACAATGTAACATAAATGAGTGAAAAACTGGGATTGTATACTTTTTAAAATATTGTTTACAATTGACACATTATTTAAACAATTCATCATGACTCATTTTGTCTTTTGATTACAAATAAAATTCCTTCATTGTAAATGGGTTTGTTGAGTGTACTTTTATCATGAGTAGTACTGTGGTTGATGTTTGTTGCTGTATATCATATTAGCTTTTTGTTTGTTTTGTACATAAATCAGGCCATTAGTTTTCTTGTTTAAATTGCTTTACATTAGTCATTTTGAGGCCTTTTCTACCTTGCTATGTGGTACAGGTTTTGCTCATTGTTGAAGGCTGTATGGTGACCTATAGCTGCTAACTTCTACCTTATTTGGTCTCTGGTGCAGATTTGTCTCTCATTGGCAACCATACCACATGATGTCATCTTCATATTTTTTAAATAATATTCTATATTTGTAGAATTGCATTCAGTGGCATATTTGGTTGTTTAATGTAAATGTATTCAGAAAAGTTGTCATTATAGAGGTTCTTTCAAATTTGATTACGCATATAATTTTAACTTGTTGTTTTGCTATATTTTTTTTTCCAGTCATACATTAACTATTTAACATGTGCATTGTTATCTTACATTTTCTTGTCATGCTCATAGATGTTTCTAATTTTTTCAACTTTTCCAAGAATTCCAGTTTTCCTTGGTCTGTTTGTAAGTACCAGGATATTAATTTACTTCCATACTGTAATAATCTGAAGAAAAAAAAATCAGTTAATAAATTAATGGTACTGCAGTATTTTGGCAAATGTCTATGTTACCAAGTCACCATCATGACAGAGACACGACAAGATTTTTTTAAACCAATTAGGGTGCCCATTTAATAATCATATTATAATAAACAAAATAGTATCTGATTACAATCAATTGATTGATACAATATAATTAAAACAAGATGAAGGGACTAGGGTGTTAAAGTGTCAAAGATACCCATGGATGATTGTGGTCAAGTTTTGTTCCAAATGGTCCAGCTTTTTAGTGAAGAAGAAATTTTGATTTGTGTAATGGCATCCAGGAAAGTGTTCCAGAAATTTTGTCATGTTAGTGTGTAAATTTTTCACAGGTGACCATTCTGGTTTATTGCTCAAGTTCAAACAGGGTGGTCAGAACAGACATGGCTCAAATGATTCTGCAATGCTGTTTTCAAGTATACTATTATTGTTGGTGATGCAAGTCATGACATTTGTGTCATTGTTTAAAGTAAAGCTGATTTTTTAAAAAACTTTTATCTTTTAAAATGGAGGTAGATGATATCAAGCTTAAGGGGATGGTAATAAACCACAAGTCAAAGAAACAATCATGGATACATTCATATATAAGTTCGCAATATTTTAGTTCACTGCTGTCAGCTGAGGTACAACTGTCAAACTTCGCTTTTGATGCATTGATTTTTGTCAAACTTCTTTTATACAACTGTACAAAATTTCAATCTTGAAATTTTTGCAGTTTTGAGTCAAATGCATCCAAAGTTTGAGATTTTCACCAAAAGAAAAACTGGTAATGGAAATAACTTCTTCCATTGTTCAAAGTATAAGTGAAATAGGAACAGAGTTCTTGAAGAGTGATTGTCTGAAGGTTTTGATTAGCAATAGAAATATAATAGTGAGAACCAGCAGATTTTCTTCAAGGACCACCAGGGAAAAAAAGATTTTTAGAACATTGTAATAAGTGTAAGCATGCAAATGAACTCTATTCTTCTCAACTTCTTGGCACTACTAAACTATTATCTTCAAAAACATAAAAACAATTAATACTTAAAAACTATTTCAACATTATTTGTTGAAATGTAATAATCATTGTAATAATAACCAAGCATATCAGAGAATATAGCAACAAAACTAAAGTTTTAATAAATCTAACATAACACAGCAATTAATGTAACCATATACACAAATACTATTGCTACGTCTGTAATTGTTCAGTTCCTCACCCGACCCTGGGACTATTATACTGACAATTTATTATGTCCCAGCACGACATTAAATTTCAGCAATTAGTCTTAAATGTAACAATAAATTTTCATTGTTGTTACATTTTCAAGGTAATCATAGCCAGATCTGAGACTACTATAGTCTCAGGCCAGATACAAATTTTATAATCAAATCAGGGAATAGTATACTAATCGTATATTATGACCCAGGTCAAATGTCCCAGAAAATGATAGTTACTGACGATCTACTTATTGGACTTTTCGTACAAAATGGTCCACAACGTCCTACATATTGAACTTTAAATCAAAACACATCAGATTGTTCACCAATTTTCTTTTATTCATTGCAAAATCTCACCTGAAAAGCTTGTCTCTTCCGTTCGTCTGCGCTCCAAATTTCACAATCTGAGTAGCTAGATCTGAGTGTGAAGCCATTGCTAATGAATACGCAGCTTACATTGAAAGTTACAGGTTCCCTTTCCAGCAAAATGGGTCAAAGGTTACAGGATCGGATCATCTTGAGACTCATTTATAGTTTCTACCTAAAAGTCCGATGGCTTGAATCCCGAAGGGTGTTTGTTTTCATTTCCGCTAATATGGCCGACTTGGAAACAGAAATAATATCCACAGATAACTAAATTTGCACTGATGATAATTTAACATTACGTATGCACATTTAATAACCCTTGAGTTTAAATTTTGGTCCCAGAACTACTGTTTGGTTGAAAATGCCTGTTTACATTCGAAAAAATGTTAATTTTACACCACCATCTTTGGACAAAATTCCACTGGAAGATGAAGATGATTACATTACTGACCCTGACCAACTGAAAGACCCACTTCCACAACCTTATCGAATGATTGATAAGGTTCTGGGACAGTTAGTTGAAGACGTTTGGAATATAGTTGAGTCCAGAGAGAATGAAAGACTTGAAGAGAGTAGAAAAGTTCGACCACCTCGACATGAAAACACAAAAAGTTTAGAGGTAGAAACCCCTTTAGTTAATATAACTTTTTACAAACAATAATTTGCATCAGTTATTTCTTGTAAGGTGCATGAACTCATATATAAAATAGTTATTTAATAAACCATTGCTTATTTTTTTATTCATAAAATAAAAACTGCAACTTAAATTTTACTGTAAATTAGAATAATACTTTAGGGTTATAAAAAATTTTCATCAAACAATTGTAAAATTGTGCATGCTTATCTTGTAAAGTAGTGCTGCTGAGTTCATCAAACAATTGGTAAAACTGTGCATGCTTATACATGTATACTAATATGCTACTGACTCTTTATTTGTTATTTTTCTTAACAATAGATTTCTTTTCCGGACCATCATTAAAAAAGTTTGAACGTAAAATTATGCCTCAAACACGTGCGTTGCTAAAACGATTGTAAATTACCAATTTCAAAAGAATTATTACTCTCAAAAGTTATAAGATAAAATTTAAAGTCAGAGATTTTTCTTACTTTTGAACATTTTTGTCATAACAACAGATTTTTTCCAGACCATTGTTAAAAGAAAAAGAGGAGACGTAAAATGTGCGTCGCTAAAAGGATTGTAAAGTACCCACTTCAAAACAATTATTTCAATCAAAGTTGTAAAATATCCTTTAAGTGACATGTGAAGCCATTTAACCACACCATTTCACGAAACAATACAATCAACACATTTATTAATTATAAAATGCAATCAGATGATTATTGTCGTAACGAGTTCAAGGTGAATTCCCAGTATTTTCTGATCAGGGAAAAAGTCCGAGAAACACGAAAAAAAGTAAACAAGATGGACGCAGTCGAACAGTTACATTTCTTTCGCCAAATTCTTTCGGCAATAACAAATTTTAATCACCACAATTTTTATTTTTTCACAAAATGCGAAAATGGCGACCGCCAACGGAAACCCTGCTACTGAGTGCATCCACAGTCAATGACAGTCACTCGAATTTCTATCCATAAATGATTAAAAGAAAAAAATTGTTTATAGTATAGTGTAACGATATTTTTTATTTTTTTTCAATCATTTATTGATAGAAATTCAAGTGACTGTGGTACATCAAACAACTGTAAAAAAACTCAACATGTTTATGCACAAAAGGAAGGTACAAAAAATTATCAAAATATAGTACAGATACGTGTATGTGTATGTATTGTGTCCTACAGAAACCATACACAGTTATTGCAAGTAAAAGTCAAACTGCACTCAAATTAGAAATATGAAAATTTCAGCAAAAAATCAACCAGATAAAAACTTGAAATATGCAGAATCAATCACATGATATGTTTTAGGAACTAAAGAAACTTGCAGAACTGTGCAACTTATTGTGAAACTGAGTGTTGAAATTAAAGTTTATAAAAACTTGTACAAAAATGCTCAAAGATACAAACCTATGAGTACATGTAGAGGAATCTAAGGGATATATGCATGTATTGTGTCCTCTGGACTCTGTAGGGTCATTTTCTGTTTCCTTGTGTAATTTAAGTTGACCTCATAATTACTTTTACCCCATATATATTTTATTCATACATCATGTACAGTACATTGTATTATTTTTGAAGTAACAAAATTTTTCATGAAATAAGATGAAAATTTTATAGAAATTGGGATCAGGTTTGTGAAATAAAAAAATACAATACAATGCAAGACAAATCAAGAAAATATATTTTATCATTCAACATTATATATGCATTATGTATCTATTTTACCTAATTTTTTGTACAGTACCTGCGGAAATGTGGATGTATGACAGATAGTGGAGATGGTCTTTACATGTTTATTGGTCATTCTAAAGGGATTATTGTGATAGATGCTAATACTCAGGAGAAAGTAACGCTATGGGAAGAAGACAGAGTAGATCTCCAGTATATTAGGGCACATATAATTGCACCTAATGTATATCTTCTTGTATCTATTGATGATATGGGTAAGTTATGATGATTTATATTGATAAATTCAAACAAAAATTTGATTAAAAACCATGTATGAAGGGTGATTAACAAAGGATCAATGATTAACATCCAGAGGAAATATTACACATGTATATGCATATTCAGAATGAGGATATGCTAATATGATATGAAAAAGAACCCTGCCATTTACAAGACATATAATTTTAACTTGCTGAGCCGAATATCTTGATCATACTTGTTTGCCGGAAGATATGCTGATTAATTTTGACACATTAGTTTTGACTGCAAGCCAACCATTGTTTGCTCTCACTCCTGAATGCCACATGGATAGTCAAAAATACTTTCAAAATATTTTTTTCTGGTTTTCATCTTTCAGAGTTATTTTTCCAATAACCATGATAATGATTAAAACATTAATGATACATTTGTAATGATATTGTTTTAGACATTCAGATAACTATTTTCCATGGAATTTGTAACAAAATCTGAAACCCTTAATTCAAAAAACAGTATTTTATTAAATCACTTTTGTAATTCACAAATAAAAGTCATTTACTGTTTTTTGTCGAGCCTGCGACTTTTGTTGCAAAAAGCTCGACATAGGGATAGTGATCCAGCGGCGCCAGCGGCGGCATTAACTAACTTCTTAAAAGCTAAATATTTCAGAAGGTAGGAGACCTGGATGCTTCATACTTTGTATATAGATGCCTTATGATATGAAGTTTCCGTCTGTCATATGTCCATTGTCCTTGACCTCATTTTCATGGTTCCGTGACTACTTGAAAAAAAAAGTTAATATTTTTTGTAATGTTAATTTCTCTCTTATTATAAGTAATATGATAACTATATTTGGTATGTGCGTACCTTGCAAGGTCCTCATGCCTGTCAGACAGTTTTCACTTGACCTCGACCTCATTTCATGGATCAGTGAACAAGGTTAAGTTTTCGTGGTCAAGTCCAAGTCCATATCTCAGATACTATAAGCAATAGGTCTACTATATTTAGTGTATATAATGATTGTAAGGTGTACATGTCCAACTGGCAGGTGTCATCTGACCTTGACCTCATTTTCATGGTTCAGTGGTAATAGTTTAGTTTTTGTGTTTTGGTCTGTTTTTCTAATATTGTATGCAATAGGTTAACTACATTTGGTGAATGGAAATATTTTACAATGTACATGTCAGTCTGACAGGTTTTATTTGACCTGGACCTCATTTTCACGGTTCATTGCTCAATGTTAAGTTTTTGTGTTTTGGTCTGTTTTTCTAATACTGTATGCAGTAGGTCAACTATATTTGGTGTATGGAAATATTTTACGATGTACATGTCAGTCTGGCAGGTTTTATTTGACCTGGACCTCATTTTCACGGTTCATTGCTCAATGTTAAGTTTTTGTGTTTTTCTAATACTGTATGCAGTAGGTCAACTATATTTGGTGTGTGGAATGATTGTAAGGTGTCTGTATATGTCTGTCTGGCAGGTATCATCTGACCTTCACCTCATTTTCATGGGTCATTGGTCAGTGTTCAGTTTTCCTGGTTAACTTTGTTTCTTTGATACTGTAAGCAATAGGTCAACTATATTATATACGGGAGGGATTGTACTTGATTTTCATATGATGAAGACATAATCTTTCAATCAGTTTAATTGAGGTCTGGAGCTGGCATGTCAGTAACTGCTAGTAATCCTTTGTTCATTTATGTATCATTGTCATTTTGCTTAGTTTCTTTTGTTACCTATTCTGACATCGGACTCAGACTTCTTTTAAACTGAGTTTTACTGTGCGTATTGCTATGTGTTTCTTTATTCTACATTGGCTAGAGGTATAGGGGGAGGGTTGAGATCTCACAAAACATGTTTAACCCCGCTGCATTTTTGCACCTGTCCCAAGTCAGGAGCCTCTGGCCTTTGTTAGTCTAGTATGTTTTTTAACTTTAGTTCATTTATATGTTTTGGAGTTTAGTGTGACGTCCATTTTCCCTGAACTAGCACACAATTTTAGTTAGGGGCCAGCTGAGGACCACCTCCGGGTGCGGGATTTTCTCGCTGCATTGAAGACCCATTGGTGGCCTTCGGCTGTTGTCTGTTCTTTGGTCGGGTTGTTGTCTCTTTGACATATTCCCCATTTCCATTCTCAATTTTATGGAATGATTTTAAGGTGTACATGTCTGTCTGGCAGAGTTCATCTGACCTTGACTTCATTTTCATGGTTCATTGTTTAATATGGAATTTCCATGGTTTGGTCTGTTTCTTTTATACTATAAGCAATAGGTCATCTATATTCTTTGTATGGAATGATTGTATTAAAGGTGTACATGTATTTCCAGCTTGGTTTATCTGACCTTGACCTCATTTTCTTGGATCATAAATGTTAATGTGATACTTGTAGTAAAATTTTATATGTAGGACTATCAACATAAAATCAATGGTCAGTATAGTAGGCGAGACATTTCAGCGTGTGCACTCTTGTTTTATAAAATATATGAAATTAAAGTATTTAATTTACAGGTTATTTAAAATTTTTAGTTGTATTTTTTTTAAGGGTTTTCAAGACTACATGCATTCTCTGGTGATAAACTGTATCTGCTGAAACATTTGAATGAACACCAGGTAATTTACATATGATAGCTTATATTCTTTACAGATTTTCTAACTAAATGCATTGCTTTTCCAAATAGGTTCTTGATTTGAATATGGAAAGAACAAAACTAATTTAAATAAAAAAAATGATAATATTAAGGAAAAACAGCAGGAAAAATTCCACAAAACATCATTAAGTTACATGTATGGAATAAAATTTGTGCTTAATCATGTGAATTCCTGTTTATAGTTAATGCTTTTTGTAAATTTGATATGTTTTTTACTTTAAAATGTAAATAAACTTCCATTCCCTTTGATAAATCAGATTTCAAATGTATATTAATTCCAGAATGGTTGTATTGAAATTTTAGATAAACCGTTTAGGATCATTCTTATCTCAACACCACTAACAGGCTAGAAATTTCATGTGTTATTTACAGGGATCACCAAAGGCTATTTAAGGGTGGAGGTCCTCCACCCTTAAATTTTCAGCTCCACCCTTAAATCTCCAGCACCACTCTTGAATTTCTCAGCACCACCCTTGAATTTTTGAAAAATGTGATGAAAAAGTAAAATTTTTGACAATTTTTTCTTCAAAAGTATAAATTCATGCCTTAATTACAATTTTTTTTTACAATGGCTTTAATTTGTTTATCTTTTCCCTAATTAACAGATTATGATCTACAATAAAGATCTTGTGTGATTGTAATTTAAATATTTTTTTTTTGTGAACACCACCCTTAAAATAAATTCTGTGGTGATCCCTGATTTATACATGTACCTATTCAATGGGAGATAACCCATACTTTAAAAACAAAATAGAAATTTTTCTCTTTTAAAACACTTCAAAATTGCAGTTTTCATTGTTTTGTAAAGAAAAAATCATATTTTGTGCATTATTAATGCAATATAAACAAAAATAAAGGAATATTAGTTTGATTAGTGTATTTTTTTGTAAGAATATAAATGCAAAATAGGGCACCCAATCAGATTCCTTATTCTTTATATGTATTATCAATGTATAAAATTTATTTGAAAATTCAGTGTTCTCCCCAGGCCGTTTTAGTGCTGCGGTACTCACCGCTATTGTAAATGTGTAAAATTTATTTGAAAATAATTTTCAGTTATACCTTTATTCCAAAGAAGGGGATATCTTGTTTACATCTGTCCATTCATAACATTTCTGTCACATTTTTCTTTACAACTACAAGTCACAGCAGCTTGATATACATGTATAAGACTTGTAAAGTTTTTTCTAGAGTATTCTCTACTGAAGTTTTTGCTATATCCTTTACAGTCATGACAGTTTAAGTTGTAACAGTTAAGACAGTTGCCTTTCAAACAAAGCATATACATGTATTTTTGTCACTCACTGTAAGCATTAAGGTTGTAACATACATATAATGTTCAATGTTCATGTAATATTTTGGAACATTAATGCAGATGCCTTTAAGTACACGTCAATCAAGTAGAATGTCTCTGCAGGTAAGTGTATGATGTGACTGTTTCTGTACATCAGATCATTGATGGTATCTGAATATATAATAAATGTTTCATTTCATATAACAGGTATGAGGTTTTGCTTTGATAAATGGAAAAAAGCTATCCAATAATTTTATATGTTATACATTAAAGTCAGATTGTTGGAAGGTGCTTCCTTCATGTTATAAGGAAGAAGTTTAACACATTTGGCTATGTTTTAGCAATTTTTATTAGTGGAAATACTTGATTTTCTTTATACATGTATTGTAATTCAGAAAAGTTTCCTTTGTAATGTTCAATTTTGTCTATGAATAACAAAGTTTTGCACCCATAATATTCTACTGAAAACTTCCATAGCAACAACAAAAATGCACATTCAAATCCAGGAGACTTAATTTCCTAAAGACAAAAATGAAGTGTGATAAGTGTAGTTTTTTGTATTAATATAAATAAAAAATTGATGATTTCATATTCTTTATATTTAAGTTTAGGAATGGTTAAATGTAATTGAAATTATACCTTTGTTCCAAAGGGAGGGATATACTAGCTTGTTTACATTTGTCTGTTCATAATTTGTTTTTCTTGGCAACTACAAGTCGTAGCATCTTATAAAGTTTTCATTTAGGGTCTTCACTAATGAAGTTTTTGCTATATCCTTTACATTTTTAAGTGAACAGATTATAAGAATAATGCTATTGAAATAAAGCATATACATGTATTTTTGTCACTGTAAGCATAAATCTTGTAACATATATTCATGAAATATTTTGGAACATTAATGCAGATGCCTTTAAGTACACGTCAGTCAAGTAGAATGTCTCTGCAGGTAAGTGTATGATGTGACTAGGTACGTCAGGGGGAGTGTAGATAAAACTGTGTATTACTGTCAACCTACATGTATAATATCTACATGTATATTTCCTTAATCAAGATGAAGGAATAACTTGTATGCTGTCTTTTACCTGGATAAAAGAGGAATTTCATTAATACAGAAACTGAAAAATATTATTCATTTCATAAGGCTTTCATCATCATATTTGATTTTTTTTTGGTTAGAATTATATTGTTAGCAGTTTCAAATTATTTACTTGGCCTTAACTATCTGTAGAATGTTTTCTATAAAAAATGGTGACCATGCCAACTTGAATTACAATGAACATTATTTCTGTTACATTTTTGCTATAAATAAATTTTATGGGGTAAATGTTAAACAAAAAAAAAATCATTCTCAAGAAAAATGAAAAACATAACTACAATCAAACAGGGCAACTACTTTTCCTTTTAGGATTACTTTAAAAATCATCCTCAAATTGAACATAGTGACAAGGTACCTGGTGAGCAATACAGGCATTTTGGATTTTCTAATTTAATTAATGACAAAATTCAAACTTCAAATTCTTGGTTTTGTATGTCTTCTGTATTAAAAATTATAGTAAAATTTGATTCAAAAATGTTGTACTCAATTTTTTGTAATTGATGATAAAATTACAAAAAAATGTAATAACTGTTTTATTTTAAACATGTATAACAGGTTTCAGGTTTTGCTTTAATAAACATGATAAAGGGAAATTTAACTAACCTTTTGTTTCTAATCATTTTAAACGTTTATTCTATAAAGATTGTTTAAAGGTTCTTCATTCTTGTTAAAAGAAAGATATTTTAGACACTTTGATATGTTTTAGCAATTTTTATTGGAAATACTTCATCTCCTTTATATTATACTTCAAAAACACTTATCTTTTTGGTGTACAATTTTGTCTTCAATCAACAAAAATTGCACCCATTATATTCTATTGAAACCTTTCATAACAAAAAACAAAAAATGCACATCCAAATCCCCAGTATTGAAATCAAGATTGTTAAGGAAAATCATAGATGAAGTTATCATAATCAAGCTGTTTCATCAAAGAAATAATTTTCAGTACTAAACAATACATTTGTTTTTGCATTGTCTACTAATTTATTCATATGCCCTCAAAATTTGAAAAAAGTAACCTTGCAAAACATAAGCAAAGAAAACAACTGTTTTAAAAGTTATATACCTTTGGTATGGTTTTCTAGCTTTTGCAGAAGATTGCAAATAGTTGTAAGCCGTTCTATTGGAAATGATTCTTTTGATTGAATAAATTTTCTTTTATATAAATATATATATTGTATATTTTTTTAGGAAGGAACAGATAAAATGATCATCAGCAAATGTAAAGCTTCAAAGGAAGGAGACTATTTGGGTGTTGTTTTTGAAAGTAAGTTATTCATTGTAAAAGTATCCTGATATAAATAGTTATGGAATACTGAATGTGCAATATATGGTTCATTAAAGCCAAAGACAAGAGACTCACAAAAACCATAGTCAGGTGGTGATTTTAAGTATTTGAAAAATCCTGACTACTGTAAATTCGAAATTATTGCAATGTTTTTATTATTGCGAAAATGCGAGAGGGTTGTGAGCGCAATAATTTAAACTCGCATTTTGGATTTTTATATGAATGAAGCGTGATTTTTCTCAGGATCGCAAAAATAATAATCACGTTTTGGTCTAAATTTACACTATTGCAATAATAAATGCACACAATAATTTCTGCATTTACAGTATTGAAAACAGAGAAAAGAGAAAAATGAGATGCACAATTGACTAGTGACTCACAGTCACACAAACAAGTTCATACAATATAGACACACAATTTGCAAGTGACTCACACAAACAAGTCCTTATAAACAGAGAGATACTTGCAAAAGCAAGGTGACAAAATTTAGATAAAAAGATTAATTATTCATATGAATAAGGTTTACCTTGACACATACATACAAAACTGTTGCAACTTTCACCAAAATTCTTGTGGCTCTGTTTTTTATTCACAATTTGTCTAGACTCAGGGCAAATTCAAACATGACATATGGTACAGGCACCTGTCTAGTGTTAAAACTTGTACACTGACCTCTTGGTGTCTTTAAGGGGGTTTTGTATGGTTGAGTTGCTTTCTTATTGACATTTACTGTGCTAAAAAGTGCAAGGATTAATTCTGTTTGAAATAATGTTACATCTTCATCTGCCAACAAATAGAGAAATACCATTTGTATTTGTTTAAAATTTTGATCACAACCGCACCAGTTTTTGTCTTGCCCTGACAGAGCCAAAAAGAGAGACAAAGGTATGCTGTTTCCAGCATCGGTATTAGTTTGTGATTAGGTCAAATTATGTGGAACCACTATTGTTTTAGGTCAATGATATTCGGTATGCATTTGTATTAGCATTGGCACAACTCATTTCCATGGAGATTATTTGGCCCTGCCCCTCAGTCATGGTCTATTGACATTGAAGCTTTTGCTTAGTTTACATGTTTTAGTTTGTGATTAGGTCAGTTTATGGGGAACTACTGGTGGTAGGTCAATGATATTTGGTATGATATTGTATTAGCATTGGCACATCTCATTTCAATGGAGAATGTGGTTGGCCCTGCCCCCTCATTCATGGTCTATTGACTTTGAAACTTTTGTTTAGTTTACATGTTAAAAGTTTTGCTTTTTAAATATGAACATTTGCATTTTACTATCAAAATAACAAAAAAGCAAGACATATCTCTGTGTTAACAGTTTATTGTAAAACTGTTTTAAAAAAAAGTTCTTCAAAATTTTCAATTATATAAAATCATATTTTATCACTAAAATGATTTCAACATAATATGTTTATTTGGTTGGGGAAAAATTCAACACTTTTTTTTGGGGGGGGGGATTTTTAAAATGAGGTGAGAAACATGTGAAATTTTACCACTCTACTTTCAAAGTGCTTTGAATTTAAATCTCTGACAATTGTAATTTTCATGTTAGACTTTTCAATGCAATTGCGAAAGACTTCAAAAACTTTTTTTGCTTAGTTTAAATGTTAAAAAGTCATTTCCAATAATTCTTCATCATGTTCGTGGTAAGGGAACCAGTAATCTCTCATTCCCACATGCCTTAATTTTCAAGTAGGGAAAACTCTGTCAAAGATGTTATTTGTTTCTTTGTTAATACCCCTATGTTGTATTTTTAGCCA
Source organism: Mytilus coruscus (assembly GCA_017311375.1). Taxonomy (NCBI): domain Eukaryota; kingdom Metazoa; phylum Mollusca; class Bivalvia; order Mytilida; family Mytilidae; genus Mytilus; species Mytilus coruscus. Next base: position 55,011,057 of record CM029601.1, read on the forward strand.
TGTTGGCCATCTTGGTTGGCAGGCGGGGTCATTGGACACATTTATTAAACTAGATACCCCAATGATGATTGTGGCCAAGTTTGGTTAAATTTGGCCCAGTAGTTTCAGAGGAGAAGATTTTTGTAAAAGTTAACAGATGTCGATGATTAAGACACGAGAGATTTCAGTTTATAATTTACACTTTACAGATCCTGAATCAAGAGACATATGGTTGGAGATACACAAGTTACCGAGAGAAAACTGGGTTACAGAACTAGATAATATCAAAGCAAAATTACAGAAGAAAGAAGAACCAAAGGTTTTTATTCACAAAAAGGAGAACTCCTCTGATTGTGCATGATGTTTGTTTTATTGTTGAATTAACAAATTTGAAAAAATCCTGAAAAATGATATAGAAATTCTTCCTGTTTCCTCATGATAGTCTTTTAAGATTACATATAGTACTCTTAATAGAAATACATGTTTCTTATCAGTTCATTACAAAACAATAATGTCTTTCAACACAAATTATACAAACAGCATTGCTTTGATATTAAATGTGTACCAGTGAACTTATTTTATGTGTCCTATGTTACTACAAAAATTTTAATGCATTGTGAGCATTTGTTACTTCATCTTTGATCCTTCTATACAAACTGAGAAATGTGTGGACATTTAGATGGCTAATAAATTGGTCTCTTGAAAATAACTTATAGCTGTGAATAATTTTAATAGAAAAACAAAGGATATGGGGTATCCATCCATGACACAAAATCAGTACATGCACCACTTTTGAGGTCAGTAATTAAATAGGTTCAGCTTTTTAGTGGAGTGCCCTTTAAACATGTAATAACATAAATGTTATAAAAATGAAAACCAAATAATGATAGTCTTTGAACATTTAGCAGGAAGTGAAAGAAGTTAAGGAAGAAGAGAGCACAGAAACAGCTGAACCTGCTGAGGGTACTGATGGAGAGAAAAGTGAAAGCCAATCACAGATTCAACAAACACAGGTACATACATATTGATAAAAAACAACAGCAATGCTTATTGTTTCAAAATTATCTCTATTGCTGTTTAACAAAAAAAAAAATGTTTTAAATGAGAGCCTTCAATAAACCTTTATCTCATCCAGTTGAAAAATTATTTTGTTGGATTACTTTTTATTTTTTTTTTTCATTTTCATCTCTTATTTTATACATTATCAAAATTGATTTGCGAACATTCAGAAATGACTATGAACTTTAGAGTTTATTTTTTGATCATGTTGAAAATATACATACCCCCCCAAATGGATAATCATCTGTCATTTTGTATATGAAAATTTTACACCAATATATCTGCGTTGGATAGAAATCAACCAATTGCAAATGAATATCAATACATCTGTTAACCTATTTTGGGTTGAAAATACTCTATACAAAGTCTGTAACTGTTTGAAAATTAATTTGATATAAGAACCCTACAAAACAGACTAAAATTAATCTTTTATTTCGTATTTGAAGGTTCCATAATCAATCAAAGTCTAATAAATGTACATGTATATGTGCACTTGCATAAGGTCGATATCTATCCAAAACAGCTCATATTCTATTCTCAGATATGCAATAATCTGCTTTTGTTTAACATATTGTATGGCCATGCAACTAACATGCTTTTTCAATCTCCCATAACACAAAAGTTATGTCACAATGACCTATATTTCATGTTTTACAATATTTGTTTCAGTTTTATATGTGATCTTTCACAACTAAATTAGACATATTTCAGTGAGAGAGTATTTTTGAACACTTTTATCACATTTGTTCTAAAATTCCTTGATTTTGTATACCTCTTTTACATTACTTATTTTGAATTGAAAATTTGATTTTCTCAAATGTGTTATAGTTTTGAATTTGGATGATCATTTGTCAGTAGATATATCAGCTATATATCGAGGGGTCAATCTGAATTTAGTAGTTATTGGGAAAAAACTCTATTTTACAAAAAATTGCACTTCAGCACTATGCAATTATCCTTTCTCCATCAGCAATTTTTTTGGTGCTTTTAACATTTGCTTTTCATTTTGTTTTTAGTTGTCACAAAGTTTTCCTAATCTACCCACAAAGAGTTTTAAAAGAGTAAGATTGGTGTGATGTTTTGAATTAGGTTGCACTTTTCATCATTGTGTTTACCCTGTGCATAGGATATTGATGTTAACCAGAAACCAGTTCATAGCACCTGTAGAATTACAGGGCAAGGATTCAGTTGACTGAACTGGATCCAAGCTTTGTATTTCTGTTGCTGGAGCTACTGGATCTATTATGTGGTGGTTAATAGCAGTATACATGTTTTATGGGGATTCACAGTCTTGATTCTAGAATTGATATGTATATATCTATATTGTTTTACATAGTGCCATTGTGTGATGTGCACAAACATTTTTTTTTAAAGTGGTAATTTGTAAATTTTGCTAGTGTCTTGAACTTTTTATAGCCAGTGAACTATTTAGAAATATTTTAATTTGAATTACAGTAGCTTTATATGTACATGAGTTAGGAATCTACAGATATTTTCAGTTGCAGAGTAAAGACACAAAGCTACATATGAAATTTGTAATGTTCCACCAATATTTGCAGGAAATCTTATGATATGTGCATAAAATGTTAAATGAAAATTTTCTGTTTCCTGATGAGATCTGTAGGACTGTATATATAAAGTTTGAAATTTACTAGTAGGACTGTATAAATGAAGGTTGAAATTTACTATTCATTATTAGATGTTTGGTTTATGTTTAAATTGAAAAGAAGGTGACAAAAAGTCTCTATTTTGAATTTTTTCTAAGAAAGCTGATTTTTAAAAACTTCATAAAGTGCATGTTTGCTAAGCTTTTGGTCATCTGAATGTAGCTTATATTTGTGTATAATGAAAGTTTTGAATGGAGTTGTTGTACTTCTGTTTACTGACTATGGTCAACATAAATGTTTATTTAAATAAACTTTCATCATTAGTCTCTAATACACATGGTTATGAAGTATAATTTTATGATTGAAATATGCATCAGTACATATATTTGATATTGGTTATCATTTCTTATCCTACATTCAGCCAGTTTACTTATGCATGAACTTATGCAATATTGGTATATTATTAGTACATTTGTATTACATTTTCCTGGTATCAGACTTGAATTGTTTCATATTTTTCATGTTGGGGCCTTTTATAGCCACCTATACAGTATGTTTTTTTCTCTTTGTTGAAGGCCGTATGGTAACTACGGTTGCCTATAATTGCTTACATCCACTTCATTTGAAATTTGGTGGATAGCTGTCTCATTGGCAATCATGCCACTTCTTCTTATTTTTACATTTTATAATGAACAAACCTTAATATTTAAATTATTATATTTTAATTACTGTCTATATCATTATTTATTTTATATCCTGTTTGCAATCTGTATGAAAGCAATTCTGATGTCTTTGAAATACAAGATAGACAACAGTTTAGGATCTTTATCAAATTGAAGATTATGTTATGCATTTACAGAAAATACAAAATGTATCTGTACCTTCTACAGATCAGGATTGAAAATCTTTTATGCCCCACCTAGGGGCATTATGTTTTTCCGGTCTGTGCGTCCGTTTGTCCGTCTGTCCCGCTTCAGGTCAAAGTTTTGGTCAAGGTAGTTTTGATGAAGTTGAAGTCCAATCAACTTGAAACTTGTGTTTTATACACTTGTTCCTATGATATGATCTTTCTAATTTTAATGCCAAATTAGAGTTTTGACCCCAATTTTACGGTCCACTGAACATAGAAAATGATAGTGCGAGTAGGCCATCCATGTACTATAAACACATTCTTGTTTTTCCCTGCTGCTAAGCAGTTACAAACATTTTTTGTGATTTCAGGCATTGTTGGATATGTGTAACGTTTCACCATTTTCTTTGGAAAATACCTGTATCAAGTTCATTTCCATTTGTTCCATTGGTTGATACAGACTCACCATTGATTTTGTCAGTTTTTATGGACTTCCCCTTTTTGAATTTACCTTGCAGTTCAGTATTTTTGTTATGCTTTTTTTCTATATATATTTGTTATTTTTCTTCTCATAGTCATATTAATTTGATTCATGTAATTTCATTGACACAGTCACATCTTTTGAACATTACATCTGAGTTTTATTGTCATACATTTTCATTTCATGCATTTTTATCACTTTCATCATACTCTGTATTTGACTTAATAATTATCCCTGACTGCTATAAACAACAACTTTCCAATTCAATTGAAAGTTAGATACCCTAACTCATTTGACCATTGATTGCCATTCAACCAACACTGACAAACAAACCCACACTTATTTTTGAATGTGTGTGTAGAATGATTCCATGTACAATTTTTTTATTCCAAAAATGTCTCTTTGACAGAAAGTCCAAATAAATGTAATCTCTCAGTAATTCTTCAAGTACTAAGGGTGTTTATTTGGTTAGTTACAGTATCATATATGCATATTATAGTAATTACCTAATATTGTGTCTATCCTTTTTGTCTGTACTTGTTTACATGACTTGACATGAATATAGATGCTACCACTTTGTACATGTACATGTATATTTAACAGTGTTTGTATTTATAAGTACAAAAAAAAGTATACCTACATTGAAATAATTTTTTTTTGTAAAATGACAACACCTATGATTTGTTGTTGCTTTATAATGGTTTTGATTTTATTTGATAGAATTGAATAGGTATTGACTCGTAAATAGTAACTTTAGTTTCAATATCAACATTGATTCACTAAAATTTAAGAACTTTGAATATGTTAAAATATAGACAAAACTCACAAAAGTCCAAACACAGTATTCATATTTCATATCATTGATCATTTCACTCATTTTAAAGTTTCAGAGATACATTTATCATGCTAGAAGATCACATTCTGCATCATGGAGTTCTGTAAGACATTTCATTGGATATTGGGTTCATTTTTGGCTCACGTCAAGGACAGGCATTTTAAGGTCCTTTTGAGCTAATGTCATCACTTTGCATCTAAATGTCTATGTTATTGTTGCTGTTATTAAAGTCTTAAAGAATTTATTTATTTTTGAAAAATGAAGCAAAATTAAAAAAAGTAATAGCATATGTTTGTTTAATTGAGATTTAAAATTTGTTTCAACAGTAGTGTCCAAAGCCAAATTGTGGAAATATTCACATAGTTTAAAGTGTCTTTTATGATATCCTGCAGAATGAAATTGTTTCTCATAGAAAGTTCTAGCTGGAAACACTTTTCTTTAAACTTTTTATTGATGACATTTCAATTTAGATAGCTGGTGAGCTATATTAGCCTCTGGTCATATTTTTACTGCAATCGAAACTGGCATATAAAATATACATGTTATTAATTAGTGATAGTGGAAGATTAAAAAAGAAAATAACAAAAACTGAAATCAGAAAAAGCATGTTTTAATATTTAACATGAATATTTTTCAGAAGTTGACTTAATTTTATGGTAATTTTTCAATTTCAAGGCATTTATAAGCCAGTTTTAAATCATCTCATATTTGCACATATTCTTACCATTGGAAGGTTTAAGTAGTAAATTTATTTTTCAGACAAACCATCATGAAATATATGGGTACACCCTAGTTTGTTTGTTTGTTTTGGTTTTTTGGTGTGAATTGTTTCATGTGCACACTTAAAGATAGACATTGTTTCATACAAATCATACATTTTAAACTGAGAATTATTCATTGCTAATTGTTTGCTTATTAATCAGTGGCAAACATATCAAGACCAATATCTCCAATAAATGCATTTACACTTTTGGTATTTAGCTGAATTTTGTCTCCGATCGACCTAAGATCTGCTCCAAATAACCTTCTGACATCAAGCAACAATCACTTTTTAATTATGACATCAAAGTTTTTAAATTGTAATGTCAACTTTTACGGAACTTGTGTGATTTTAAGTAATGACGGACATATTTGCATACAAGTGTAAATACGTCTATTTAGTGCATAGTAGAAAAACTGGAACTTATAAAGGATATATTAGATTCAGTTGTGTATAGTTATATTACTATTGCCTATCTGTATGGTGGTTTTAGTTGAATAAAATTATCCCGATTATAAAGAATTATATATAAATGGTATTAAAGCATTGATACTTGTAGCAGTACATTGTACTGTTAGAATTTCCTTATTTCTAGGACAAAACCTGTTTGTGATGATTTTTTTTTGATATTTTTCTTGGTCCATGATTTTACTTACAGATAAATTTACACAAGGGGACATTTTCCTGATTATTTGTTATTGCTAAGTGAAAAGTAAAATAACAAAAATACTGAACTCCAAGGGAAATTCAAAACGGAAAGTCCTTTATAAAATGGCAAAATCAAAAGCTCAAACACATCTAATGAATGGAAAACAACTGTCATATTCCTGACTTGGTATAGGCATTTCCTTATGTAGAAATGGTGGATTAAACCTGGTTTTATAGCTAGCTAAACCTCTCACTTGTATGGTAGTCACATTGAATTCCTGAAAACTTCCCATTTTATAGTAGTTTAGTTTGCTTGTTTGCTAGATGGAGCATAAAATAACATCTGTATACTACTTATTGAAGGAGTAATAAAAGTCATGACTTGGTATTGAAATTTAATTATAGAACAGGTAACAAAAGGATGACTTCAAAACATATATGACTCATATGTTATTATATTTGCTATATTTGATAAAGAGTCATGGTTTAAACTCTAAATTACCATGTGTCAAAACAAGATGTGTTGAATTAAACCATGATGACTATATTTGACACTTGCTTCATATTGCTGAATGGACCAGAAGAAATTAGCAATGATATACATTAACTTCATATTGCTGAAAAAAAAAAACAAGAATTACTTAGCAACTATTTCTGACATCAGTATCATATTCCTGAATGGAAAAAATACTTATCAACCTCATATTCCTGCATGAACAAAAAATCACTTATCGACAATATCTGAAATCAACCTCGTATTCCTTAATGGACAAAAATGCTTATCAACAATATCTGACATCATGTCTCCAAACGAACCCACCGAAAAATACTGAGCAACAATAGAAACCTCATAGCAATTGCTGAAATAGACACTGATACAATAAAAACTACACCGTACAATTCCATGTAATATGCTTAAGCCAGTAATACTGATCTTGCATTGTTTTTAATATGGATTCTTCTGCTGTTCTTTCAGAGTAATGAAGACACTGCAGGGGTCAAGTTTTCACAGCCTTCATTAGTGTTTAAACTGAAACCACCTCCACAAGTTTCAGGTGAGAAACAATAACATGAATTACTTTTGATTGTACATATATTTAAATGATTATAATAGCCAAGATTTAAAATATTCCTTCAATAAGGAATAATTATTTGAAATATGTATTATCATTGAAAATTAGAAGAACAATATTGCCTAGATATGAGCCAGGATTCTAGGCTGTGGTATCTTTTAATTTTACTCTCCTTGAGTAACTTAATTTTTTGTACAAATATAAGAATTCATTACATTTGTAATACAGATTTAAATAAACCAACACAACATTGATTATGTATTCAGTTATAAACATCAAAGTTAATTAAACAAGAATTTCTTCAAATTTTGTTCATTTGATCCTATTATAGGAAATTTTTTATTTGAATCATATAATAAAAGTCATCTAGAAATCTTCTGAATTCTAAAAGATCCTTTATTTTCTATCCATCATTTTTGTTTGTCAGTCTGTTGAAAACATTGTCATTTTTTCAGTATACAAAACACTTTAAGTGATAGCCATGGATCGACATTCTGTTTGAAATGTGATTATGTTCTTAATATGTAAATGATTAAAGATATTTAATTCACAGCTTTGGAGTCAAGAGGTAAACGAAGAATTAACAGGTTCCCATATTTAATCTTTATAGGCCTTTATCATATTCTCAGTTTTGATTCCAGATATAAGATTTTCTCATCAGTTTCAAGTAAGGGCTGCATGTTCCATAAAAACATACACGGGATCCAGGAAAAAAGACTTTTTGGTACAATGAAAATGTAAGTGTAATTCTAAAATTGCTTCCATAGATGGTAACCCTATTTTTAAAGTGCATTCCCAGGGTGCCATGTATTTATTTATGGAACAGCCCTAACTGGTTCCTGGCCAACGCTTTAGATATATAAACAAGGAATTGATACAAATTTTCATAAACTATACATAATATGAAAGTTTTAATAATTTAATTGAAAAATCAATAATTTACAAGCTGTAATAATGGTTTTAATTTTGATCAGACATTTCTTACTGATTTTTATTAGTTTTTGGCTTGAAAGTCAAAGTCATTTTTTTTTATTCAAGCATCACTGATGAGTCATTTGAAGACGAAATCCGTGTCTGGCATACACAAATTTTATCCTGGTATCTATGATGAATTCATTTAATTATTTCTAGCTACCACATTATATCTTAAATAATAGTTCTGGTAATCAAAAGAATTTTTTATGACTTTAAAAAAGTTTCAAGAGTTTCAATAAAGTACAAACATTTTAGTGGTATTTTGACTAAAGAATTAAATCTTGTTTCTTCTATTTTTAAAATGAAATAAAAGGAAACCCCAATAATACATTTTACAATATTAACTTTTTAGAAAATCAAATGAGAAATGACACCAGATATATTTTTTCAGAAAACAAATTATTAAGTGAAAGTGTACCATCATTTTTTACATCAAACATAAGGTCAGGATCAACATGCCCTTTTTTCCACCAAAAACTTTTGATATACCTGTAAAAACCTAATATCTGGAATCATGTATTATATATGAGAAAGGTTGTCTATAGTTTCTTCCTTTTACTACAACTGATGTACAATAAATGTTACTCTGAATTAACATTTGGTATTTCCAATAAAGTGGTTTTGACCTGAAAATACTGGTCATCTGTCAATAAAGCTATGTGACAGTGGGTAAAAGATTCTAAATGAACCAATTAAACCTATGTTTTGGAAAAAAACCCATATATTTCGCCCTTTTACTTTTGAGCTGAAAAATTAAGTTATCTGACTGAGATAAATGTTTGTAAAGTCAGCAAAAAGACACAATACATTGGCATGAGTCATTTTGTATAGTGTTTGGTAAAAATCAATTGAAGGGGATCTCATGAAAATTTGAGAAAATCTTTTTACTAGCATTAAATAAACTAAAAGTATATATTTTTTCAATGTATTTATTGGTGCAAATAATCAGTTGTAGTAACATATATTATTAATATTTGTATATATATATATATATATTTATATACTTATTCTTTCCTTTATTTAGTCACCAGATTCTTATTTAATTTCAGAGCTTGTACATATTTGTTCATGTTTATGCTAATATGATCACATGACTAACAAAATTTCTGTTTCCAAATATAGAAAATATATTGCATGTTCATGTTTATAGATAGTTTTCCATTGAAACAATTTGAGTTTGAGTTATTGCCCTTAGCTGCCATTTTGGAAAGCAAGCTACAGTATTTGAATTTATTACTTAAAAGCAAAATTAAGCATGTGGTGCTAGCAGATTTGATTAAAGATTGTTACTATAAAAATAAAAAGATGTGGTATGATTGCCAATGAGACAACTCTCCAACAGAGACCAATTGACATAGAAGTTAACAACTATAGGTCTAATGCTAAATTAAACAATTTAGGCTTAAACGATTGAAAATTGTTCAGAAAACAACATTTTCTAAAATCTAGCGGTTAGTATAGTCAGATAAATTTGTTTGATTTATGAAGGAATTTGTACATGGGCAAACAGAAAATAACTCTAACTCAAATTATGTCAAAGGAAAACTATATATATGTAAGAAAATATAAGGTAATGTCACAAATTGTGTTTACAGCAAAGCTTAAGCATAGTCAGATAACACATTTTGCAATAGTGAAATTACATACAGACAAAAATAGCCAAATATGTAACAGTTACTGTAAATTCAGAAATTATTGTGTACATTTATTATTGCGATTTTTGAAGAATAGACAAAAATGCAAGATTAATTATTATGATTTTAGAAAATCTGCATACAGTTATATGTATCAGATATAGGAATGCGAGTTCTTATTATTGCGATGATCACCAAGTCGCATTATTTGCAGTAATAAAAACCTGCAATATTTTCTTAATTTACATGTTTTATATTCTGATGAAACCCAAGAAATAATAATTTGCTATTATTGTTTAACTTTAAGAATATACGAGGTTGGCTGTGTCAGTACAGTTGGTTCCAATTTTAACCCCTCCAATTTTTACATAATCCCATCATATACAAAACTCCATAGAACAAAAAGCTTGCCATGAGAATGGCTTCCTTCAGTTCAGTAGAATGAATCATGACCTGTGTTTTACAAAGGTCAGAATCATGAGAATTCTTAACTATATCTACAAAATCTATAAATTACTACTTGTCGTAAATTGTGTGATCTTTTGTGAAATGCAGGACTGAATCTCACAAGTAATATGCATGCTTGAAATATATATGTAGTCAATTATTCATAACTTTCATATTTATGTTTACGTGTATATGCTTTTCATCAATTGTCAGATGTCAGGTCTTAAGGTTAAGCAAAAGCAATGTGTTGGTTTTTTTAACCTAGTTAATAACTATATTGAAATTTATTTGATCTATTGATTTTATTTTATTTACAATGATTTATTTTTTAAAGTTTTTTTTAAAGTCCATAATATGCTTCCTTAGCCCTGGTTATTCAACAGGATGGTAAGTCCAGGTGAGGGTATTTCTATGGCCCATTCAACCTTTTATGGGTCAAACAGAAACAAATATCAAAGATGTCATATAAAAAAGGAATAATTGTGACATTGTAAAAAACACATTCAATAATCTTATTCATATGAAAATGTTTAGTAGAACATAAAGCATTGTTTTCTATGTTCCTTATAATTCCAGGTAATTTGGCCTCATCAGTCTATTCTACCTGTCAAAAAGTTGACACAGGGGAGGTAATTGGAACAGGACAAAATCATGTTTTATCAACCACTCAGATAGAATTAAGAAAAGAAGTATTTGACCATTTACATGAAAATCTACTTGAATATGCATCAAAAGATGATACTGTTGATAATATACAGTAAGTAATAAGTATACAATTTTTTAACAAATGTAAAGCCAAGTACATTAGATGCTTATCATTAATTATATGATTTTGTCGCGCCAGACGATTTAAATCACAGTATGCGAGACATAGGTATTACTATCCAGCGGCAGCATAAACTATTTGTATAAAAGCTTTATATTTTAGAAAGAAGAAGACCTGGAGGCTTCATATCTTGTTTACAGTTACCTTATGTTATGAAATTTCGTCAATCATATGTCCATTGTCCTTGACCTCATTTTCATGGTTCAGCGACTGCTTGAAAATAATTTGAGTTTTATTGTCATGTGAATTTCTCAATTATTATGAGTCATAGGATAACTATATTTGGTATATGGGTTCTTTGCAACCTCTACATGTCTGTCAGACTGAGTTCACTGACCTCAACATCATTTCATGGATCAGTGATCAAGGTTAAAGTTGCGTAATTAGGTCCATTTCTCAAATACTATTTTTGGTGTATGGAATGATTGTAATGGGTACATGTCAGTCTGGCAGGTTTCATCTGACCTTGATTTCATTTCATGGTTCATTGGTCAATGTTAAGTTTTTGTGTTTTGGTCTGTTTTTCAAGTACTATAAGCAATAGGTCAACTATATTTGGTGTATGGAATGATTGTAAGATGTACATGTCTGTCTGGCAGGTATCATCTGACCTTGACCTCATTTTTATGGTTCATTGGTCAATGTTAAGTTTTTGTGTTTTGGTCAGTATTTCAATTAGCATATGCAATAGGTCAACTATATTTGGTGTTTAAAAAATTGTAAAGGTTATATATCTGTCTGACACAATTTATCTGACCTTTACCTCATTGTCATAGATCTTTAAAAATGTTAAGTTTCTGTAATGCTTTTAGTAAAACCTTTATCTTAAAGACTTTCAACATAAAATCAATGGTCAGTAAAGCAGGCGAGACATTTCAGCGTGTGCACTCTTGTCTTTCTAATGATCATTTATATTCAGATTGTGACAATTTTTCTTTGAAAAAAACTTAGGAGTGATTTAAAGAACTTCAATAAACTAATGGTGAAATTTACCTAATCAAGCTGTTTCCCTTAATTGAGTGCTTCCACTTTTAAAAAGCTTTATTTTGGTCAAAACCATTACACACATAATGATGATTATTAGGAAGCATGGCTGAAAAATTTGACCTTCAAAATTTAACTTTTATCATGATTCATGTTTACCAATTTGACTCAAATTTTCATATTTGATTTATAACAAACTGAAACTTATATCAAAATTATAAAAAGTCTAAAATAAACAATTTATGATGCATGGACTCGATAATATGTATCAGCATTTCGTGTGCATTTTAGTCTTGACGCCATCTAATTAACTTGAGGTGACCTCCGAAGACTGCCGACGGTCATATAATTCGATATAAACATAAATATAGATATAAATAAATAGATAGTGAACATGTGCAATTGATTTTTCTAGGTCTGTTTGATTTCATATTATAGGTTAAAAGATATGGTAATCATTGTTTTTACCTGTATAAGAATGAGTTTTTGTGGATTGAATCAGTCAACCAAATGGTTTACCCTTGTTTCAATTTCAATGTTGACATTCTTTTCTTTTCACTGTGACTTGACTGTAAGTGTTACTGTCCTCGTATTGCAGTCTATTCAAAATTTTGACCAAATTGAAATTTGTTTTATCAAACCAAACTGTTCAACTGATCAGAAATTTGAACAAATTGCTATAGAAAACCACAGTCAAGTCATGAAAGTGCAAAGTGATAAAATAAAGCATACTTACAATCCTATAAGACTTTAATTCCACTTCAATGATATTATGAAAATCAGTCTTAACAATTTTGTACAAATTTTATTATAATTGTCATGCAAAGGTGATAGGTAGTAATTTTGAATTGCTATAAAACTGTCAAACTAAGCTTTCATACAAATTTTCTTTGGAAAGTCTTCTATATTCATAAGAATCAGACATCATTTGAATTAAAACATCTTATAGTTAGTAAAATATATGTGAAATTACAATACGTTGTTTATAAGTTTCCATGGGAGATAACCTAAAATAAGTATTCTTTTGAATATAGAAGACTTTTCGAAAGCAAAATTGATAATTTCCCATGGAAACTTTCTAACAACGTATTGTAATTTCACATATATTTTACTAAATATAAGATGTTTTAATTCAAATGATGTCTGATTCTTATGAATATAGAAGACTTTTCAAAAGAAAATTGTACTAAAGCTTAGTTTGACAGTTTTATAGCAATTCAAAATTACTATCTATCACCTTTAGCATGACAATTACAATAAAATTTGTATAAAATTGTTAGACTGATTTTCATAATATCACTAAAGTGGAATTAACTTCTTAGGATTGTAAGTATCTTTATTTTATCACCTTGCATTTTCACGACTTAACTGTGGTCTCCTACAGCAGTTTGTTCAAATTTCTGACCAGTTGAACAGTTTGATTTGATAAAACAAATTGCAACTGGGTCAGAATTTTAAATGACTTGCAATAGGTTGAGTAACACTTACAGTCAAATCACAGTAATAGCTGAACATGCCTAGTTTATGCGTAACCCATCTCTAGCTAAGGGGTTAAATTTGAAGGTCACATGAAAACGAATACAATGAGGTCGAATTATCCTCTTGCAAGTGAATAATTCATCAGTGAAATTTCTTAGCTTATGTTGACAAAATTGAACCAAACTGGCTGCTAAAAGCCAATCATTATTTCAATATTTCACTTTCATCAATGATTGAACAAAAATTATTTAAAATTTTTATATCTCATAGCTAATAAGGTCTTATTCATTGGATAATTAGATTCATCTGTATTTCTTCATTATATCTGCAAAGTAAGAGAAGAGAATGCACTGCTAAATAATAAGTGGCTGTAACAGAAATGTCATTAAATGAATTTAAAAGGAGATATGTTATTATTTCTTGACTTTTGCAATAAATACTGAACAGAATAACTTCTTTACATTTAGTAAGCAGCTTGTCAGTGGTGACTTGTAAAGTGTATGCATTTTATAGTCTGTCACATGACTAATTCTTGTTTTCTGATACTTTATACATCTATGTGTAGCATTACAAAGCATGCAACTTCTTGTTGCATTTACATAAAACATGTAAAATGGAGAAGATATTAAAAATGAAATGGAATGAAAATATTGATTTTCATTGTTTTATTTCATTATGGTTGAATAACTGTTAGCTTTATTTAAGTTATTTTTACTTTTCACAGGGATGTAAATTTTCATTTCCTGAATGCTGGAAAAATGATACCTCTTGGACTGGAAAATCCAGCAAATTTAAGTAGGTACAAGTATACATAAGCAAGATCTGCTGACTTATTTTCTGAAAGGTCATCTTAATTTAGCCAATATTATTAAAACCATACATAACTTTTGAAAGTATTTATTTATCCTTGTATTTCTAATCCCTTCATTAAACATGTTTACTAAAGAAATGTTAGAGATTAATAGTGGCTAAATGTCCAGTGCAAACTATTTCATGATTAAATGGTTTTATAATATTATATATAGTATCTTGTTTTAGAATTTGAATAGTGGTTATATAAAAAGAGGCGAAAGATATCAAGGGGACACCAAAACCCACAAGTCAAAGAAAACTGACAAAATGTCATGGCAAAAAATGAAAAACAACAAAAGACAAACTAGTCCACAAAAGATTACATAAAAACTGAAGACTGAGCAACACGAACCCCATCAAAACTGGGGATATCTTATATGTTCTGGAAGGCACATGCACGTACAGTTGTCTTAACATATTTTTGACAAACACATTTTAATGATTTACTTTGAAAAGATACATTTGTTCCTATATATTAATCTTATTTGCTTTTATTTAGTTTCCTTGATATTTAAATATCATAATGAATATTTCAGCTATTCCTACAACTGTAGCAGTGTGGTGGAAGGACAGTACACATGTTATGCATTATTCATTACTCAAAACACCAGGAAAAGGTAGTAATCATATTCAGTTCATTTAAAAGTCAATTTTCACAATTCCGTTTTTTATGACAATTACAGTAAAATTTGTATAAAAATTGTTAGACTGATTTTTCATAATATCACTAAAGTGGAATTAACTTCTTAAAGGATTTAATGTATGCTTTATTTTATCACCTTGCACTTTCACGACTTGACTGTCGTTTTCTACAGCAGTTTCTTCCTGACCAGTTGAACAGTTTGGTTTGATAAAACAAATTGCAATTTGGTCAGAATTTTGAATAAATTGCAATAGGTGGAGAGCAACACTTAAGTCAAGTCACAGTATTAGCTGAACATGCCTAGTTTATGCATAACCCATCTCTAGCTTAGGGGTTAAATTGAAGGTCACATGAAAAAGGATACAATGAGGTCAAATTATTCTCTTGCAGGTGAATAATTCATCAGCGAAATTTCTTAGCTTATGTTGACAAAATTGAACAAAACTGGCTGCTAAAAGCCAATCATTATTTCAATATTTCACTTTCATCAATGATTGAACAAAAAATTATTTTAATTTTTTTATATCTCATAGCTAATAAGGTCTTATGCATTGGATACTTAGATTCATCTGTATTTCTTCATTATATCTGCAAAGTAAGAGAGTGCACTGCTAAATAATAAGTGACTGTAACAAAAATGTCATTAAATGAATTTAAAAGGAGATATGTTATTATTTATTGACTTTACAATAACTACTGAACAGAATAACTTTCTTTACATTTAGTAAGCAGCTTGACAGTGATGACTTGTAAAGTGTATGCATTTTTATAGTCTGTCACATGACTAATTCCTGTTTTCTGATACTTTATACATCTATGTGTAGCATTACAAAGCATGCAACTTCTTGTAGCATTTACATAAAACATGTAAAATGAAGAAGATATTAAAAAAATGAAATGGAATGAAAAAATATTGATTTTTATTGTTTTATTTCATTATGGTTGAATAACTGTTAGCTTTATTTAAGTTATTTTTACTTTTTACAGGGATGTAAATTTTCATTTCCTGAATGCTGGAAAAATGATACCTCTTGGACTGGAAAATCCAGCAAATTTAAGTAGGTACTAGTATATATAAGCAAGATCTACTGACTTATTTTCTGAAAGGTCACTTGTATTTCTAATCCCTTCATTAAACATGTTTACTAAAGAAATGTTAGAGATTAATAGTGGCTAAATGTCCAGTGCAAACTATTTCATGATTTAATGGTTTTATAATATTCTATATAGTATCTTGTTTTAGAATTTGAATAGTGGTTATATAAAAAAGAGGCGGAAGAGATCAAGGGGACATCAAAAACCCACAAGTCAAAGAAAACTGACAAAATGTCATGGCAAAAAATGAAAAAACAACAAAAAGACAAACTAGTCCATGAAAGATTACATAGAAAACTAAAGACTGAGCACACAATCCCCATCAAAACTGGGGATATCTTATATGTTCTGGAAGGCACAGTTGTCTTAACGTATATTTGACAAACATGTTTTGATGATTTACTTTGAAAAGATACATTTGTTTCTATATATTAATCTTATTTGCTTTTATTTAGTTTCCCTTGATATTTAAATGTCATAATGAATATTTCAGCTATTCCTACAACTGTAGCAGTGTGGTGGAAAGACAGTACACATGTTATGCATTATTCATTACTCAATTAAATATAATGAATATTTCAGCTATTCCTACACATGTAGCAGTGTGGTGGAAAGACAGTACACATGTTATGCATTATTCATTACTCAATTAAATGTCATAATGAATATTTCAGCTATTCCTACAACTGTAGCAGTGTGGTGAAAAGACAGTACACATGTTATGCATTATTCATTACTCAATTAAATATCATAATGAATATTTCAGCTATTCCTACAACTGTAGTTGTGTGGTGGAAAGACAGTACACATGTTATGCATTATTCATTACTCAATTAAATATCATAATGAATATTTCAGCTATTCCTACAACTGTAGCAGTGTGGTGGAAAGACAGTACACATGTTATGCATTATTCATTACTCAATTAAATATCATAATGAATATTTCAGCTATTCCTACAACTGTAGCAGTGTGGTGGAAGGACAGTACACATGTTATGCACTATTCTTTACTCAAAACACCAGGAAAAGGTAGTTATAATATTCAGTTCATTTAAAAGTCAATTTTCACAATTCCGTTTTATCGACCGCAAAAATTTTGTGGTCGTATATTGGTATGATGTTGGCGTCGTCGTCGCGTCGTAGTCCGAAGACACATTGGTTTCGCACTCTAACTTTAGTTAAAGTGAATGGATCTCTATGAAATTTTACCATAAGGTTCAATATCACAAAAGGAAGGTTGGGATTGATTTTGGGGTTATGGTACCAACAGTTAAGGAATTAGGGGCCAAAAGGGGCCAAAATAAGCATTTTGTAACTTCCAGGCATAACTTGTGTGTTAGTGTATGGATCTCTCTGACTTTGTACCACAAGGTTCCATATCACAAAGGAATGCTGGGATTGATTTTGGGGTAATTGCCTCAAAATTTTAGGAATTAGGGCAAAAAAGGGGCAAAACAAGCATTTTTCTAGTTTAATGACAATAACTTGTGTGTAAGTGTATGGATCTTTCTGAAATTGTACTACAAGGTTCCATATCACAAAGGAAAGCTGGAATTGAGTTTGGGGTAATTGCCCTAAACGTTTAGGAATTAGGGGCCAAAAGGGGCCAAAATAAGCATTTTCTAGTTTCAGACAATAACTTGTGTTCAAGTGTATGGATCTCTGAAATTGTACTGCAAGGTACCATACCTCAAAGGAAGGCTGGGATTGAGTTTAGGGTTATGAATCATAAGGGGTTCAAAAATTGGGGGATTTTTTTCCTTTTTCCTTTTTTTCTTTAAAATTTTCCATTTTAAGTTGGTTATTTCTGATTTATATTTAAAAGCAAATAATAATGATATGGCAGGAGATACACACCAAACAGGATGTGTTAATTATTATATAATAAGTATTGTGCAATAGCAAGAAATTTTCAATTGCACAGTATTGCGCAATAGCAAGAAATCTTCAATTGCACAGTATTGCGCAATAGCAAGAAATATCCAATAGCACAATATTGCGCAATAGCAAGAAATTGTCAATTGTACAGTATTGCATAATAGCAAGAAATATTCAATTGCACAGTATTGCACAATTGCAAGAAATATTCAATTGCACAGTATTGTGCAAAAGAAAATACTTTGTATAAATTGCTTATTTCTTGACCAATTTCAATGGGTTTTATTCTTGAACTCTTCGGGTTCTTTAATATGCTGAATCTAGCCGTGTATTAAGAGTTTGGATTTTGGGCCCCGTTTTTAAATTGGTCCACATTGAGGTCCAAAGGGTCCAAAATTAAACTTTGTTTGATTTCATCAAAAATTGAATTATTGGGGTTCTCTGATATGCCGAATCTAACTGTGTATTTAGATTCTTAATTTTTGGTCCCGTTTTTCAAATTGGTCTACATTAAGGTCCAAAGGGTCCAAAATTAAACTTAGTTTGATTTTAACAAAAATTGAATTCTTAGGGTTCTTTGATATGCTGAATCTAACCATATATTTAGATTTTTGATATTTGGGCCCCGTTATCAACTTTGTCTACATTGAGGTCAAAAGGGTCCAAAATTAAACTTTGTTTGATTTCATCAAAAATTGAATTATTGGGGTTCTTTGATATGCCGAATCTAACTGTGTATTTAGATTCTTAATTTTTGGTCCCGTTTTCAAATTGGTCTACATTACATTTGTAAGGTCCAAAGGGTCCACAAATTAAACTTATTTTGATTTTAACAAAAATTGAATTCCTAGGGTTCTTTGATATGCTGAATCTAAACATGTATTTAGATTTTTGATAATGGGCCCAGTTTTCAAGTTGGTCCAAATCGGGGTCCAAAATTAAACTTTGTTTGATTTCAACAAAAATTGAATATATGGGGTTCTTTGATATGCTGAATCTAACCATGTATTTAGATTTTTGATTTTTAGGCCCGTTATCAAC
The DNA here is from genome assembly GCA_017311375.1 of Mytilus coruscus. NCBI lineage: Eukaryota > Metazoa > Mollusca > Bivalvia > Mytilida > Mytilidae > Mytilus > Mytilus coruscus. Next base: position 55,030,205 of record CM029601.1, read on the forward strand.
TTTGTCCACATTGAGGTCAAAAGGGTCCAAAATTAAACTGGTCTATGAAATATATTTATGTTAATTTTTTTCAATATCATGCATGTTGCTGTAATTTTGAAGGGAATTTATGAGAGATGGTCTGTAGACATTTTTTTTTTGTGCATCCATATTCATAAAAATACAATAATTTATAGTAAAAGAAAAGAAAGGGCATCATATGAAACCAAAAGCAAAGGATTTCAAAACAGGAAAAACTGCCAACATAGCCTCATTTTGAGATCTTGTCATTAATACTTAGATATGTGCAAGAGCTTTTCCCTAAAACATATCTTGCCACAAAATGTATTTTACAAAGATGTTACTAGTAATGTCTTTTAAAATAAAGCACTTGCTCATATATATTTTGACCAAAAACTGTATATATGCTTGAAATTACCATTTTAGGTCAAATATGTAAATTTAGTTATGTTTATGACATCATACAGACATCACCAGTGACCTTTCTTCTCTGAAGTTTCCAGTTTAAAGCAACTGGTTCATTTATCAATAAAATTAATATAATTTTGAAAGGCTTGAAAAAGTTTATCATTTTTGCAATTTCAGGGGCCAAATAATGTCTCTTATGATACCTACTCCTTTCTGTTTTTTATCTTAACTTTTTATGCTTTAATTGTCATCAGGGGTTTTGTTTTTCCAGATGAAACCAAACCAGATATGGTCTGGCCTTTTACTGCAAAGATCACATCATCAGCAGTATCAGATGAGACATCACTTATGATTATTGGTCTAGTAGATGGAAACATTGTATTATGGGATAGATATTTAGGTAAGTGTCACTCTGAGGGTCATAGGTTTATCATATGGAAACATTGTAATATGGGACTCCTTATTTGAGTTATTGCCCTTTAATGATGATTTTTTTTTGAAGATACACATAGACTTATGTGAACAAAACAGGCACTTTAGAGCCTCTAGTTTGGATTGAGACACACTGATGATTAAGGGTACAGTAAGTACAGTACATGTACTGCCTTCATATAAAAAAAAAATGAAGAAAAAAAAAATAATTTGTCAAAATAAATGTGGCAGAATATAATGGGATATTATTGTTTTATGTATTACAGGTATACAAAGAGGAGTTATCAATATATCTGACAATTCCTGCATAGAAAAGTTGTTGTTTTTAGACCCCAGTATATGTCCACAAGAAATGACAGAATATCCACCATACAGTACTAGAACTACATCCTATCTACTGGTTCAGTGTAGGAATGGAGCAATGTATGCTGTTCTTATGGGAGCAGGAGGGACACAGGCTGAACCAATATGTCTTAGTCCTCAGTAAGTTTTTTTTTCAAAATCTTAGAAAATCAACTGACATAAGCTATCTGACAGTCATACTTAATCAGTGTCATTTAGGCTTGGGTTATGTGTTACCCACCGTGACATTTCCAGGCTTATGGCAGTAAACGTCATAATAAGAAAACATTGATGTAAAGTCACGTAACGTGATCGGGGTACCTGTTATTGAATGTCTATTTATATCTTGCGGTAAAATAAAGTTTCTTTTTTCATGACTTGAGGAAATTTGAATTTTATAATAAGATATACAAAAAAGTTGATCTTTTATGTAGAATTAATAATTTAGGTTAAAATCCCGTTTAGAATGTTGTTCTAAATTTACACAATTATCTTTTAGATTTCATGGCATAAATCACTTTCTCCTGAATCATTAATATGTTTTCGATTATACAAAATGGTTTAAATTATATCACCATTGCGAGATATTATTGAGACAAATAAAGTACCGAAAAATTATAACTTTCCCATAACAGATTGCAGCATGAACACCAAGTTACCAAGTTTTTGTTTAGTGTAAATCTCATTTTTTCACATTGTAAGGGAAATATGAACATATGTATGGACATATACCGGTACATGTAAATCAAGCAAAATATACCTGCCCATTAGGACCCCAATAGTGTCTCATCCCATGTTTATTCCTAGTTTTTTTTATCTATGACTGTCTTAGAACTACATAAAAAAGATGTATGTGTTGTTGAAAGTTTTTTGCATCCCTTTCACCTACATGCCGTAATATAATTGATCATGCTGTTTGATTTTTCATCTTACTCTGCATTAACAGATCTTTGATTTAATCACGTTGTCAGGATACATGTACAATATATATTTCACAATAAGATAATAGGTGAACATTAGAAAGCATATTAAATAATACACAGCTCCTTGATGGTTTATTATATATCTTGGTATTCACTTTCTTAGAATTGATGTAGTTTTCCTTACGTAAGAAAGAAACATGTTTACATCTTTATGATTTTGATTGAAGATTCCGGTACATTGTTGCTATAGCAACCAAATTAAAATTCGTCAGTTATTTAGTTTTTAAAGCTACAATTACATTTTGATTAATTAATTAAGATTTGACCCCCCTTCCCGAAAAACCCAAAAACATAAAAACAACAATATGACATAGCTACTATAATACATGAACATACAAGTGAAAAATTGAAAAAAATGAAAATTAAAATTTTAATATAATCGAAGCTAACAAAAATTACCATAATTTTGTTATTTTGAAGAATCTAGCAAAATAACTTGTCAGGGTGTTTTGAATTTATGTATACTTCATAAAAATGCAAAAAAACTAATTTTGACCCTGGTACCTTCATAAGCCTGAAAATCTCATGCGGTTTTATATTTTCATTTGATAAACTTTCATCAAGGAAAGGACAGGTGATGGCACAGAAGTTTCTTTTAACCATTGTTGTTTAAAACACATTCTTTGTTTCTGCTCTGTATACTGTAAACCTACTTTAATTTTCAAATTATGATTTGCTTGCATTTAGCCCATTCTTGCAGACTTCACAGGGATATTTTTTTTTTTTTATGATTTTCTAGCTTGTTGATACATTCATGTAAGAGAAAATTGAAATTTGAAACAAATTTTGCCATAATTTAAATGCAAAATTGAATATCCATTTTTAGATATCTTATCCAGTATAAGAATGAATGAAAATAGTAAAATGGATATATCTTGTTTTTTAGAATTGAAGAAAGTGGTGAAATATTTTCTAAAGTAGAGACAATTCGTGGATTACCTGATCTGGTTAGTATAGTAAAAAGATAAAGTACTGTTATATTCGTCAAATATTGTAGGTTTTGTAGATTATCTCATTTGTTCGTCAGAGTATGGAGAAAACCAGACAATAATAATTTCATGATTAAGGTAACATTCCACTGCTTTAGATTAAAAGGGGGAGGTTGGATGTTGATGTATTTTTAAAATTTATTATGTTTATGACAACAGATAAGATAATTTCATTGGTGGTATACACTCTGGAAGCAAATATAAAATGTGATTTACTATGTTTTTTGTTTAATTTGGTGAATTGGTACATAGTAATGAAGTTAATTTTTTAGGCTGAATCTTGAAGCAGTTTAGTCCAATTACTAGATGTATTTCTGTTATGTCTTTCTCCATACATATAAGTTAAAATGAAGATGCTAGAATTTTTAGTTTCATCTAGCAAGTCATGGATGCTTTATTTCTTGACATTTTAAATCTGAAGCTTACATTTAATCATTGATAATGATCCAATTTTGTCACATTCATCAGGCAGAAAAGGTTTTATCACTAGCATATGGGATACACGTCTGTCATGTTTTTATAAAAGAATGTGTGCTTTTTATCAATCCTTTTTCAACTGATTGTTTACAGTTTATTCTTATATTGTTCTGTTAAACGATTGTCAAGATTAGGGGAGGATTAAGCATTTGTAGATATGTTTAACCCTAACACATTCTGTATGTGACTGTCCAAAGTCAGGAGCCTGTAATTCAGTGGTTGTCTTAGGTTGCTGTCTATCATATATTAATTGTTTTCCGTTATTGTTTTTTACATAAATCAGGCTGTTGATTTTCTCGTTTGATTCGTATTATATTTTGTCATGGTAGGACGTTTTATAACTTACTTATGAGTTTTGCTTACTGTTGAAGTCAGTATGGTGACCTATATTTGCATTTTCGTCATGTGTCTCTGGTGAATTGTTGTCTCATTGGCAATCCTACCACTACTTTTTATTTTTATATTCACATATTTGATTATAAATCTTTTGTTTGATATAGATAAGCACCTGCCAAATTGTTAATTCCAAAACTCATTTAATTATGAATCTTATATTTAATATAGTAAAGCATCTGCCAATTTATCAATTCTAAATCTCTTTTTTTATTATAACATGATATGTATGAAACACTCTGAATTTAACACCCCTGGTAAATAATTATCACATACCTACATAAAAGGTCAAATTGGGTTATTAGGTTATAAGAAACTTGTATTTGGAGGGACATGTATGTATAGAAAACTAACATAATGAACTTTGAACAGCAGTTGATATGACATTTTAACAGAATTTACCATTCTTAAAATAAAAAAGGATTAATGGAGTACAATTGAAAGTACTGCACTTGGTAAGAATGATTTAATGCATTGTAAAATATTTCACTTATGGGGAAGAAGAATGGATTTTGCAACCAAGCTCTTAGCTAGCTACTAAAAAATCATTATATTAAAAAAAGATTTTATTTGAAGGCAATTAGAAGAACTGTAACATGAAGAATTTTTAGCTGTATGAATTGTATAAATTGATATATTTTCTCTTTTTTTACTGGACACCTAATATTTAACTCAGGCTGATAAAACAATTATTTATAAAAACATGTAGCTTTTCTCTGAAAAAGTTTCCCAATATATCATCAGTCAATTAGCTTGCTACAAATGCAGTCATTTTGTGTGGGAAAATGCTATTTCTCACTTCAATCTACTTTTGTGACAATTAAAGATCTTATACATCAGCTATGATTTAAGTTTGTTCTTTGATTTGATAATTTCATGAGATATTCCACCTTTCATATTGTTGAAGTTTTCAAAAACACAAATAATCAAACCACATGTGTTTTTTGCAAAAAGAAGATTTTTTTTTATTCTAATGAAGAAGATAAAAATGTCCTGATAATGGTATGGGATTGTCAATATTTTATTGAGATTATTGGGGTGGACATGTTGGGGTGGCATTTCATAAGAATAAGAGTCAAGTACAAAGGTGACGTGTCATTAAATGGTTATCCTTTTTGTACCACTACAGTTTTACCTGTTATTGCTTTTTATGGTTATCCTTTTTGTACCACTACAGTTTTACCTGTTATTGCTTTTTCTGTGCAAAAATATATAAGCATTGCTGTGAATAAGCATTTAGAAGTAGTACCTATATATGGAAGTCTCAAACTATTTATTACTCTGATAGTCTATTTTGAAACTATAAGACTCTTGGTTTCATATCTGAACTAAATCTGAATCACTGTGCATTGGCTTGAGTTCTAATACTCAACTTGTCTAATTAAAAGAAAAAAAAGTTTTAGAAATTTAATCAGTTTATTTTATTTTATCGTTTAGATACTTACAGTATTACAGAATGGAAACGTACAGATCAGAGATGTACTTCAAGGAAAAGTTTTATGTGAAATGAAAGTTCCTGACACCCATGAAATAATGTCTCCCTGGGATCCTGTTGTTGCCATTGGTAACACAGGACAAACTTTATATTTGAGAGGTAAATTAATTTAAAATTTCAAAAAAAAAAAAAAAATGGACAGTATAACAGAACACACCAACCTTGACCGTCTGACTCCTGAAAAAAAAAGACCAAACAACAATGACCATTACATGGTCTATATAGCCTGGCTCCACACAGAAATTAATTGTGGTAATTTAAACCAGTTGTACACGAATTCTCCCTTTGCGTATCTTGACCAAATGTTGTGAAAGTCTATGTCCATGTATATTCTTAAATAAGATATAAGTATACACAGTTTTCAGGTTTATATTTTGTTGTTAGGAAATATAGATGTTTCTTTAACTAAAAAATATACAAAACTAAAAGGGAGATATCTTTTTTGAAATAAAACAACTGGATAAATTCATTTTAATTGGTCAAATAAAAAATAGAACTTTTAATGTATGCTATAACTTTAATTTTGACAGTGATAGAGAGGGAACCAGCAGAAACAGATGAGACAACTACAGATGCCAGTACCCCACAGGGAACAGTGTTAGTGTATCCATTAAATACATTTAATACATTGGAGACTTTCTTTAACAGAAAAAGAGATTCTATTCCACTGTCTGTCCATACAACTGTAGATAAAAGGGTTGATGCTCTTATGAAGGAAAGGTAATTATATACATGTATTTATATATGTATTCTACCAGTGCATCAAGATTCTACATTTCTGTACGTGAGACTGTTAAATTTCAAACTTTTAAACATGAATTATTGGTATTAGAAATCAATGTTGTATAGATTTATTCAAAGGGAACATATGAACTCGACTTACATTTGAATTTTGATTGATTGATTGTTGGTTGCTTAACATCCAGTGGCAAATATTTCATGCATGTTCAGGATGAATTTGAATTATGAAATTCATCTATTGAAAGCAGGGATGAATGGTATCACAACAGATACAGTGGTTGAATCTAAAAATTAATTTTAAACTGGAAAAATCCAGTTATTAATTTTTTTGGGTAATACGACTTGGCAGGGGGCTTGTGAGCACTTATCTCAGGCAATAACTTCTTATTTGGTCAGTTGCTTGATAGTGATAAATTGTCAAAAATGAAAACAACACGTAATAAATTTCATGCATCTGAAGCGCATTTCTGAATTAACCTTCATCAGGAACGCTCAAAGCTGAATATTTGAAAGCCAAGGATGTATAAGAACTGAAACAGTTGTAGAGCTATATAACCAAAAAGGACCTAAAAATAATAGTCAAATCCATCTAAGGTCAACTTTGCCTGAGGGAGTTGAAACCTTAGTTTCTTTATAATTTCAAAATTTATAAACCGACGATTTTAGAAAAGTTTGTTTTAGATCATGTCGTTACCGAAAAAATTGAAGAGCTATATGACCAAAAAAAAAACAGAAGATCATTCACAAATATAAACAAAATTTATTATTTCAAATATCCCAACTCACTGAGTGTGTGTTTGTGATCAGTGTATGAACTTGTATGTTGATGATGTTAGATTACTGTTTTTGTCTCGCCTTGACGGAGTCAAAAAGCAAGACATAGGTATGCTGTTTCCGGCGTTAGTTTATGGGGAACCACTTGTGGTAGGTCAATGATATTTGGTATACAGTAGTATAAGCATTGACACATTTCATTTCCATGGAAATTATTTGGCCTTGCCCCCTCAGTCATGGTCTATTGACTTTGAAACTTTTGCTTAGTTTACATGTTTTAGTTTGTGATTAGGTCAGTTTATGGAGAACCACTATTGGTAGGTCAATGGTATTTAGTATGCAGCTGTATTAGTGTTGGCACATCTCATTTCCATGGAGATTGTTTGGCCCTGTTCCTTCAGTCATGGCCCATTGACTTTGAATATATTGCAGAACTTACATGTTAAAGTATTGATATTTTGATTTCAACATTTGCATTTTACTATCAAAATAACAAAAAGCCGAAATTTAGTAGCAATATTCTTGTTACCATGCTATACCATGTAATGTGTTTTCACATCCATAGGTCATCAACTTGCTGTTTATCCAAGAAAACTTATAGCAGGGGCATCAGAAGTAAGCAGTAGCTCAAAGTTCTACTTGGTATAGCTGTGTTTGTATTGATATTATTGTGCAAAATGTTTCAGAAATGCTGTTTTGTTATGATATGATCATTAAATTTTCTGTAGTTTTCCATTCAAGGACCCTTAAAACATATTCTATTGAACTTAAAAAACTTTTTATTTGCACAAAGGATTGCAATGCAGGCATTAAGAAAAGATAGAATGCAAGAAAGATGGAATTGTTTTAAGGAAGAAATCTGGACAATTTTACAATACAAAGAACAAGCTGCAAGGAAGGCAGAAGAAAGAGATGTCTATGTAAGTTTAAAAGGCATTTATGGATAAATTAAGTTACAACTAAACTTATACAGCTGTTAACCAAATTTGTACAGCTTTTTACCAATAAAAGCTGTTAACCAATTTTGTACAAATAGACAGCTGTTAACCAATTTGATGCTGATTAACAACTGTTAACCAATTTGGTACAGATTAACAGCTGTTATTCAATTTTGTACAACTGTTTACCAATGATTAACAGCTGTTAACCAATTTTCTTGAAACTGGTCTATTCAATTTGAATTTTATTCACAACTATTTAAATGATTTAAGGTATTGAAATCAATATTCTGATGGATCTAACTTTGTTTATTACTAGTTTTCTCTACAAGGACCATTGAAATATAGTCTTATTAAAATAGGGAGATGTGGTATATTTGCCTATCCGACAACTAATAATCAACCAGAAACTACAGGACGAGGATGTAAGCAACTATAGGGTACTTTAAGGCCTTCAACAATGAGGAAAACCAATATTAAACTGTTAATATTTTCCTGAGTACAATGTAAGCAAATTTTGTTTTCGTTAGCATATCTATTTGGAAAAGGTCTCTATGAAATTTAAGAAGAATTAACCAGTTGCAAGAAATTTAGTAAACAGCATTATAAGTTTAGATGTAAATATTGCTTCCTTCCCACAAATGTCACTAACATGTAGAAATTTGTGTTTCTGTAACCTTGGCATTGCAATGTGCTGATTAATGCACAAAGTGTTTGTCCCATTGTTCCATTCCGTATTTCTTTTATTAATTCCTTGACTTTTGTTTAACAATACTTTGTTCAGAGAACTTCAGACATTTGAAGGTTTGTATTTAAAATGTTTTTGTTATTAACTAAATTAAGAAGTATGATTCAACACAGCAAATAAAGTACATCTGATTAAAAAAGAAAATATATTACCATAGTGATAAGTGTCAGACAGCTTACACAGAAAAAGTTTCTTAATTATGATTGGGTATTTTGCATTACTTTTGAAGAAAAGCTGTTTAGGAAGTAATTTCCTTTTTCATTTCCTTATGGATTTTAATGCATTATTTCATAAATTTTGTCAGTAGCTTGTAATTACTCAATTGCTGTGTATTATTTATTGTACTGTTACATTTTTCTTCTGATTGGGTTGAACTTTAATGGCCATGTAGTTCGTGACATTCTTTTTCATAAAGAATAATAAGTAGAAGAGATTTATGGTAAAGTCCTGCTTCATATTGTGACATGTATCAATTCTTCATGTGTGAAACAGTTTTATAAGTGCTGATGAAATATTTATCCATACCTGTCAACCTCTGAAGCTGAAAATGTAGGTCATGACCTGCATTGAAGAAGAAAATGTCAGGTCATAATGCGTACAAACTTTTTCGGTCCAGTTTTAGTATTGAGAGTTTTTTTTTATATACTTTAACATATACATGTACCACTGAGTTTCCTAAAAATAATCAGTTTTGTATTCGTTAAGTATATTATAAGTTATCTACGTTCATATCCGTAGATAACGAATTTATCCCCGGTCTTAGTCTAAATCTGGCGATTTTTAGAGAAATTCGACCACAAAGTTTAACGTGAAAGCAATGTTTTTTTCATTTTTTAAATATCTTTTATTGAAATTTGGGAATTTGACATATTTTTAACGGGGTGTAGGGTACTACCTTTGGTAGAACCCTACAGGTAGACAAATATAAGACGTTTTTAAACTAGAGACAGAGAAACTGAAATGGGCGCGCAATGTTGGTCGAATTTGGCCCGCAATGTTGTGAGAGTTACATCATAAACGGTGTGACGTCAACGGGGTCATTTGCATAGCTAGGTCAGTAGTACCATTCATTGACAATGTGGCTGCATAGTGATGCATTTACTAAAATGAGTGGAAATAATCGATATAATAAGATAAAATAGTTAGTGGATTAAGTATTTAATTATACAGCACTACAAAAGTCTAAAAGTCTGAAAAGACCAGTTTTTGTCTTGATTTGCATGAACTTTTACTCGACATTCTCCAAAAGTATGACTCGTGTCTTAATTTTTCTTGACAAATTCTCATTTATATTAAATTTGTATGAAATTTACTCGACATATTCTCGACATTCTGAATATGGTCTTAAAATTTCTTGACAAATTCTTGACATTTGAATACTGTCTTGATATTTCTCGACATATTCTTGACATTCTTATTTTTTCTCAGTATGGCTTGACACATTCTGAACATTTTGAATTGTGTCTTAAATTTACTTGACAGTTCCAAGTTTTACAAATCATGACCAATATTCATGATATAACTTTAATCTTTATTTCTCTTTATATGATATACTGTTGTTCCAAGTTACACTTCTTACAACAAAAATAAAAGTTGGGCATGTAAAATAATTGAAAATTTGGGTATATAAATATTTTACAAATGCAAATATGGCTATGAAATCTAAAGTATAAAATAATTCAAATGAGGGTGTGTTGATATAAAACATTTTGAATGTGGGTTTTAAATAATTACAAATTTTGATTCCTAAATCTTATAAATTAAATGATTAAAACCAATCATACTGTAGACATATTTCATTCTACATTCATAATATTCAATGTTGATAATGGTAAATAATTATTATACCAAAATGTGGTTTATATAAATAGCAAATTATGATGATATACAAATCATTCATTTAACAAAAGAAAAATTTGTGTAATGTCATCTGTTGGAATATATATATTAAGTATTACACATGGACAGGATGTTCCCATAAAATTAAGGTATTCCACACCCAAGAGTACACGCACTGTCAAATAGAAATTACTGCTTTACCTGTAATCAGCCATACAACTTATCAGTTGACCGAACATGCCACTATAATTTAAAAAGTTTGTTGATAGATGAAAATGAAAATCATCATTTTGATGAAAAAAATTGAATTAAAATGGATTTATTTCATCAAAATTATGAAGTTAATTATTTTAACATAAAACAAATTGAATAATTCCCAAATATTAAAAGAAAATTATTATCTACTCTAGGAATAATAAAAAATGTATTTATAATGGGTTCCATCAATGATTTCTATAGAAATCATTGGTTTTATGAAATGGATCTCAAACAGACATGCACAGTATAGTTCTAAACATTCGTTTTCTTTTCAGGAAGGAGTTATCACAAATATTTATTTTGATAAAAATTATAAAATTCAACATTAAAATTTGAATAAAAATGTTTTGGGTTGTTCTAAAAATGAATAAGGTTTTGAATCAAGATGGGAAAAATTCTTTGACCTAAACGAAAGCCCCCCTCTTTTTATCCACATAAACCCAAAAGATGAATTGTGGGGTCCAAAAGAGACACATGGTCACATTTTAAAACTGCCCATAAGACACCTATTTTAGTAAAGCAAATTTGACTGGCAGTTTTGAGAACGGCAAAAATCTAAATGCTGTTTGTTAGTAACTTTGACTTGTATTCAAAGTGAAAACTATTAATTAAATGTTTAATTAAAATAAATCAAAATTAAACTACATGGGGAATTATTCAGGGTATTCCAACTTAGTTGCACCAAAAGGGTATCTTACTATACCAAATTGATCCTTGATTCTTCAAAGTTTAGTTTAGCCATAATAAAAAGGAGTAAATAACAGCAATAGAATGTCATAAACAGTGCAGAATAAGTCTGTTCACATTTCAGGCCAAATTTTTACTGTTGAGATAGTGTCAAGACATATTTAAGACTGTCAAGAATGTGTCGAGACATATTCAGACATTATTTAGGATGTCAAGAATATGTCGAGACATATTCAGACATTATTAAGAATGTCAAGAATATGTCAAGACAGATCAAGACAAATTTAAGACAATCATGAATTGGTCGAGACTAATCCAGACTCTTATCAGATGATACAGGAAGTGTCGAGAAATTTTAAGACAATGTTCATACTGTCAAGACACTTGTCAAGAAAAATCAAGAACCTTCTTAGACAAATTCATACTATGTCAAGAATTTTTAAAATTATTTAGACAAATTAAGAATGTCGAGTAAAAATTCATGCAAATTCAGACAAAACTGGTCTTTTCAGACTTTTCACTTTTGTAGTGCAGACATCATGGAAAATCTACAGAATTCGATATTTCAGAAGGAACAACCATGTAACTAAGGAAAACGCGTGAAATTCCCTATGTAATGGGTAGCAACGTCCGGGATATGGGTTAGCAACACCCAGGGGCTATGGGTTTTGTAACGACGTGCGTTAACCAATCACACTCCTAGAAATATACTAAGCCGGGGATAAGAATATTTATCATTAATTAAATATCTTTCTAAAGCAATGCCCTTTTATTGTTTTATTCACACTAGTTTACTTCTTTTTATTAATGAATGTCATAAACCCCAGCTAAACATGTAATAAGAAATCAACTATAGCTAATGTGCTCCTATACACAGGAGGAAGATAAATAGAAAGAAGTTAGTGTGTTTCCTTTCAGTGTAATATCTAGAGCATATGGATTTGATTTAAAACTTTTACACTTAAGTGATAACAAAATTATTCTCTCCAACAGAAATGTATTAATAAAAGGTTCAAATTGTTTTAGAATGATTTTTACAGGATATTTGATATTTGCAAACGGCAAATCTTTTAATCAGGACATAGAATTTTATGTCAAGCTTGACTGGCTTCAACTTTCTGTGGTACAATTAACAAACAATCCTCGAAATGTTACTTTTCAATCAAATGTAATGGTTTGATAGCTGTCATTGGCACGGTAAATAAGCAAATTCTAATTTCAAATGTTTACCTTTTCAAATGAAAAATGCAGAGAAAACCAAAAGTATATTTGACTTCTAAATACCGAAAACAATACCGGTCAGAAATACAGGTGAAAACTGGTCATTTTCTGAAATCCCGGGTTATTTGAATACCCAGCAGGTATTTAAAAAATTCTGTGTGAAGGGGAAATTCTCAGGTGTGACCCGCAGAAACGGGTCAGTTGACAGCTACGATTTATCTGAACATAATTTTAATGCAATTTATTGAATTTAGAAGTAATTAAAGTCCTTTTATGGATGGAGTTTATACTTATAGATGTCAAAATTGGCCAATCCAATCAAAAACTTATATTCTGAAATTTGGAGTCGGTCAATTTTACACGTCAATACAACCTCTTTCAAAACAACCTTTATTACTACAATAAAATAAGAATTGTGCAATTTTAAACATCTAGTATATTTCAAACTAACTGGTACTGAATGCTTGCTTTAAGTACATTGTACATTTGTTAGATAGAAAAAGTTAAGTTACATAGCCATTAAAGCCATTCCATTCAGACTGAATGTATTAAGTAATAAATCCATTAGAAGCTATTGTAAGACGCTAGTTTATAGAACTGTGTTATACATATTTGTATTCTGTCTTAGTATATGTTACTTTTGTATATCAAAATGTTTTCACTATAGGAATTCCAACGTGTTCGAGTGTTTGACGTAAAGGTAATTTGAAGAAGATTTTTTTTCTGCTTGTCTATATATATATATGTATTGCATCTTTTATAGGGGTAGTTGTTTTTGGTGCTGGCATTTACATCTCTAGCTTAGAACTTTAGTATTTGTGTACTATCAACCAAAAACAAACATAGTAAACATTTTTATTAATGTCCTATGGATCCTCTTCATGAGACTGTCCGTTAGTTTGTTCTTTATACAAATATTTTTCTGTTAAATGACGGGCAGAATGACCTTTATTAGGACCTCAGGATTGGGCCTTTTTTTATTGCAGAAATTCAGGATTTCACTTATCAGGATTCAGGAATTAATGATTAATTTTTTAGGATCTAGAAAGAATGCTTTATTTTTTCAGAAATTCAGGATTCAGCTTTTATTTTTACAGGAATTCAGGATGTCACCCCTTTCTACCCCTTCTTAAATGACTTCTCATTTAAATAAAACAGTTCGAATTAGAAACAGTTTTCTGTCCCAAATGTTAAAGGTAATTTATAATTTCTTGATCGAATTAAGTGGATAATAAAGTTTACCATTGAGGGGAATTTGAAGATACAATGCAGAAGCAATCATTGATTGAATTGATTTTTTTTTGAGAAAGAGGTAATTGTTCAGAGAGATTAAAACTAAGAAAAATAATTTACAATCCTCAAAATTTTACTCAGAAAAGTAACTGTCAGTACCTAATTCATGTTAATGTTTCTAATGTTTCTAGTGTTGCATGTTCTGAGTTGATAGTTTTGAAATTGATGAAGGCCTAATGTGTTGTTTACAGATAATTTTAAAACTGATATATAGACCTACATCTAAAACCTTTTTATTTGTAATAACATACTCAAAGATAAAATATGAAGTTGATAGTATGAACTGCACTGAAGAGGGTCCTCAGTGATGGAGTGGTTTAAGTAGTTCGTTTACAGTATCATTAGCCCGTCAACACTGAGATTGTAAGTTTGAACCCCACACATGGCTAATTCCTGTATACAAGTTACATTATCTGAGTTATCTCCCATTAGATGAGAAGTCTTACAAATGAATTACATTAGATTCAGACCGATAGTTTTCTGCTATTTTACAATGAATGGTGGCAGAAGACACCTGATCTACCTTGAAAAAGATTTTTGTCTTGTGAGTCTTCAACAAATTTCTTGGCTTTCTAAGGATAGAGCATTTTAAATGAAAAACTATGTGAAATTTTATAATTAAGACTTCATACTACTTAATCTGCCTAAACATTTAAGAACAATTACGTTTATGCAATTTAAGGTAGGAATTTTTTTGTTTCTGTTTTTTTTATTTTGTATGCAATTTAAGGTATGAAATTAAGAATTTTTATCACACTTGTAGTTTTGGAAATCATAAAGACTATATATATATATATATATATATATATATATATATATATATATATATAAAGGAAAACCAATTATTGAAAAACAAGGAAATAATAATAAAAAACCAATATGACAATGCCCTTTGTTTATTGGTATCTGTCGTTGTTCATGGCATGGAATGTGACAGATTTAGGAATTGTACATTTTAGATACTTAATTATTTAAGCCAGCAAATATTTTATTTTAGGAACACTCTAAATATATATAATGCATGAATTTTACTAGAAATGAACAACTTTATACACATAGATTGTTGTTTCTATATCATAATATTAATGTACATATGATATGATAATATTCATCCAAGTTATATTGTCTTAAAATGGATCAGTTTTCTATGTTTATTGCTTTTATATTGTATTTGTGAATATTTTTAAGTGTGAATTCATACAATGAACTATACTTTTAAAAATCTTTAAGTTTCAAAATTAGTCATTGCTAATTTATCATGTTGAATTTAGATACTTATTTACGATCTTTTAAACAAAATATTAGAATTACTATCTTGATTGTATAGAGCTTTTGGTTAATGTTTAATGTTTTAGATCAATAAAGATCATTTTCATTGAAATAAACTTTATAACTATTTTTTAATTTCCACTTTGAGTAATTATACTCCTTATTTAATACAGAAGTTTTAGATTATTGAATACTTTTAAATCCATTTTTTTCATATTGACAACTGTATTATGAGTAATAAATATATAATTTCTAAATTAGAATTTATACCAGATGAATCCATGGTGTATTGTTTCTATTTTCATCATGTTGTATTAATCCTGATTGCAATTTCAGTCGTAGAAAGAAAACAGTGGTGAGATTTCTTCTTTCAGATGCCGCTAGCTAGATCTCTTAATTGAAAATGCTTATTAAATATTAATGTTTACACGTATAATGTGCAAATACAAATTGGCAGTGAGAACATTTTTTGAAATAAACAAGTTACATAAAAATGGATCTTGGTTAATTTATAGGATCCAGAGTGGGTTTTCTTCTTAAGTTGTATTAACCTTATTTTTTGTAGAACTAAAGAGAAAAAATACAATCTCTGGTTTTCTAGACATTTTAAGTTCTCATTTCTCAATTTATAGTTTGTAAGCAATATAAAGAAATGATATATTATTGTTTAAAAATGTTCTTACTGCTTTATAATATTATTCACCTGTGAAATATTTTTGCTTACATATATACTTATATGTGCTTATATTTTTGAATAACATGAGAGCTTTTGTATATTGTTTAAAACATAAGAGATGTGAATTTTTGGAAATATTAGAAAAAAATATTTTTTGACTTAAAAAAAGATTATGCATGTAAGAGTAGATATGTGCAAATGCATGAACAACAAACACAATCTAAACTATATCTTCAGTTTGCGCCGCCAGAAGTTTTCATGCAATTTTAGCATATTCCTTCCTTTAATATTATAGATATGCGTGATGAAAAATGCATTTGAAGAACAGCAATAAAAGCGCTGTTCCTTTGCTTTGAGTTTTTGCTTTGCATATACTGATTTTGTGTCATGAATGGATACCCCATATCCTTTCTTTTCTATTATTTGAGAAGATATAAATAAGATAAAAAGGATATTTAAGTGTCAGTTAATTTTTCTCTGACAAAAAAAAAAGATGACAAAATTTAATTGAGACTTATTAAAGTGAAAAAAATTATTTGGACAATGCAAGAGAAAATATAAATCAATTTTAATTTTGACAAATTAAAACATCTCAGCTACTACTACATCAATAAATTAGATTTAAGAAAAAATGGTCATCATTTTTTAACAAAAAAGTTTAAAGTAATCATGAAAAAATTCAACAAAGTTTAGATGAAATAAGATACACAATTACAATTACAAAGTTCAGCTGTTTGTTTTACCATAAAATTGAGAATGGAAATGGGAATGTGTCAAAGAGACAACAACCCGACCACAGAACAGACAACAACAGAAGGTCACCAATAGGTCTTCAATGCAGCGAGAAATTCTCGCACCGGGGCGTCCTTAAGCTGGCCCCTAAACAAATATATATTTGCTACACTGCTGTAAAATCCCACAACTACACAAAACTAGGCTTAAACATTTTTTAATATTCATAAAAGCTCTTTTGTTTCATTTGATTTGCTGTAATCACCTCTCAATTATATATGTACATGCATTTTTATGTGGAATATTTATTTTGCACATGCTATCATATAAAGCTTAGTACTATCCAGTGTTTATCTATTCAATACAGAAAATTTCAGAAGGCAGCTATACCAAAATGGGTTTTCTATACAAACCGTACACATATAGGTTTCTATAGTGAACATACGTAGATACAAGTTTTCTTGTTTGAATTGTTTTACATTTGTCATTTTGGGGCTTTTTAAAGCTTGCTGTGTGTGTGGTATGGGTTTTGCTCATTGTTGAAGGCTGTACGGTGAACTATAGTTGTTAAATTCTATGTCATTTGGTCTCTGGTGGAGAGTTGTCTCATTGGCAATCATACCACATCTTCTTATATAAAGCTATATTATACTTGCTATATTTATACATTGAAACTTATGTCTTTTTCTAATACTTTTTTTTGTGGTAAATTCAACTGTTCACACTTGCTATTAATTCAAATCACTTCAGTTATTTTTCAAAGAATTGAGAATATATTTTGTTTGAAATGTATAGGAATATTTTAGTGCATGAATAGGCATCATACAGGTATAAATTTGCAATACTTCAATGCTGTAGATATTTCAGAATATGCTGTCTCATTTAAAAAGTTGTCATTAAAATTAAAGTTCACACAAAGCTTCTCAATAAATGATGATTCTGTTTAACACATATATAAGCTTTAATATATCTGCTTACCACAATATACATACTTCCCAAATATTAAATTGTAAACTTTCTGTACACTTATTTTAAAAGAGATTTATCTTGAATAAGAAGACAATATTCACCTCTTTTGCATGTTAGGAGCTTGGTCCAGAAGTACCCTTTTAGTATACTGAAAAAGAGAGGCAAAAGATAGTAAAGAGATATTCAAACTCATAAGTCGGAAACAAAATAAAGATGCCATGGCGAAAAATATTAAACGTCAAAAAGACAAACAACAATACACAAAACACAATGTAGAAAACTAGAAACTGAGCAACACAAACCCCACCAAAAACCAAGGATGCTCAGGTGCCCCGGAAGGGAAAGCAATTCCGAAAGTTTAGTCATTTAGTTATAACAAACTTGACATTTATGTGACTGTTCAAGAAATGTTTTAAAGGTTGACTGACATTGTTTGATTGATTTAACTAAAATTACAAATTGTTAACTTGATTTAACAAAAGGTCACATAAAAGGAGACTT
The DNA here is from genome assembly GCA_017311375.1 of Mytilus coruscus. NCBI lineage: Eukaryota > Metazoa > Mollusca > Bivalvia > Mytilida > Mytilidae > Mytilus > Mytilus coruscus. Next base: position 55,048,370 of record CM029601.1, read on the forward strand.
AAAAAAATGCTACACATTCAAATATAACAATTAGTGACAATGATATTCTTTGTATTATTTTTGAGTGTTACTAATCTATAACTTATAAAATAGGAGCCATCTTTCTTTATATAACAATTCTCTTGCAATTGTTTATTGCATTAATAACATACATTTTTTTGAACATTTCTATATTTAAGAGAATCAGTCAACACCATTTTCATAAATCAAATTAAATATTGATTAATAATTGATTATATAGAAAAGTGTAACAATATATTACTACTTGCCTGCAATTTAAAATAAAATGCTCAATATTTTTAACAATGTTTGCATAATTGATAATTACATCCATTTACACAGAAGTAAATTATGACAAATTCAGAACTAATGTGTTATAGTTTTTGTTGTTGTCAAAAATGATTTTTCAGTGGAATGCAGTAATTCTAATGAAAAAGCTATAATTGTAATATTGTTTTGTTGTAACTTTAATATCTTTGGATATAGAATTTTTCTACATATTTTTATAACCATAATTTTGACCTTTTGTACTTGCAAAACAGCCATTTGAAGACCAGATTAACTGCAATTATCTATTTATAAACTTACTTATAGGTGAAAAAATATGAGTCAATATGGAGATATAGGGTAATCATTCACGAGACAATTGCACAAAAACAACACAATAAAAACAGATAAGAGGTTTACAGACATTTTTTTAGTTGTTAAGTTTATCCAACAGTGACTAAACAGAGATCACCATCAACTCCAAAATCCTATTAATAAATAGACAACAAACTTTTGGAAAAATGGCAATTAACCTGTTAATGATCATGCCTAGATAATTTAAATAGTTCTGGAAGTATGAAATGCTTCTCCTTTTAATCTTAACCAGAGATATTTAGAGAAATCATTTCAGATAAAGCCCTTATAATATAAAAAGTAAGGAGGTGTGGTATGATTGCCAATGGTCAATCCATTAAAGACCAATGGAAAAAGATTATTTTTTTTTCTTTTAAATTTCCTCAGAATCGGTATTACAAAGAATATTATTGATTTCTTTCAAGTGTGAAAATTGATATTTTTTATGTTTGATTAGAAATTCATTTTTTATGTTGGGTGACTTCTTTTATTACTTAATATTAGTATACCATCATAGATGATTGGAATTGTATATATCATATATCACCTTTTGATAATATTTTCTACCAGACTAAAATTCAAATTTTATTCTTTCGTATAGACTTATATTTGATTCAAGTAGGGAAATATGTCAATGTCAACACAAATGACCTTATTTGATATGTATATAGTTTTAAAAGGTGCTAAAGATAATAGCATAAATTATTTTAGGTTATCTATGCTTGATGGAGTTGCAATCCATTAACATACTTATCCATTGTTCACCCTTACCTTGAAGAGGAGTCAGGTTTGTTGAAGGATGCCTTTCTCATGAGCAGTATGTTGGAGGATTTGACTTGCCTACTTTTATCTCTTTCTAATAAAAAAAAACATTAGCAAGATTGATTGGCTACAAACTACCAGTGTTTATGTGTTTAACACTAATAATATATTAAACTATATACCAAAATTTAAGAATTGCAAAATAAATGAAAACAATTTATACCAAAATACTTATGCAGAGGGAAAAAACTGGCAAAGGCCATATATGATTGATGGAGGTTTATTTTAGAATGAGTGAAGAGGGAAAAAAGAGTTCTGTCACATACAAAAAAAAATGGAAATCAACCATTCAAGTTGTTTTAATTTTTGGGTATTTCTAGATACTTAGTTTTCCAGTACTTATTTTATTTAACCCCAACATCTGTTCAATACCCTGTATAAAAATCAATTATCAATATTATTTAAAGGAGATAAGATTTGCACTTTATTTAATTAATTATTATGAATTGCTTTATTTTCAGAGTCCGGGATCTTTAGGATGGACGCCTCTGTTTAAATGAACATTGTTCAACTGTGATGTACATATCAACATTCCGTCCTGAAATTTTACAAACACTTATTGAATTATTTATTTATACATGTATGTATATTGTTTTAATAAATCATTTATAAAAAAAATATTTGACTCATATCATGTGAAGAGATTATTTTAAGAGAGTTATTCAGTTGTCATTTAAAGTCTTAGTGCAGCCTGCTTGGTTTAATGGTTTGCTGAAATCTGTGTCCCCAATGTGGACAAACTAAAGGTAAACAAGGATGTGTCCTAAGAATGTGTCCTTAGGATAACTTGCTCCACTGGTCTTATTTTATAAATACTTATATAAAATAAATAAATAGTGAACCACTAAATCTGGGTCAAAACCCTAAATTGGCATATAATTTTAAATGGTTAACATTATAATAAATATGTGTATTAATTTTCAAGTTACTGTTATCACAAATTCATGATCAACTATCTTAACCAAAACTTTAACATGAAAATGTACTGATTTCATATTATCACATTTCCATATTTCGCGAAATAGGGATAAAAACCAAATTTTGGCAAATAAATTAAACAGTTTACATAATAATGAACATTAGCACCAAGTTTCAAGTAAACTTTAACCTACTATTGCATTCTTTGTATTCAAAGTCTACATAATATTGCCATATAGGATATAAAAATAAGAAGATGTGGTATAAACGCCTATGAGACAACTATCTACTAAAGTTCAAATGAAGCGGATGTAAGCAATTATCGGCAACCGTATGCACTACAACAATGAGAAAATCCCATACCATATAGTCAGCAATAAAAGGTTCCAACCTGAAAAATATGAAACAATTCAATTGAGAAAAACAAACAGCATAATTTATAACAGAACAATTTACGAAAAATAAATATGATAGACAAGAACCAATTGCAACCACTAAACTACAGGCTCCAGACTTGGGACTTGAGAATAAAGAATGTGACAGGGTTAAAGATGTTTGAAGGCGCCAACCCTCCCCTAACCTGGGACAGTGGTGTAAAAGTACAACATAGGAACAAATTATAAAAATAAGTTGAAAAGGGCTTAACTCATCAGATCGATACAAAGCTGAAAAACCTCTTACAAAAACACAGACCAGACATAGCAGGGAATTTATACATCCCTCACAACGAAAAAGACACAAAGTACAGATCTGAGAGTACTCGCAGTTACTGACCGCTAGTTCAAAGCCAATAATAACTAATTAAAAAATCATGTATCTAAGACTAAAATATCAATCAGTACACATCAAACATACAATGGATTTAGTGTAAAGACGTCATTAACAGTCAGAGAAAAAACATGACATTGTGCAATTCCAAAATATAGGTATCCACAGATTGTAGTACCGTGAATGTGCATATGTATAACATTAATATTTAGTATGGTTTTAGTTTACTGATAACAAATCAATATTTATACCAATGAAACAATATTCAAAGATCTAATTACAGTGTTGAATTGGTAACCTTCAAGTATAAGTTTATTTAAAGGATTGATAAGATTACCGGATCGTATTTAAATTTCCGGCTCGGTAAACAACATCACCTTTAAATTTAGGATGTGCTATTCGTTTTAAATAAGTTTTCTACAGGTACAGCCAAACTTTCTTTACCAAATCTTTGTATCTATGGAAGAATTTAGTAAAGGTATTAAGTAATTTGTGGTAACGAAATTCATTTTACTGCACATGTATATTCATTTTATAAGTTTTACCAAACTTGTAATATAGAATAAAAAAATCTTTGTGTTATTAACTACTCTGCCCTTTTGTAAAGTAAATTGTACAACTCAAGCTCATTCCACTTTCTAATAGTAAACACTAAATTACATGCAAGTTATGTACAGATACAATGTTTTGAGAGTTTTTGTTGAAAAATGTCTCTTATTTTCTACTGTCATCAAAATTTACAATGTTAGAAAAATAATAGCAAAATGTACTTAATATATTTCCAACTGATTTTGTACAGTTCGTTCTTATGTTGTGCTGTAACACCACTATCCAAAGTTAGGGGAGGGTTGAGCTCTTACAACATGTTTACCGTTGTCCCTTCTATATAGTGGGTATCACAAGTGAGTAGCCTGTATTTCAGTAGTTGTCGTTGGTTCATTTCTGTCATATTTGTATTTTGTTAATTGTTTGGTTATTAATCAGGCCATTGGTTTTCCGTTTGAATTGTTTCACATTTTGTCATACCTGGACCTTTTATAGCTGATATTGGTGTTGCTCAATGTTGAAGGCCGTATGGTGATCTATTGTTGCTTAAATTCACGTAATGTGGACTCTGGTTGATAGCTGTCTCATTGGCAATCATACCACATCTCCTTATTTTTATATTAGTATACAAAAATATAATGGTTGTAAAACCAGATATTGTCATAAAGTTAAAAAAAAAACAAACAAACAAAAAAACGACTGTATCATGTCGGAATGTCTTAATTCACTATTGAGAACATTTTTCTAAGCACCTCTATTTACCATTAAAGTTAAGAATTGATTTGCTTTGGAAATAGTCGATCTCGGATGACATCTCATTAAGAAAATTTGAGATATAAAAGAATAAAGAGGAACTTAATTGAATAAAATGTAATACAAATCACATTACATCTTTCAAATTATATAGAAGTGAAGATTATAATTCAAATATCAGAAGAATGGAGAACAAAACATGCAAGCTTTTGTGATTAATGTAGAGGGAAATTGAATCTCAATACTGAATTTTATAAATCCGTTTATGTCAAACCATTTTTAAGAAAGTAAATAACTATTAAGCAATTATTCGAATAGAAACAAAGAGCTGATTGATATTCTGAACAATAATTTTACATTTTGAATGGTACTTCTTCAAACTTTTAAATGATGACTTGTTGTTCACTTTACAGTTGGATAGTTAAAACTAAACTAATATACTGAGGTTTGTTTCATGTCAGTGTTTGTAACCTTGACCAAATGCCTGGCATAATCCGCTCTGCCAAAGAAAGAATCGGAAAATCATGCAGTAATAATCTAACATCATACAATGAAATTTAAAAATTAACAAACAAAACCAATGACAACTAGAATTGTTATTGCATGCACTAGCGGATGATGTCGACCCGTACTGGACATTGCCACAGTAGCAGCAACCATTTTGAATATACCAAAGTCCAATAGCACATCTTTACATGCCATAAATCACCCCTCCTTTTTCTTCCCGTAGAAAAAATGCAATTATCCCGTAAAGTTTGAGATATATATTTAACTTGGGAAATCTTATGAATATAAATAAGACCTGCGTGCGAGGAAGAACGTTGCATCACGTGATGCTCGAGTATGTTATCGTTGACTAAACGGATGGTTGATCGCGGATCACACGATACATGCATTTGATATGTACTTTACCCTGTACAATTTAATTACACGTTTACCGATTGATTTCAGCTAATGTGTATATTTTAGCAGGTATTTGAATCCCAGATGTGTACTTTAATGCAAGTGCAGAAATGTCACTAATATGTACTCTTTATGGAACGCCACAGCTGTCTTATGTGGAACTCCGATATTACTTTATGTTGTTTTATTATTACTTGATGATATTTTGTCTTTATTTAATATGGTTTTGACATTACGTAATGATGTTTTGATATAACTCAATATGAAATAGTCATTACTTAATGATATTTCGATATTACACGATATGGTTTCGTATTGACTTAATTGATATAGTTTTGTCATTACTCAATATGGTTTTGTCATAACTCGATGTGGTTTCACCATTATTTAATGTGGTTGTGTCATTAGTCAATGTGGTTTTAACATTACTTGATGTGAATGTGACTTAACGTTATGTAGTTGTTTCATTACATGATGTGGTTTTGTTATTTTGTAATGATGATTTGCCTATTCTTTATATGGTTTAAACATTACGTAATGATGTTTCAAAATTTGACGATTTTACACTACATGATGTGTTTGTTCCATTATTTGATGTGGTCCCGTCATTCTTTGATGTGGTTATCCCATTACTTGATGAGGTAAAATCACGTGACCAATTCGGAAAACCTGTTCTATTTTAGATAGATTTCCATGTTGTATGTGCCTTGGATGAATGTGGCCATCCATCGAATTAGAGTTCAAATTAATGTTTGGGTTACTGTTTGAGTTAAACTTTGAGTTAGTCTTCGATTTCGAATTCAAGTCATTATTAGAATTAAAGTTTTAGTTAGCATTGAGTTTCGAGTTGGACATCGAGTTTGAGTCACATTTAACTGAGGTAGAGTTCTAGTTACAACATTAAATTTGAGTCATTTTTTAAGGTAGAGTTTGAGTAAGATTCGAATTTAAGTCTCATTTAGATTAATTAAGATTTTGAGTTGAAATTCGAGCTATCTTATATGAGTTCGTAATTAAATTTTCTATCGCGGAACAAGGACTTTTGCTCGGGCTTCCGAAAAGAGGGCTCCGGGGTATGCGTACAAAAGATAAACAATGTTACAGTATACAAAATGCAACATAGAAGTTGAAATAAAGTTAGATGTGGTGTGATTGACAATGAGACAACTATCCATCAGAGTTTAAATGCAGTGAATGTAAGAAATCATATATAGGCAACCGTACAGCCTTCAACACACCGTATAGTCAGCTACAAAAGGCCACCATGCAACATGTGAAAAATTCAAACGAAAAACAAACGGTCTTATTTATAAATAAACAATCTACAAAAAGAAATGACACACATTTATACAACGACAACAATTGAACTTCATGCTCCTGACTTGGGGCAGGTACATGAAGAAAGTGCACGTGGCGGAGTTTAACATGTATGTGAGCGCTAAATCCTAACCTTACATCGGACTGTTACAGTTGTGTAAGAGCACAACACGAGAAAAAAATGTAAACTAGACAAAGTGATGCCCCTCACTCAACTCATTTAACCGCTTATACCCCAAAATGACAAAAAATGTTCATTTATCTCCCAAAAGAGCAAAAGATAATAAAATAAAACCCTGACCACATGCACACCTTCAATATATGTACAAACAGACAGTAAAGAGAAACTTCCTAGGATTCAAACTGTAGGAGGAGTTATGCGGAATAACTATATACCCATAATGGGACGGACAGACGGACGGACGGACGGACGGACAGGGTAAAACAATATGCCCCAACTTTCAGTTGCGGTGGCATACAAAACAGTTTCATTTGGCTGTTTCAATAGATCGGTATGACTGGGTAATATAAATCCATCGGGGTGATCTCGGATGCTCCAGAAAGGCACACTTCGTGTTATTCGAGAAAGTACAAACCCAGTGATTTGGTTTTATTTGGTAGTTTACATTCAAGGAAAAGATGACGGTTTTATGGTTACGACCACTGGAACATGTCCGTCGTCACATATGAAACAGATATTCCAAAAAGTTTATTTTTCAATTAGTGCGAGGTAGATCAAGGAATTCAATTGATTACAAATAAAAGATTGATATTCGTATAAGTTCAAATGATCATTTACGCTAAAAAAAAAAATCGGAGAATTCTTGTTTTATAGTATTGATGCTTTGTCGCTTAGTCCGAGCCCCTCCACCCGTTTCCTGTAACTGTGAGTTGATTTGAAGTGTTTCATTTGTTAACAATAAAGTTCAAGTCTTTTGATTTGTGTCGAGCCTGCGACATCAATGTAGCGGCAGTGAGACACAACAAACCTATATTTCGTCGTCGATAGTGGCGTCGGCGTCTCCATCTCCATTTTTTATTTCTATTGAGTTTAACCTTTCATTTTACATGTTACTAAACATATATGCCATGTATATTACTTTTAGAACATCATACTGGATTTGTTTACCTCGACTATTGTATCTGTATTTATATTGTCTGTTTCTCTGTAAACTTGTATTTAGTTTTAGAGAATAAAGTATCTATCTATCTATCTATCTATAGATCGTTAGGTTTCTAGTTTTTACATTTTCATTTCGGGACCTTTTATAGCCTACTATAGGGTATGGGTTTTGCTCATTGTTGAAAACCATACAGTTTTGTTTTAGTTAAATAAAACCGAACTACATGTAAACTGTTTTGACATGATAAATTTGTAAACCTCCATGAAGTGTTTTAAAACTTGTATAGGAGTTATTCCTCAATTTCAAGAAAAAGCATCTACAGAAAAACACACATTTTTTTTTTTTTTTTTTTTTTTTTACCGATAAATGTATAGATAAATGTACAGCCGATCCACATGACGCTTTTACACTTACAGGAGCAATATCAGGCGAGACACAGGGTTCCGTGGAATATTTTACAAATTTATTACAAAATACTGCTTCCGTTTGAGAACTTAGGATAAAACAACAGGACCAAGTGGTTTGGCGATATCCCAATTATGTCCGAAATACTATAAACTTTTTAATACTTTTTTCTTATTATTATCTGCCGTTCCCTTTTCATACCAAATAACTCTGAACAACCACTCGAACTTTAATTTGAACTTTAACTCAATGGATAGCGATACCCATCCAAAGCACATTAAACAAACGATATATTGAAATCTGTTTAAAAATAGAACATATTTTTCCGAATTGGTCACGTGGGTTTACCTCATCAAGTAATGGGATAACCACATCAAAGAATGACAGGACCACATCAAATAATGAAACAAACACATCATGTAGTGAAAAATCGTCAAATTTTGAAACATCATTGCGTAATGTTAAAACCATATAAAGAATAGGCAAATCATCATTACGAAATAACAAAACCACATCATGTAATGAAACAACTACATAACGTTAAGTCACATTCACATCAAGTAATGTTAAAACCACATTGACTAATGACACAACCACATTAAATAATGGTGAAACCACATCGAGTAATAACAAAACCATATTTAGTAATGACAAAACTATATCAAGTCAATACGAAACCATATCGTGTAATATCGAAATATCATTAAGTAATGACTATTCCATATTGAGTTATATCAAAACATCATTACGTAATGTCAAAACCATATTAAGCAAAGACAAAATATCATCAAGTAATAATAAAACAACATAAAGTAATATCGGAGTTCCACATAAGACAGCTGTGGCGTTCCATAACTCTTAGTATTTCTCTCTTTCTAGGTCAGAACATCAAGCGGAACGCACGTGTTTGTTAATTGTTACTCGATTCAGATTTCATTCATTTTAAGTAGATTGGTGACTTTTCTTTGCTCAAAGCACGATTTTTGTATAAAGTAAAAGAACGTTTAATGTTTGTTTTTTCTTCTAGAATATTCTAGGAGATTTTAGCAGAACAGATTTGCATTTGATCGCATTCACATACACTTGATTACAGAATTTAAACTCAAATTTACGAGGTGTTTTTTATGCATTTTCGAAGTTTCACATCGTTGCTGTTTCCATGGCAACGGCGGCCATTTTGAAAATTTCAAAGACAGATGACATTTCAATAGCATTTAACCGGGTTTGATCTTAAAATTTGTAAGAAAATGTTACTTTGACGTTTTATTCCATATGGTTCAATATTACACTTTTAGCCTTATCTCCATGGTAACAGCAGCAATCTTAAAAATTCCAACGGCAATCAATTCTACATTTCAAACTCTTGTTTCAGGGTGAGGTTTGGGTCGTAACGGTTGATAAACTATGAATTAATTAAGGATTAATTTCATTTTTTCATATTTGGACTGTTTCTATGGCAACGGTGGCCATTTTGAAAGTTCTAAAGATGAATGTCACCCTTTCGAATGACGAGTTATATTTCCTTAAAATTTCATTCAATTTAGGCAACGGTGGCCATTTTGAAAGTTCTAAAGATGGATGTCACCCTTTCGAATACGAATTATATTTCCTGAAAATTTTTCAATTTGGAACACTTTTCGATTTTTCACATTTTGTCGTTTCCATGGTAACGGTGGCCATCTTGAAAATTTCAAACCCTAAATGCACATCTGCACATGGGGATGCACATTATGGTGCAGTTTTATCAATGTTTGTCAAGTCATCTCCGAGAACTAAGCTGGACAAAAAATCTGGAATGTAAAATCGAAGAATAATAATATTTCCCCATTTTACCAAAGATGGGACATAAATATGATATATGTCATATCTAGACTGACAGCCATTTCATAAAACACGATAAAATATCTTCAACATTCCTCAATGGCACAACTGGCAACTAACTGTCATAGTCTTGATTCAGTAAAAATATTTCGAATGAAGGTGCATTTTATTTCTAAGTACGTATCCAGAAATCAGAGTCGTGGATGCTCCACAACTGATTATAACACACTACGCTTTTAAACGGACACCCCTAATCTACCATTAATTGGCTGACCAGGGCATCTTGAAAGCCAGGGTGGCATATTCCCAAACATGTACTCATCCACCGTACATAATGGAAACTAGATGTCTGTTGGTTTTAATGTTTTTTTTATGTGATTAATGTAGAGGGAAACTGACATATCAATACTGAATTTCATAAATCAGTTTATGTCAAATCATTTTTAAGAAAGCAAATAACTATTTACCAATTATTCGAAGAGAAACAAAGAGCTGATTGATATTCTGAACAGTAATTTTACAGTTTGAGTGGTGCTTCTTCAAACTTTTCAAGAATGACTTGTTCACTATTCACTATTCAAACTAAACTAATATAATATTCTTGTTTCTTCGGAAAATGCCTGTACCAAGTTAGGAATATGACAGTTGCCGTTTTCCATTTGTTCCGTTGGTTGATATAGTCTAGCGTTTGATTTTGTCCTCTTATTGAATTTCCTTGGAGTTTGGTATTTTTTGTTAATACTTTTATACTGAGGTTTGTCTCATGTCAGTATTTGTAACCTTGACCAAATGCCTGGCATAATCTCTGCCAAAGAAAGAATCGGAAAATCATGCAGTAATAATATAACATCATACAACGATAGTAAAACTTACAAACAAGACCAATACCAATATGATCTAGACTGACAACTATTTTCACAATACACAACACAAATCTTTTCAACATTCCTCATGGGAACAACTGGCAACGACTGTCGCATTTTATTTTCAACTATGTATCTAGAAGTCCAGGTCCCCGATGCTCTACAGCTGTTTATTTATACACACTACTCAACCAAACGAAAAAAAAAACCAAACCAGCTAGATAGCTTAAATGGCATCTGGATAGCCAGGCCAGACTGCCATATTCCCAAACGTGTATTTAACTCATCCATCGTACATTATGGAACCTAGATCTGTTGGTTATTAATGTTGTTAGGTTAAGGTGAAGCAATTAATTTCAATAATTAGTTCAAAGTGCAAATGTATATAGCTAGAAAACTACAAAGCCATTAAGAGAAATGAAAGGGAAAAATCTTTCCGTTTATCATAACTTTTGGTATTGTTAAAAGATTATCTTGAGAAATTCTAATATTTAGATATGAATAGGACATGGAGCAGTATTAATTTTAGTCAGTCGTGTTGTACGTTTGTCATGTATGTTTACACAGTTTTGGCTGCTGGATCCCAATTATTGGCATATTAACCAATTTTGTCTTTTCGGGTCGCTCACCCAATTTTGTCAATCTAACGAGGCTATAAACAACTATTATACAAGTTGGAGGTTAAGCTAGCTATAAAACCAGGTATAATCCACCATTTTCCTCAAAAGGCGTTTAGCAAAGTTTTGTCAGCCTCGTCCTGTTGTACTTTCTTTCATTGATTTCATCTATCGTAAACAATCAAAATTAAAGATACAACGGAAATGATAAAGTCTAAAGATATAGGGAGAGGTTGAGATCTCACAAAACAGGTTTAACCGCGCCGCATTGATGTGCCTATCCATAGTCAGGAACCTCAGCCTGGTCTTGTGTATTGTTTTAAAATTTGGTTCATTTGTATGTTTCGGAGTTTGGTGTGACGTCCATTTCGCTGAACTAGTATACATTATTGTTTAGGGGTCAGCTGAAGCCCGCCTCTAGGTGCGGGAGCTTCTGGCTACGTTGAAGACCCATTGATGGCCTTGGGCTGTTTTCTGCTCTTTGTTTGGGTTGTTGTCTTTTGACACATTTCCCGTTTTCATTTTATGTGTTATTCTTATCCTAATGACTCAAACTTATCACTTGAAACAAAATGATGATTTAAGTTAAAGTTGAGATCTCAAAGCAACCGTGTTATGAAATACCTATGTCACAGACGACTAAGGATATAGACCGCTAGCCACAATACCATGAATACCGTCCATTTGTGCTGGTTTATTACACTCTGGAATGTGACAGATTACTTTAAAGGGTATTGTGTTGTTTTCGCTTTTGTTTTCGGTGTTGTTTCTGTTCTTTTGTGTTTTGTAAATGTCCGTGTTGTTATATCGATATCGGTCTTGTTAACAAAACAAGCGATTTTGATCTCAAACTTTCATATTTGATTATATACTCGTGTTAAAGAATTTACATGCACCTTTGGTTTGTAAATTTAGTAATTTCTTAGGGTTAACCAGGAGATATTTACCAATTGACATTATACTGTTGCACGTACTAACCTGTCTGTCAATGTTTATAATTATTACGGGGTCACATTCCGACCAAGTTTTGTTTTCGGGTTTTGGCGATAGTTAATTAGATGGCGTCTATACAGGAATACACAGGAAATGCTGATTTTATAACGATTCCAAACATTGTGTATTGTTTTCTATGGAACTTTGTAGCCCTGAACTACATTTTAGTATACACTATATCAAATTTTAAAGTGTTAACCAATTCGATGGGCATACATTTGGCATCTAATGACCCTTTGATCAATGTATCATATAATATGATAAATGGACCTTCTACATTTACACAGATTTACAGAAACAATGTACTGTAACATAATATATATTTATCTTTACTCTCGTATTGTCATCCTCTAATAATTTCCTTCTTGAATAGAAATATTTCAAATTACTACAAATTCATATGTGTTAGATTAAATTAGAATCTGAACCAAATACAGAAGGAACATCTCTGTTTGGGATGAGGCAATGAACTTACAGTAGAGGAGCTATATTACTCAGCAAGTTGAACCAAAGTTGGTCCTAAGACCGTTTTGGTCATTGTTCTATTAGATATGTGAGAAAATAAAATACAGAAATTTCTCAAGGGCTAAACAGTCAATAATATTTAAAAATTTCAAAGGTAGTAGTTGAACTTTCTAAATTATACACAAATGTTATCAAATCAAACAACAAATAAAAATGCAGAAAAATTTATTAGTCCATTTACATAACTATTCGTCATCTTCCTCTGTCCCTGTCTCTATCCGAGGAAGTAAAACATCGGATTTTCTTCTGTTTACAGACGAACGTCATATAAAGCTACATGTCCATTTTGCTTATTGCATATCAATAACAGTTTGTGTTCTTTACTGTAGTAGACTGCTTCTGGTTTTTTCAGACCGTCCTGTTCAGTCAGAAGGACCTTTTGAGTCATTCCATCTTTAGACACAGCTATAAGGACATTGGACTGTTCACCTACTACATATACATTGCCTTTCTCGTCTGCTGCAATGCTCGAAGAATCATAACTGTGCTTAAGATCACTATGAGTAAAATTCCACAACGGTTTTCCGTCTATGTCTAAACAACAAAGATTTCCTTCCTGGCCATGCCTATGAGTATAGATTATATTTGTAGAGGTACACATCAGTCTATAAACCTCTTGTGAAACATTCAACGGAATATGCTTGATAATACAACCAGACAGATCAAGTACGTTTATCTCCTCTTGATATGATATAACATACAACTTCCCATTATTGTGTGCTATTCCCCAACACCAATGTTTAACAGCAATTTCAATGTTTCGTTTAGTTCGATTTGAATTAATGTCGACGATGGAAATGATTTTGTTTCCATATGTAACGGCAACTGTACGATGATCTATGATAGTTGCATCAAAAGGCTTTCCAGGAACTCTGATATCACGATCATGTGATCCATTCTCATTGTAAATCATCAGACAGTTTTTGGTTTCATCCAAAATCATTATCTGTTTATTTGGTAATATCAAACAGCTACTTATCATGCATGGTGAGTATTTCAGATTTATTACTGTTTTTAGCTTTAATTGGATACTCTCTACGCTCTTCACAGATGTGATTTTGAATTGGGCTTGTTCTACCTTTGGTTCGACAAACGAAACGCATTTTTTGAGGTTGCCATAATAGTTGTGCCATATTTCTCTATGTTCTCCATGCTAGTTTGCATTTTCAAATTAGGTTCAAATTCAAGGACAAAAGATGGCATGTTAGTGACTAACAATTTGACTACTTCTTTTCTTTGTTCATGTTTCTCATCATCGTTTTCATTCCGACAAAGGCTTGTATATTAGATAAACATGTCTTCATCTGAAGAATTTGATCCTTCATATTTCGTAGCTGTGTTTGTTTTTTAACAAATGTACCTTTTGAAGACGACATTTCTTGTTGACAATGTCCGTATTTCGTTTTCAATTCGGTCAATGTCTCTTCATTCAGTCTTTCAAAATAATGAATGAGTTCTTCATGTTTTCTCTCAACTATTTTCTTTATACTTTTTTCGCTTTCTAAAATACTACTCAGATTCTTGTCTTGGATATTAATTCCGTTTTCGATATTGTCCAGTAAATTGTCAATATTTTGTTCTAAGTCATTCAGCGCAGTAGATGTTTTGGCTCCCTTTGCGGCGTTCTGTAAAGACAATAAATCTGGGCATTTACTGTGTTCTGACTGAACACATAAAATACAAATCACGCTGTCATGCCCTGGGCAGAAATATTCAAACATTTTCTGATGAACTTGACAAACCTGTGGAACTGTCAATTGGTCAACTCTCTGATATTCTGAAACTGGTACCAAATGATGATGTCTGGATATTTTTGCAGCTTTATGAGGTCTTAAACATTCGTTACAATACCCTTCCTCACAGTCAGAGCACCATTTTTCTGCCACCGTAGTAACATTTTCATACTCACAGGGTCCACAGTAAATTGTTTTTCACTGGAATCAGCCATTGTTTATGAACTACAACAAAACAGTCATACCTCCATCAATTTTGCCTTATGATATCAATATTTCATTATTCCTTGATTTTGTGAGCATAAACTTAAGGTGTGTGAAATGGTATGCAAATTGAAGCGGGAATAAATTTTGTATATAATGCAATAAGTTTTGTCCATTAGTCATTGCATGGTTCTGTATATGTTGTGTTATCGTGTTTGTAATGAACCGCGTATCGTAAAGCAGTAGGAATAAAAGGCGACTCAGAGTACATATCAACGAGACAGCAATCCATTCGATACAAACAAAAAACAAAAACAAAAGGCATCTAGAGGTCAACATACGGTTTTCGATAGGTCGTCCATCTAACAGAAAAAAAAACTAAAGATCTGCCATCAACACCAAATTCCACAAAAAAATGACAACAACATAATAAAATATGACAATAGACTTCCAATAAGAAGCATCCTGATTTAAGACAGGCACATGAACATGATCCAAGTTTAAGTAGTTTTCTTTTGCCACGGGACTTACAAAGGGACTATAAGAACATAAGAATAGGATTACTGCAGTGATATATACCACTTTTCAATTTACTGCATTTAACTGTCAATTTTAGTGTTTTATATCACTTTCGCCTACTTTCACTTACAGACACTTGCCCGCTTGAGACCGTGTGTAGCTGCTTTAGACTTCACGTAACAATAAAAAAATGTAACCGAACACTGAATAAGTAAAACTATAAGCAGAACATTGAAAGGTAGCGAATTATATCGTACATACAATGGTTACGAGAGCGCAATTATATGTTTACATTTTACCGGCAAGTTTTTTTTTAACAAAGATGGTACTCAGAATAGTATCTCATGCGGCTTCTGATTGGATAATACAGGATTGGTGTTACTTTTAATCGAAAGCTTATCCATTTAGCTATTAAAAAAATCAAGAAATTCAGATTCATATTCTACAATATATAAAATATATTCAATTTCTGCACGTAGGGCCATTAAAAAATTGCCTTTTTCATTAAACGAAAAAAAATTAGACGCTTTTTTTCAACTGCATTTAGAGTCAACTTTTCCCGCATGCCCATGTATATTTTTGGGTTTTATACAACGCTGACATTTCTAGTATCAGGAACTGCTACCCATTTTGTTCTAGTTTGACATGAATCAGGTAAAGTACAATAGTTATCTCCTCAAGTATTTGCTTGATAATTTGTTTTCCTTACTTGTAGTAATTGCCAAAAAAATTAAACAATGCTTCACACCAAAATTATACTTGAACAAAGTACAGTGCAATGATTTTGTATTTCAAAAATGCTTTTCACCAGCAGAATTAGATTGTCACCCATGTTTCCTTTGTTTCTATAAATAAATCGTTTTGATATACTTGAAAAGACACCGAATTTTTAAACGTAAAATGAGTCCAAACCCTATTGCATTCGCCTTTTCAAAAATGCATTTTTACCTTAAATAACCAAGATTCTTTTGTTTTGTCTAACATTTTGCAGGAAGAATTTATCTGGAACGAGTCACAATTTGATATATTAAAGTCGATCTATGTTATATATGTTATAGACAAGGAAGTTAAATCTATTTATACTTTGCTATAATTTCAGTTCCAAGTGAAATATGTTAAAGCAATCATTAGACTTTTTAAAACAATTTTGTTATTTAATCATGACTTACTGTAAATTTAACATATAGTATTAGCTACTTCAGTTATCACATTGATTCCTTTCGTAGAATATTAAAGTTGCTATCATGGCTGTCGCTCGATTAGGACCAGAGGGCCCTAGAAATAGTTCGGGCGAATGCGTAGTAATAAACAAACTCTTCAACTTAAAGGTAAATATGTTCTACTTTCACTTTGTTTATTTTACCATTGGGTTGCTCCTGGTCCCCTATATATTCTACTTATAGAAATAACGTAATGTTACCTGTGGTATGGTAGATATAACATATGGTTAACGCTGTTCCCTATGGATTCTACTTATAGAAATAACTTTGGGCTACCCACCTACGGTCGATATAACTTTGAACTACGCGTGGTCCCCTACGGTAGATATAACATTAAATTACCTGTGGTTCCCTATAGTGTTTAATTAAACTTTCGAAATAACATTTGGTTACCCCTGGTCCCCTTTTGCATTTATTGATTGAAATAACTTTTGGTTACCCTTGTCCCCTACAGATTATACACATCAAATAACTTTGGGTTACCCCTGGTCCCCTATAGATTCTACTAATAGAAATAACTTTAAGTTACCTTTGGTACCCTATGGTAGATATAGCTTTAGGGTTACCCGTGATCCCCTATAGAAGACATACCATTAAGTAACATGTCGTCCCCTATAGTGTTTAATTAAAGAAAAAAAAAAACATTTAGTTACCCCTGGTCCCCTTTGGTATTTACTGGTTTAAATAATTTTGGGTTATCCCTGGTCGCCTACAAATTCGACTTATAAAAAAAAACAATTGGTACCCGTGGTCCCTATGGTAGATATAACATTGGGTTACCCCTGGTCCCCTATATATTCAACTTATAGAAATAACTTTGGGTTACCGGTCTGTGGTCCCCTATATGTTCAATTTATAGAAATTACTTTTGGTTACCCGTGGTCCCCTATAGTGGTATGACTTTTGGTTACCCCTGATTCCCTATAGATTCTTATTGTAGAAATAACTTTGGGTTACCCGTGGTCCCGTATAGTAGATATAATTTTTGGTAACCCCTGGTCCCCTATAGATTCTACTTATAGAAATAACTTTGGGTTACATGTGGTCCCCTATAGTAGATATAACATTGGGTTACACCTGGTCACCTATAGAAGATATACCATCGGTTTACTCCTGGTCCCCTACATATATACATATGTTCTTATTTAAGCCTTGAAATAACTTTGGTTACCTGTGGTCTCCTATAGTAGATATACCATTGTGTTACCTGTGGTCCCCTATAGTAGATATACTATTGGGTCACCCCTGATCCCTATATATTATACTTATAGAAATAACATTGGGTTACCTGTGGTCCCCTATAGTAGATATAAGTTGGGTTACCCCTGGTCCCCTATATATTCAACTTATAGAAATAGCTTTTGGTTACCCGTGGTCCCCTATAGTAGATATAGCATTGGGTTACCACTGGTCCCCTATATGTTCAACTTATAGAAATTACTTTTGGTTACCCGTGGTCCCCTATAGTAGATATAACTTTTGGTTACCCCTGATTCCCTATAGATTCTTCTTATAGAAATAACTTTGGGTTACATGTGGTCCCCTATAGTAGATATAACATTGGGTTACACCTGGTCACCTATAGAAGATATACCATCGGTTTACTCCTGGTCCCCTACATATATACGTATGTTCTTATATAAGATTTGAAATAAGTTTGGTTACCTGTGATCTCCTATAGTAGATATACCATTGTGTTACCTGTGGTCCCCTATAGTAGATACACTATTGGGTCACCCCTCATCCCTTTATATTATACTTATAGAAATAACATTGGGTTACCTATGGTCCCCTATATTAGATATAAGTTGGGTTACCCCTGGTCCCCTATATATTCAACTTATAGAAATAGCTTTTGGTTACCCGTGGTCCCCTATAGTAGATATAGCATTGGGTTACCACTGGTCCCCTATATGTTCAACTTATAGAAATTACTTTTGGTTACCCGTGGTCCCCTATAGTAGATATAACTTTTGGTTACCCCTGATTCCCTATAGATTCTTCTTATAGAAATAACTTTGGGTTACCTGTGATCCCATATAGTAGATATAGCACTGGGTTACCCTGGTCCCTATATGTTCATTTTATAGAAATGACTTTTGGTTACCCGTGGTCCCCTATATGTTCAACTTATAGATATAACTTTTGGTTACCCGTGGTCCCCTATATGTTCAACTTATAGATATAACTTTTGGTTACCCGTGGTCCCCTATAGAAGTTATGACTTTTGGTTACCCCTGGTCCCCTATAGATTCTACTTATAGAAATAACTTTGGGTTACATGTGGTCCCTCATAGTAGATATAACATTGGGTTACACCTGGTCACCTATAGAAGATATACCATCGGTTTACTCCAGGTCCCCTATATATTTTTATGTAAGCCTTGAAATAACTTTGGTAACCTGTAGTCCCCTATAGTAGATATACCATTGTGCTACCTGTGGTCCCCTATAGTAGATATACTATTGGGTTACCTGTGGTCCCCTATAGTAGATATAAGTTGGGTTACCCTGATCCCCATATATATTCAACTTATAGAAATAGCTTTTGGTTACCTGTGGTCCCATATAGTAGATATAGCATTGGGTTACCACTGGTCCCCTATATATTCAACTTATAGAAATTACTTTTGGTTACCCGTGGTCCCCAATAGTAGATATAACTTTTGGTTACCCCGGTTCCCTCTAGATTCTACTTAAAGAAATTACTTTGGGTAACCCGTGGTCCCTTATAGTAGATATAACTTTTGGTTACCCTGATTCCCTATAGATTCTTCTTATAGAAATAACTTTGGGTTACCTGTGATCCTATATAGTAAATATAGCATTGGGTTACCCTGGTCACCTATATGTTCATTTCATAGAAATGACTTTTGGTAACCCGTGATCCCTATATGTTCAAATTATAGAAATAACTTTTGGTTACCCGTGGTCCCCTATAGTAGATATGACTTTTGGTTACCCTGGTCCCTATAGATTCTACTTATAGAAATAACTTTGGGTTACATGTGGTCCCCTATAGTATATATAACATTGGGTTACACCTGGTCATGTATAGAAGATATACCATTGAGTTAACCCAGGTCCCTATATATTTTTATTGAAGCCTTGAAATAACTTTGGTTACCTGTGTCCCCTATAGTAGATATACCATTGTGTTACCTGTGGTCCCCTATAGTAGATATACCATTGGTTACCCTGATCCCGATATATTCTACTTATAGAAATAAAATTGTCCCCTATAGTAGATATAAGTTGGGTTACCTCTGGTCCCCTATATATTCAACTTATAGAAATAGCTTTTGGTTACCTGTGGTCCCTATAGTAGATATAACTTTTGGTTACCACTGGTCCCCTATAGGTTCAACTTAAAGAAATTACTTTGTGTTACCGTGGTCCCCTATAGTAGATATAACTTTTGGTTACCCTGATTCCCTATAGATTCTTCTTATAGAAATAACTTTGGGATACCTGTGATCCCTCATAGTAGATATAACATTGGGTTACACCTGGTCACCTATAGAAGATATCCATCGGTTTACTAGGTCCCTATATATTTTTATGACCTTGAAATAACTTTGTTACCTGTAGTCCCCTATAGTAGATATACCATTGTGTTACCTGTGGTCCCCTATAGATATACTATTGGTTACCTGTGGTCCCCTATAGTCAATATAAGTTGGGTTACCCCCCCATATATATTCAACTTATAGAAATAACTTTTGGTTACCTGTGGTCCCATATAGTAGATATAGCATTGGGTTACCCGTGGTCCCCTATAGATTCTACTTATAGAAATAACTTTTGGTTACCCGTGGTCCCCTATAGTAGATATAACGTTGGGTTACCCCTGGTCCCCTATAGATTCTACTTATAGAATTACTTTGGGTAACCTGTGGTCCCTATAGTAGATATAACTTTGGTTACCCTGATTCCCTATAGATTCTTCTTATAGAAATAACTTTGGTTACCTGTGATCCCCTAGTAAATATAGCATTGGGTTACCCTGGTCATACCATTTTGTAGAAATGACTTTTGTAACCCGTGATCCCCTATATGTTCAAATTATAGAAATAACTTTTGGTTACCTGTGGTCCCCTATAGTAGATATGACTTTTGGTTACCCTGGTCCCCTATATATTCTACTTATAGAAATAACTTTGGGTTACCTGTGGTCCCCTATAGTATATATAACAGTGGGTTACACCTGGTCATGTATAGTAGATATACCATTGAGTTAACCCTGGTCCCCTATATATTCTTATTGACTTTAGAAATAACTTTGGTTACCCGTGGTCCCCTATAGTAGATATAACTTTTGGTTACCCCGGTTCCCTCTAGATTCTACTTAAAGAAATTACTTTGGGTAACCCGTGGTCCCCTATAGTAGATATAACTTTTGGTTACCCCTGATTCCCTATAGATTCTTCTTATAGAAATAACTTTGGGTTACCTGTGATCCTATATAGTAGATATAGCATTGGGTTACCCCTGGTCACCTATATGTTCATTTTATAGAAATGACTTTTGGTAACCCGTGGTCCCCTATATGTTCAACTTATAGAAATAACTTTTGGTTACCCGTGGTCCCCTATAGTAGATATGACTTTTGGTTACCCCTGGTCCCCTATAGATTCTACTTATAGAAATAACTTTGGGTTACATGTGGTCCCCTATAGTATATATAACAGTGGGTTACACCTGGTCATGTATAGTAGATATACCATTGGGTTACCCGTGGTCCCCTATATATTCTTATTGAAGCCTTGAAATAACTTTGGTTACCTGTGTTCCCCTATAGTAGATATCCCATTGTGTTACCTGTGGTCCCCTATAGTAGATATACCATTGGTTACCCTGATCCCGATATATTCTACTTATAGAAATAAATAGTAGATATAACTTTGGTTACCCTGAATAGTGGTCCCCCATATAGTAGATATAAGTTGGATTACCCTGTTACCTCTGGTCCCCTATATGTTCAACTTATAGAAATAGCTTTTGGTTACCCGTGGTCCCCTATAGTAGATATGACTTTTGGTTACCCTGGTCCCCTATAGATTCTACTTATAGAAATAACTTTGGGCTACATGTGGTCCCCTATAGTAGTTTTGCATGATTCCCTAAAGAAAATTGCACATACATGTATGTCTCTTGTAGCACAAATAGAAAAAAAGCATACGTTGCACCCGTCTTCTGTGAAAAAAAACCCATGCATATGGACTTTTAAAACATTAGAACTTCATAACGGTTTATTTATGGGAATTGGTTATATAGTTTACTTCATTCACTGTCCTGCAGGCAGTTCGTCATGATCGTGTTATTAGGTGCACCATCATACGTCAATTGTATTTAGTTTCTTTAATTTATTTTTTAAGGATCTGTTGAATACATTTGGAGAGACAGGTGAGTCGATAATTTTGAGGTAGAGGTTATGGTCAGTGACAGAACAATGTTTGTTTCAGAACTCGTGTCAGTGAGGCCTAACAATGAATGAAGTTTTTATTTCATGGTGATGAGCATTATATAGCTATAGAGAGATTGGATGTTGTGTATTAAGCTAGAAATCATTTCATACAAAATAAGTGAACTATATTAAGGTTTTTTGCCTGACAGATTGATTGTATTTAATTTAAATAACTTTGAGTTTTATATTAGGAATAAACAAAACACCACTGTCCAGACAAGGAAGGGACAAAAGCACAAACGGCAAAAAGAAACCGACATACCACATACATCGTGTCTTTATTGTTGTAACGTTACACTACTGCCGCAGGTGAATGAAATCAGGAGACTGTTGTTAAGTGGTTGTCGTTTGATGTTGTGTTTCATAGTTACAAAATAAATGAACTATATGGTTAAGCTGTTTGAATTGTTATTCACGAGTAATTTTGGTTCCCTTTATGGCTTGCTGTTCGGTATGAACCAAGACTCTGTGCTGAAGGCCGTTCTTTGGCCTATAATTGTTAACTTTAATATGTTGTAACTTGGATGGAGAGTTGTCTCATTGGCCCTCATACCACATATTCTGATTTATATATATACAACAACTTTTAAATGTAAGTTTAATTAATCAATACTCTCATAAAAATGTAAATATGTGTGGAGTGGCATCACTGACACAGCAAAACAAAACTATAAGGCAACATTTTTTTATGCGGTCAGAATCAAATGTGTCATGAAAACACAAAAGATTTTTAGAACGTTTAAAATCAAGGACTCTATCATATAAGCCATAGGCTGACATTATAGTCTAACATAAAAATAATTTCGAAATTGACACATATTTAGTTTTTTTTTTCTTTCGGAAAGTCTTTCTGATTCCT
The DNA here is from genome assembly GCA_017311375.1 of Mytilus coruscus. NCBI lineage: Eukaryota > Metazoa > Mollusca > Bivalvia > Mytilida > Mytilidae > Mytilus > Mytilus coruscus. Next base: position 55,071,368 of record CM029601.1, read on the forward strand.
CCTTGCTTCTCTCGGGTTTTTTTTCATCATTTCTATCATCGTTTATTTTTCTTCTGGACGGTTTTCTGTAAATTTTCTTGGGTACAGAACATAATAATATTTTCTGCAACAAGTCTCTTTTTGCTCCTTATGTGTTTCACATGTTTGCTACTTTAAGCAAGTTCATCCATTAAACTGAAAAAATATTTAATTTTAATAATGTTACTTATATTTACATGTCTGTTGAATTTCAAACAAGGAACGTGTATATCAGACCACAGGTAATTATCCCAATGTTATATCTACTATAGGGGACCACAGATAACCCAAAGTTATTTCTATCAGTAGAATATAAAGGGACCACAGGTGACCCAAAGTTTGTTCTATATTAAGTAAAATCTATAGGGAACCAGTGGTAGCCCAATGTTATATCTACTATAGGGGACCACAGGATACCCAAAGTTATTTCTACCATACGGGACCAGGGTAACCAAAAGTAATATCTTCTATAAGGCACTACAGTTAACCCAATGTTATATCTATTATAGGGGACCACAGGTTACCCAAAGTTATTTCTACTATATGGGACCAGGGATAACCCAAAGTTATATCTACTATAGGGCACTACAGTTAACCCAATGTTATATCTTCTATAGGGGACCACAGGTTACCCAAAGTTATTTCTACCATACGGGACCAGGGTTACCCACAGTAATATCTTCTATAAGGCACTACAGTGAACCCAATGTTATATCTATTATAGGGGACCACAGGTTACTCAAAGTTATTTCTACTATACGGGACCAGGGTAACCCGAAGTTATATCTTCTATAGGGCACTACAGTTAACCCAATGTTATATCTACTATAGGGGACCACAGGTTACCCAAAGTTATTTCTACCATACGGGACCAGGGGTAACCCAAAGTAATATCTTCTATAAGGCACTACAGTTAACCCAATGTTATATCTATTATAGGGGACCACAGGTTACCCAAAGTTATTTCTACTATACGGGACCAGGGATAACCCAAAGTTATATCTACTATAGGGCACTACAGTTAACCCAATGTTATATCTACTATAGGGGACCACAGGTTACCCAAAGTTATTTCTAAAATACGGGACCAGGGGTAACCCAAAGTATTATCTTCTATAAGGCACTACAGTTAACCCAATGTTATATCTATTATAGGGGACCACAGGTTACCCAAAGTTATTACTACTATACGGGACCAGGGTAACCTGAAGTTATATCTACTATAGGGCACTACAGTAAACCCAATGTTATATCTTCTATAGGGGACCACAGGTTACCCAAAGTTATTTCTACCATACGGGACCAGGGTAACCCAAAGTAATATCTTCTATAAGGCACTACAGTTAACCCAATGTTATATCTATTATAGGGGACCACAGAATACCCCAAGTTATTTCTACTATACGGGACCAAGGGTAACCCAAAGTTATATCTACTATAGGGCACTACAGTTAACCCAATGTTATATCTACTATAGGGGACCACGGATAACCAAAAGTAATATCTACCATAGGGTACCACAAGTAATCCGAAGTTATTTCTATAAGTAAAATCTACAAGGGACTAGGGGTAACCCAATGTTATATCTACTATAAGAGACCACGGTAACCCAAAGTTATATCTACCATAGGAGTCCACAAGTAACCCGAAGTTATTTCTATAAGTAAAATCTACAGGGGACCAGGGTAACTCAATGTTATATCTACTATAGGGGACCACGGTAACCCACAGTTATATCTACCATAGAAGACCAAAAGTAACCCGAAGTCATTTCTATAAGTCAAATCTACAGGGGACCAGGGGTAACCCAATGTTATATCTACTATAGGGGACCACGGATAACCAAAAGTAATATCTACCATAGGAGACCACAAGTAACCCGAAGTTATTTCTATACGTAAAATCTTCAGGGGACCAGGGGTAACCCAATGCTATATCTACTATAGGGGACCACGGGTAACCCAAAGTTATATCTATCATAAGAGACCACAAGTAACCCGAAGTCATTTCTATAAGTAAAATCTACAGGGGACCAGGGTAACCCAATGCTATATCTACTATAGGGGACCACGGGAAACCCAAAGTTATTTCTAAATGTAGAATCTATAGGGGACCGGTGTTAACCCCATGTTATATCTACTATAGAGGACCACAGGTAACCCAAAGTTATTTCTAAAGGTAGAATCTATAGGGGACCGGTGTAAACCCCATGTTATATCTACTATAGAGGACCACGGGTAATCCAAACTAATTTCTAGAAGTAGAATATATATGAGACCAGGGGTAACCCAACGCTATATCTACTATAGGGGAATACAGGTAACACCAAGATATTTCTATAAGTAGAATCTCTAGGGGACCACGGGTAACCCAAAGTTATTTCTAAAGCTGAATATAAAGGGGACAAGGGGTTTCCCAATGCTATATCTACTATAGGGGACCACAGATAACACAACGTTATTTCTGTAAGTAGAATCTATACGGTACAAGGTGTCACCCAAACTTATATTCACTATAGGGGACCACAGTTAACTCAATGTTATATCTACTATAGGGGACCACATGTATCCCAAAGTTATATCTACCATAGGGACCACAGGTAACCCAAATTTTTTAAGAAGTTGAATATATAGGGACCAGGGAAATCAAATGTTTTATCTACTATAGGGACGACGTACAACCCAAACTATTTCTATAAGTAGCACCTATTGGGGATCAGGGTTAATCAAATGCTATATATACTATATGGTACCACGGGTACAAAATTTTATGTTTATATTAACTAGCATCTATAAGGAATCAGGAATAATCCAATGCTTTATGATTATCTACTATAGGGACCACAGGTAACCCAAAGTTATTTCTATAAGTAGAATATATTAGGGGACCACAGGTAACCCAAAGTTTGTTCTATATTAAGTAGAATCTATAGCAAATCAGTGGTAGCCCAGTGTTATATCTACTATAGGGGACCACAGGTTACTCAAAGTTATTTCTACTATACGGGACCAGGGATAACCAAAAGTTATATCTACTATGGGCTCTACAGTTAACCCAATGTTATATCTATTATAGGGGACCACAGGTTACCCAAAGTTATATCTACTATAGGGGACCAGGGATAACCCAAAGTAATATCTATTACTAGTATAGGGGACCACTAATAACACGAAGTTATTTCTATAAGTAAAATCTACAGGGCCCTGGGGTAACCAAATGTGATATCTACTATAGGGGACAACGGGTAACGCAAAGATATATTTATAAGTTTAATCTATAGGGGACCGGTGGTAACCCAATGCGGTATCTACTATAGAGGACCACAGGTAATCCAAAGTTATTTCTATTAGTCGAATATATATGAGACCAGGGTAACTCAACGCTATATCTACTATAGGGGACTTCAGGTAACCCCAAGATATTTTTATCAGTAGAATCTCTAGGGGACCACGGGTAACTTTAAGTTATATTTACTATAGGGACCACGGATAACCCAAAGTTATTTCTATAAGTTGAATATATAGGGACCAGGGTAATCCAATGCTATATCTACTATAAGGGACCACAGGTAACCCAAAGTACTTCGATAAGTAGAAGTTATAGGGGACCAGGGTATTCCAAAGTTATATACACTATAGAAGACCACAGGTATCCAAAATTATTTATTTAAGTAGAATCTATAGGGGACCACGGTAACCTGAAGTTATTTATATAAGTAGAACCTTTAGGGGACCAGGGTAACCCAGTGCTATATCTACTATAGGGGACCACAGTTAATCCAATGTTATATCTACCATAGGGGACCACAGGTATCCCAAAGTTATATCTACTACAGGGGACCACAGGGGACCCAATTTTTTAGGAAGTGTATACAGGTTACCCAAATTTATAGGGACCAGGGAAACTCAATGTTTTATCTACTATAGGGACCACGTATAACTCAAAGTTATTTCTATTAGTAGCATCTATTGGGGATCAGGAGTAACCAAATGCTATTTATACTATAGGGGACCACGGGTACAAAATTTTATGTTTATATTAACTAGCATCTATAAGGGACCAGGGATAATCCAATGCTATATGATTATCTACTATAGGGGACCACGGGTAACCCAAAGTTATTTCTATAAGAAGAATATATAGGGGACCACGGGTAACCCAAAGTTTATTCTATATTAAGTAGAATCTAAAGGGGACCAGTGGTAACCCAAAGTTATATCTACCATAGGGGACCACAGGTAACCCAAATTTCTATAAGTAGAATGTATAGGGGACCAGGGGTAAACCTAAGTTATATCTACAATAGGGCACCACAGCTAACCCAAAGTTATTTCTATAATTAGAATTTATAGGTTGGCACATTGATAGTAAAAACAAAATCAGAAATATAAAATAGAAATAGTAAATAATGCCCCCGAGGTCATATGTTATAGGACTAACTATCTATAGTGGATCTTAGTCCTATAACATATATATATGACTTCGCATTCTTATTTCATTTTTAAGTTTTTATACTGATATTTTCATTTTTGAATGCCCCCGAGGTCATATGTTATAAGACTATAATGGATCTTACCTTTTAATAAGCTTCTTAATATGCAGATTTCTATTCTTTCAACTCATTTACATCGCATGCGGATATGGTGTTCCCAATTAAATATTGTATTTCATAACAATCCGAGATATGATAGGTGTCCTTCAGTTTATGCATTCTATGATTCACGGTATCGTCACATTTCCTGAACCCTACTTGTTGAACTATTTTTATTCGCGTAGGTAAGCTGAATCAATATGTGAAATAATGTGGGACCACGGGTCCTATTCGAGCGACAGAAACTTCCTTCGGCTCATGGCTGATTAAACGTCATGTGACAAATGAAATAGATAACTATGAGAATATAGTTAAACTCCCGCGATATTTGAATTTGATCTATGAACATAACTTTAATGACTATAGAATATTTCGCCATCCTTCTGAGGGACAAACACGTTTTCAAGTTAATCAAGAAAAACGTTCATTATATCTGTTATTTTTTTGTAAATTCACATTTAGTCAATTTCCCTTGATTTTGATTTCACAGGGTCAACATAGAAATTTAATGAAACCTATAAAATAGAAAATGAGGGCAGATGGTGTATTAACCTAAATGACAAAAAAATCTCGTGACGCATTTTATAAACAAATTAAAACTATCAAATAGATATAAGAAGATGTGGTATGAGTGCCAATGGGACAACTCTCCATCCAAGTCAAAATTTATAAATGTAAACCATTATAGGTCAAAGTACGGTCTTCAACACGGAGCCTAGGCTCACACCGAACAGTAAGCTATAAAGGGCCCCAAAAATTACTAGTGTAAAACCATTCAAACGGGAAAACCAACGGTCTAATCTATATAAAACGAGAAACGAGAAACACTTATGAACCACATCAACAAACGACAACTACTGAACATCAGATTCCTGACTTAGGACAGGTGCAAACAAATGCAGCGGGTTTAAACGTTTTAATGGTACCAAACCTTCACCCTTTTTTTCTGAAACAATAGTGTAACATCACAACATAGAAAGACACACTATAAAATATCAACTGAAATAGCTTAACTCAATCAAAGGACATAGTAACACCATTGAACATACACTGAACAAGTAAATTTGACCTATGATACAATGTAAATTCAAAATAAATAAACTAAGGAAGAATAATAAAAGTAACATGTTATATCGGTATGAAATGTTAAACAATTTAAGAAAAACAATATGCTCGAACAAAAATATCAGCCATTTGCAATAACTTTAAACACAGGTAAATAAAATAATTTTGTTGTTAGGTATACGTATACAGTTACAATAGAGAAAGGAAATATTTTAACAAAATAAATAATATTGATGTTCATAGTACGAAGTGGAAATTTATATTAGTACCAAACACTTATCAAAGCTGGTATATAGACCAGATATAACCCTGAATAACATTAAATAACAAAAAGCATTACAATTAGTATCAACAGGTCAAATAAACAAGAAAGTACGATTTGAGAGTACTCGCAGTTACTGACAGCTAGTTAAAAGCCAAAACAATTAATAATAAAAATCATGCATCTGAGACTAAAATCAACCAAAACACATCCCAGGGATTTAGTATTTTAACGTCATGGACAGTCAAAGAAGACATGACTAGTGCAATGCCAAAAATAAATGTATCGACAGACAGTAGGATAGTTAGGAGTTTAACCTCTTTATAGATCAAAATGAACGTGGGTGTGTCTTTAAACATCCCGTTTGAAAAGAATACAAATTTAGTTATGTTTTAATTTGCTGATGACAAAATCGATATTAGTGCCAATGTAAACTATATTCAAAGATCTAATTACAACATTGGTAAGATAACCTGAACTAATAAGTTTATTTAAAGGTTCGATGAGTTTACACGGATCATATAGTGATTTCCGCGCTTTAAGTACAATATTACCGTAAAATTTAGGATGTGAAATACCGTTTTAATCAGTTTTCTACAGGTACAGCCAAATTTACTAATCAAATCTTTGTATCTATGAAAAACTTAGCAAAAGTTTTACGTAATTTATGGTAACGAAATCCCTGACTTAATAATTTACTAGTGATGCATTGATTACGTTCGTTAAAATCTATGACATCACTACACACACGGGCATAACGAACGAGTTGGGATATATACACACCGTATGATGGAGCCAAAGGAACATCGCCGTCTAAAAAGGAAAATTAACAATAGGGAATGAAAAATCGTCTCTTTGTCGTAAATTTTCGTATGGTGTTTTCCTTTAGAGATTGAAATGTCCAAGTCCAGAAAAGGACAACTACTGCTGTTTATGTTAGATTTAGTTAAAGTAAGTTCTATTGGGTAAATTTCGGTAGTATATTTAGAGAACTCTGGATTATTTAACGAAAAATATCATCTAGATAACGGAAGGTATTGTTGAATGTATCAACCAAATGTAACAATGACGTGTCTTTACTGAGTTTGGTCATAAACTGAGATTCATAGCAATACAGGAATAAATCTGCTATTAAAGGGCGCAGTTAGTGCCCATAGGAATACCTACTACTTGTCGATACACTTTATCGCCGAAACTTACATATATGTTGTCCAGGAGAAAATTTAAAGCTTCAACCATATCTTCACATATCCAGTAAGTGTATCTAGCATACTTTCCTTTTCGTTACAGAAAAGGCTTTAAACGAGTTACAGCAAATAAATTTGTAATGAGATTTTCAAAAGACCATTTAATTAAATATGAAAACTTTTCTTGATAAGATTGTGTGGAAGTGTAGTATAGAGAGTAGAAAAATCATAACTGTCAACAGAATTAAAAGGACCATCAAAAGCATGTATTTTATCTAAAACCTCTAAAGAATTTTTAACACTCCAAAATAATTAATACCATTATTTTCATAAGCTTTATTACAAAAGTTAATAACAAGTTCTTTGATAGTAGTAAGGAGGTAGTTAGAAGAACTGATAGATTGGTAGTAGAACACTTACTAGATGCGGAGATGAAACGGAATTTAAATGGTTTTTGTGCAATTTAGGTAACCAGTACATAGTAGGGACTTTCAAATGTTCGGAAGAGGCTTTAAGCTGGGTAGTGGCAGTGATATGCTTGTTTACAATTTGACTCTCTGTGGAGCGTACGGACCTGAATGTTGATGAATTTGTAATTTCGTTTTGGAGAACTTCCGTGTAGTATATGCGTCACACCACCACTACATTATTTGCTGCTTTATCTGCCGGTACGAATACAAACAGCTTTGCGAGTACTAGGAGTTTATTTTTATTCTGGAAATGGGAATATCATGGACCCTATTACTAATTTCAAAATTGTTTTCAAAATGAGATATACGAATATTAACAGTATTCATAATTTTATTCAAATAACTGTCTAGAGATTTTTATCAGATTTTTCACGTTTACACCAATTTTACAGTAGACAGACAGAGCGTCTTTAATAACCTTACGACACTGTTTCCAATCTATTTTAGATGGAGGACGATATTTCGGTCCTTTCTTAAGAAAAGTTATGACCTCACGGTCTTCGACGATGTTGAGGTCTCCTGTAAGGACATGACCATAGGGAACATATCTAAAACTAGATGTTTCACAATCTCAAGTGGAAGGAACATTATTTACTATATTGACGTCTGATGTAACTGACGTATAATTAAAATCAAACTTCTGCTGGGTTTTTATAAGAATACGAAATAATAGGTGGTTCTATATTATCAAAATATGGAGGTATTTGGCTTTGGATGGTAGAGTCATTGAATATACTAGATAAGTTAATAAAATCAATACCTCTATTTATATATTTTAATTTAAGAAAATGCCGTTTATGATTTTCAGGTTTATCGATACTAGGAAATAGCCTATGATGACAAAAGGCTGTAATAATACGGGTGTATTCATACATCGGGCTAAAAAAGAAATTGTATCACACTCCAGAAAAATAGCATATAATTTACTTATAATTGGTATCTGACCCAGTTTGCATAATACTTGATGTCTGCCATTATTTTTATTATAGATAACAGATCAGCAAGTGTATAATTTATACGATGTTTAATACGTTGATTACGGTTTTGCGTTTGCCATGAGACCTTTTTTTTCCTAAGTCGTTTATCGACAATATTAATGACATCGATTGAAGTTTTAGTTATGTTCCCTGTCCTAATATTTTGTCATTAAGACCGAGAGGATAAGCAGTTTGAAGTCTTTTATCCAAAATAATTCGCGAATTTCACGTGATTTTCAAATTGCTTGTGTGATTCTCCTGGTTGTTTCTGAACGGTTTCAAGTGGTTGGAATTTAATAAATTTTAGATTGTGATTATGCTTATCTAAATGTTGATATATCAAACTTTTGAATTTTTAGGTCTACGAAAACGGTAAAGGTGTTCTTGATTTCTTTTGTAATACGCTCGTCCCGTCTGTCCCACATATTGAATACCACATTTAGGTTGGGTTAAAGTTACCACATATATAAGGTTTTGAGTTTTCAGGTAATGTCACAGGAAAAGGAGAGCGAAAAGCTCTCCCGTTCACTGTTGACCGTACAGTATTTTGTGAAGTTAATCTAAAACAGGTTAGTCACTTTTGGCATTGCACGGAAAATTTGTGGATATCCACGCGCATTTTGTTAAACAATCTGGCTGTAGAGGCATTACAAATACGTTTGTTTAAGCACGTGGATATCCTAGAAGTTGTGTTGTTAATAATTTTCTTTCCATTACGTAAAATCATGATAATTAAATAGGGTATAAGAAAATAAAAAGACCGGAGGTTGTAACAATGAATAAGGATCACAATTACGGAATAGGAAATAATAGGCAAAGCAGTAAAGAACTCTTACAAAACTGTTATAAAAGGCCCGACGTAAAGACTTAAGTATTACAATACTGACATATAACAAACACAGGGCAAAAACAGAGATTGTAAGAAATCTTAGTAAAACCATAGCAGGGGCAATAATAAAATAGCAGGCGTGGATGAGTATTTATACATCCAAACACCATAATATATAATTGACAATTAAGAACAAAGATATAATAAACATGTGAAAGCTCTCTCAGGCAAACAACCCATAATTGAAAAATATAAGGGCATACACCACAAGCACGGGGACACATTCTACTGCATCCACACAGCACGAGCAACAAACCCTGCAGTAAATAGATATAAGAAGGTATACAAGTAAAGTTGCGGTTCTGACAATGTGTGAAAAGTTTTCAAAGTGACCATATTGTTAAATAAATTCAGAGGAAATTATACGTATCTCTTTTGCATTTGTTTTTTTTTTTTTTTTCATTTTGCCATGTTTTGAGAAAGATATTGATAAAATTATCAACATTTGACAAAATATTAGATGTGATCGATATAAACCTGCAGAATTTAGTAACTCTCAAAAGATACGCATGAGATCTACGCCAATAATATATATATGTATAATGGAACCCGTAAGTATGTATGTATGTATGTATGTATGTATGTATGTATGTATGTATGTATGTATGTATGTATGTATGTATGTATGTATGTATGTATGTTCTGATTCGCTACGTTCATCCGAACATAGTGTATCTTCTAATTCGTTATGCACACCCATAAAAAAACCATTCTGATTACCTCAAAATATAAAAAAAACGAAAAATTGTTTATATTGCCTATATATATCATGTGTATATCTAGAATTGTCCGTCGATAAATTTAGAAAGTATTAAGAAACTACCCTCAGACAAATTTGACCTATGGTGAATTTGCCTTTTTTCAGGCCCTTTTGTTCATAAATGCAAGGGAAAATCGACAAATTTCTTATATACGTATAAAAAATGTCTGTTCAGAAAGATAAACGATTTAAAGTGTCTTGAATAACAAAAGAAATGATCATGATAATTCATCCATTAGAATTGGAATCATAAACAGTGAGCAGTGATGGAATGCAAGTCAATTTTATTGTTTTTTGATCATAGACGATAATAATACATAAAAGGATGAGAGGAACTACAAGAATTATTGGACAGTACAACCACCAACATGGTAAAGGCTGCATTTCATCTGAGTGCATTATTGTTATCAGCCGGAGGGCTGATATGGTGAAGACTAATGCTACGTATGATATAAAGATAATAGTTAAAAGTTTTTAAAAGATTGAACGCAAGTTTTAAAGTAAAAGGAGTGTCTAGGAATGCGTTTACCAAAAAAAAAAAAAAAAAAAAAAAAACGAAAGACAAACAGACTAGTAAAAAGTATGTTAAACGTAACATATATCATATACACTTGTATCAAGACGGAATGAAAAAGGCAGTATAAATAGACACCAACTACTTCATCTAGAAGATATGAAAAACAAACTATTGAGACAAAGTAAAATGGAACGAAATTAAAGCACCTCTACGAAATTAAGGCGACAGTAGTTTACCGATGTTCAATCTCATAAATCGATAAAGAAGATACAAATCAATGTAACAAACAAAAACTGAGGGAATCGTATGAAGCAAGGAAACAACACTATGCAAACGATTTTTTTAAAAAGCTACAGTAACTGTTATTTTATAGGCAAAAGATACCAATGGGACACTCAAAATTCATCGGTCGAATTGTTACATTCTTACATCTTGTATTGTGAGGAAATTTATGGTAAAACTCACCAAAGATACCAGGCTTATAATTTGTTACACCATCTGGCCGTTTCGTCTGTATAAGACTCATCGGTGGCGCTCGAATCAAAATAGACGGAAGGCAAAATCAAACATGATGGTGAAGAGTATCGAAGCCAAAGAATCCGTCAAACTGTGCTATCATAGGCTGTCTATATATATTCGGGACTACTAAAACCTAACTGTTTCGATTAATTAAATATTTTATAAAAATTTTTTTTTTAGAAAATGACCATGCCAATGACATTTCATGTCAAAATAAAGTTGATAATTTTATATATATAGTTTTTAAACAAACTAAACCAAAATATTTCTGTTAAATGATTTTTATTTAGTGCATTTTCATAACGCTGGACATTTATTTGTATGGCTAAATGAATTTAATTTGCATTATTTGGATTTTTCTATTCTAAATATAATGATGTGACACCACTTTCCTATGTAAGGTGAGGGTTGAGCGCGTACAAACATGTTTACCCCGCCACATTCTGTATGCCTATCCAAAGACATGAGCCTGTAATCCAACAATTGCCTTAAGATGCCGTATGTCATAGTCATAATCGTTTTAGTTTTATGTTATAAGCTTAAACCAGGCCTGTTTGTTTTAATTATTTCCCATTGTGTTATTTGGGGACTTTTATAGCGTTGTATACGGGATGGGGTTGCTCATTGGTGAAGGCTCACGGTGACGTGTAGTATACATCTTTTTCCTTTAGTGGATAGTTTTTTCATTGGCAATCAAACCACATTTTCTTGTTTATATTGCATTGATCATTAGTCCCATTGGCGTCGATTCGCATCTTTTATTTATAACAATTAAAAGTACAACAATTAGGAAGAAAGGTATTTGAATCTGTAAAAACTAGTATGATACCGGGAAAATAGGTAGATTGTTTTTACTGATCCAGAATAATGTGGGTTTGTTACTCGGTCAGAATGACCTCCGAGTTGATGCAATAGTTTTTTAACATGCAGTATGTTCATCTAATTGCTTCGATGTACTCGGTGCACAAATAATATATCATTCAATAGGAGCTTTGAAACCTTGACCATAGTTATTACATCGATATGGGAAACGTTATGTGCATGTATTAATTACGAGTTACTTTGTAGAATGTGGAATAAAAATATCTTACATCTATAGGACCAAAGTAGATGTCTAAAACGTCTTCTCAATCATACATACTGACAAGGTGTGTATATATTATAATCACACAATTACTGCTTTCTATAAACACTGATAAAATAGACTCATAGGGATAATCGCATCGATCACAGAAGCCATGAAAACATGAATGAAGGTAATTGGTACATTATAATTTGTATCATCATAAGGACAAACTGCTTTTTTATATACTAGAACCTTTATTTTATGTATTTTTCAAATTGTCGTACAATAAAAGCGGTTTACACCAGAAAACCCACGTTTAATTGTCACTGAAACGATGAAAATTACTATTTTTAGTAATTCTGTTTCATGGGAATGATGTCCATAAATATCATTACACCATTTTAATGTTTATGTTTAAGGGTCCAATGTTTGATGTTTATTTGTAGTGAAACATTCAGAATGTAACAATCCATGGTTTTTATCAATAAAATCGTACGGAGAGAATATAGCAGACACGCTTTTGGTTTAATGTTATATGCAGCAAATGTCACATTGCAGTCATGTTGCAATACAATAAAAAGGGACAGTATAGATTTCCATGAGGCAAACATCTTATAAAATACTGTGAGTTGCAAAAACGGTGTATTTCTAATTCATCTGGCTTTTTCATAAAATAGAATTTTTCATATTTACTGTTGCCACCATGACTAAGGCGCTGATCTTTAAGACCCCGAATCATAGAACACTTGCGTCGGTAGACATATTTATTGAGAGGAAGATATCAGCACGATGCATAAATTGTCGACAAAATATGTCTACAAGTATTAGTCGATTGAATGCTGTACATCACGTTTAGTAGCAAATAGTTCATGAATATTCACGACGAGAACAAATTTGTAGGTTCTGCAAAATGGATTAAAGACAGAAATTTTACATTGCAACAGGCCATCTACGAACCCCTTAAAGATGTGTTTCAAGTGTTCTCTAACGTCCAGGGAGCGTAGCATAGAAAATAACGTTCCTATTCTGACAAGAAGTGGTTGCATGGTTGTATATTCCGCACATATAAACAATCGAACGCCTCCTTGTAGCATGCATTTTACTGTCAATTGGGAAAACTCGCAATGAGCATACTTCTATCCCCAGGCAAATCTTAGGTTTCAGCAAATACTCGTGCTCGACTTTACAGTCTTGGTTGCGTACAGAAGCAGAGACTTACGCAAACCTAAGCGCTAGGTGCTATATACTTTTATTTATCTCTGCTAAACGATTGCTTACATCTCATATATCCGAGTGAACTTGATATAAAGGATACTACCGACATTAGAATCAAGTAGAAGGATTGCCTCATGTCTTGATCCTTTTCTCGATATTGACAAAGATGGACGACTTCAAACTAGAATCTATGACAAATTGATTTGTCTCTTCTTAATCGATTTAATAGATTTGAACATCGATAAACTAATATGCCATTAACTAAACGGATAAAAGTCTATCAAGTCTTTTGGGGGCTGCATGGGTCTTGCCTAATTGCTATATACCTACATTTTCATGTTTCCATACATTATCAGAAAACTATATAACAAAGCAAAAACGAACAAAAAAGATGTGGGGTATACGTCAATGAAACATCAGCCCATTAACTATAGGTGTCAATACGAATATGTCAAGCTCTTAAATGACGTATGCTTTAAAGAGTTATGAGTAAAATAAAATAAAATAAAAACTATCGTAAATATAATTAACTATGACTTTGAAATTAAGAACAGCGATAAAAGCCCGATTCCATTGATTTGAGTTTTGTCAAGTGTTTGGAGAGTTTTATGTCATCAATTTCTACACCATATTCTATTTTTGCCTGTAGAAAATGAAATAGTGAAATCAATATTTATCCAAATAATTCAATTATATTCTGATTATCAAAGCTATAATCGTAATATTTTCCGCAAGGTTGTGCTTCGTAACGGCTATTACAGCTAATCATTGAATACATTGTAGGATACGATATTGGACATTCCCTGGTAAAACTATTTTGACTAATAAATACCCTACCGTTGGCTATAGTTTATTTTACATGCACTGACGCTTAACTCTGTAAACGAATACAAGAAAAAAAAAACAAAAAAAAAAACCAAAAAACCCAGCTAAAATACAATAAGAAATTCAAAGTTAATGTGAAACTTCTTACTTTGAAAACTATCGACTAATTCATCCTTGACAGTTAACGCTATAATGGTATGGCGTTCTTTTTTTCTACCAAACAAATATATTGTACAGAAACTGAATTATTTATTAGTTAACACGTCTTTTTGCTTTCAAACCTCAGTGCACTATCATTTTATGATCTTGATTTGAAACAATTAAGAAATTCGTGCAGACACTATTTTCACTAATTTCAATGCAAAACGGAAGAAAACCCTCTACATGAATTAACTAGAAAACGTCTACCTTATACGAAATAATGAGAACTGAATAGAGATAATTTGATAAAATTAAAGAGTTTGCCAGTCTAATTGTAATGGGGCTTACCCATGAGAGATGACTGAATGACCTGAATCAATCAATTACAATGTATGCATGTATTCTGTAGATTGTAGAAATGTTTGAAGTCAAAAATAAAGGTTTATGTACTCTAAGTTTGTCATTTCAAACATTTTAAATAAATCAACCTGATGCAGATCTATTTTTAAAGATACAATTGGAAATAACCGACGAATTGTAGCGATGTCACCATTAATCTATGTAATCATGTATGAAACAATTCTTCGAATCAATAC
This sequence comes from Mytilus coruscus, assembly GCA_017311375.1. Taxonomy (NCBI): domain Eukaryota; kingdom Metazoa; phylum Mollusca; class Bivalvia; order Mytilida; family Mytilidae; genus Mytilus; species Mytilus coruscus. Next base: position 55,086,466 of record CM029601.1, read on the forward strand.
CAAATGTTAACAAATGTCAAGTTTTTTTCCTGATGTATCTTTCTCAAGCGTTTTATGTGTTCTTATCGGTTTATTTCCGGTTTAACAGAATAATAACTGCATTGTTCTATACAGGATGATGCTTAATACAATTGTAACATGTTCCATTGGGGATTGCATCTTGATATCTATCCTTTGATGTTAGTATTACATGCAGTTTTGATATGCATCACTAAAAACGATAAGGTTCCTATAAAATAGTTTTTACTGTTTTGAGTGCAAACTTGACGTCTTTTCCTGATTCTTTAAGAAGGAGAAAAATAAGATGTGGAGATGCAAATTACCCCTCCCCATTATAAATTTATATTTGAATAAAACTGTCTCCTATGAAGCTCTCCTTTATTTTATCTCAGTTTCGTTTTCCCTGCAAGCTACAGAAGAAACACATCATTTGTATTGCTTATGTCCAAAACAAGATGACACAATTGTTCTTACAAGGAAGATCGAGCAGCTTCACTCACAAATTGTATACTAACTAGCTCGCGACTGGAACTTATACCACAGATGAGTGGTTTATACAATTGTTTATTAACCAGTTTAGTGCATTATGTATGAAACTGCCCTTTTATTAATAAAAGCAAAACTGGTCCATTACAGACTAACAGGGCATTAATGCAGGGCCATTATGAATTAAAAGGGCCATTATAAATAAACAGGGCCATTATGAAAAAAAAACAGGGTCATTATGAGAGAGAGAAAAAAAACAGTGCCATTATAGATTCAAGAAATTGAAAATTCCCAAGAGTCATGACTTATTTTATTTGACGCAGTTGTGAAGTTAATAATACATAATACATTCCATGATGTGTATCAATTTATCTAATTTTGAGTTTTAAAATCTTGAATGAAATCTTGTATTTTGTATGCTATAAATTGCTTTGAATAGGACAACAATAAAACTATATTTACATTTATACGTACTTTCATCACATCACTTAAAAAGTTTCTTTTTAATATTGCATTTTGTATAATTATATATATACAATTTGTCAACAAAAAACCTCATTTCGCTTGAAAAAAGTTAAATCACAAAAATACTGAACTCCGAGGAAAATTCAAAACGGAAAGTCCTTAATCAAATGGCAAAATCAAAAGCACAAACACATTAAACGAATGGACAACTACTGTCATATTCCTGATTTGGTACAGGCATTTTCTTATGTAGAAAATGGTGAACCTGGTTTTATAGCGCTAAACCTCTCACTTGCCTCTCACTTGCCAGTCGCATCAAATTCCATAATATTGACAACGATGCGTGAATAAAACAAACAGACATAATAGGAAAAAATGTCAAATAGGGGTACAGCAGTCAACACCGTGTCACAATCTTAATCACAACAAAAACAAACAGATATTTAACAAAGAAGCATTAAACTGATTATAAATGAAATAAATATATAAAAGAATGAATAAAATAACAAATACAAAGAAGAATCAATATACTTCATTACTATAGTGTTAATAAATGGGTGTTTTCAAAGTGACCCTGTTATTTGTCCTCGGTCAGTAATAATGGCCTCGGAGGCTGTTATGTCCCTCGGCGTTGCCTCGTGCCATTTCAGGCATCCGCGACCATTATAACAGACCGTGGACATATAACAGGGCCATTATGAAAACACCCATGAATTAACACTATAGTTATGTTGTATATTGATTCTTCTTTGTACTATGTTATTTTATTCATTCTTTCATTTATTCTTTTCATTTATACCATAGTTCAATTGTATTTCAAAGTCTAATTCAATATACCTAGATGCGTAAGGAATAAATCATAGACTATCAGAACAATTAACGAGCACTTTCACAAAAAGCAGAATTAATGCGGGTGTCATACAATAGAAGTAAAACTAATGAAGACTAAATAAAATGATGACCAAAATTCGGATACGGTCGTAAATGAATTTGTCAAAGAACTGCTTGTCCATAAAACTTCAAAGGGATTTTTAAAGAAAGGGAACATTAATTATAAAAAAGAAGATGTGGTATGATTGCCAATGAGACAACTGTCCACAAGAGACCAAAATGATTAAGTATGCTATTGCAATTGGTTTAGAATTTCAAAATAACTGTCACTCAAAAGAAGCTCAAAACTTCAAACTGCTGAAGCATCCGTGATTTGTTGCTTCTAATATAGTTATCAAAGGTACCAGGATTATAATTTAATACGCCAGACGCGCGTTTCGTCTACATAAGACTCATCAGTGACGCTCAGATCAAAATAGTTATAAAGCCAAACAAGTACAAAGTTGAAGAGCATTGACGACCCAAAAATTCCAAAAAGTTGTGCCAAATACGGTAAAAGATAAATTATATGCAGAGAACGAAAAATTGTTTTGCTTTGAAGATTAATGGAAATAAAAATAGCGTTGGAATCATAGAAGAGAGTCGGAAGATACCAAAAGGAACTCATAAGTCAAAGAGGAATTGACATTGCCATGGTAAAAAACGAAAAACGACGAAAAGACAAACTTGTAAAAGTCTACAGAACATACTATAGAAAACTAAAGACTGTGTAACACGAACCCAAAGAAGTGCTCCGGAAAGGTAATGGTTCAAGAAATGTTAGACACATACAATTTTGCTTTGAATCATTACTTTTAACAAATAAAATGAGACTGCAATTACAATAACCACTTGAAATATGTTATGCCTGGAACCGACGAAGTCTCCTATATTAAATAAAATCTAATTGGACCAGCTGTTCTCTGGTTATGAATTATTTTCAATCCTTTTTTTCTATCAATTGCTTTAACTTTACAAAATACACCTTGTAAGTAAATGATCACTGACATTAGAAAAGAATTAAGACCAATCTATTTTCAATTAGCCTCAAGTTATTTGTCTCAGCGAGATTATCTGGTATTTTAATTGGGTTAGCAACTTCCTTGAAAGTCATCAAACACAGATTATTTGACCGACTTTGGAAGTATAATACAATAAGCTTTCCACTTATATCATACTATTTTTACTTGTAAAATATATTGGCAAAAATATTATTTAAAAATGCATATTTATCGATTAGTATTAAATTTTGCGTTCTGTTTGTCTCATAGTGCAAAATGACTCAAATGGTGGCATGCAGGTTGGACTTGGTATTTATTAAAGGACCTATCTGTCACTAAGCGTTAATGTTCACTGAAAGATTCCACAATGGCAAATAACAGATACATCCCATCACGACAATGGTTCATTCAACCTATGCCAACATTTTGAAATTTATGTATAAAATTGTATGAAAAAATATTGGCATAGGTTGAATCATTTTTTACAGATTAAGTGTTATTAAAACATAAATTGATTACAACCAGTTAAAATTTAGTGTTTAAGTGTACTCAAAACCATTTTTAATAGTGAAAATGTAGGTAATTGCATGTGTTGATGATCTCTTTTTCATTAGGAATAATTATAATAAAACAATGGAAAATAAGGATTTCTATAATTTTATTAAAGGATTCTATTCATATTAAATATCTAACAGTGTCAATCTCATGAATGAAATACAACAATGATCAAAACATTTCATGATAATTTAAACAAATTTCTTTAAATACATGGACATACTGATAAAAGCACTATTGAAGCACATATTTCATAAATTCTGACGTAAAATATCATTATTGAATGTTCACAAATAAATCTTACAATATTTACACAGATACATAATTAGATAAAGTTCACTAATATTTCTCAAATGTCATCTAATTAATATGTAAAAGATACGATGCGGCATCTGCGTACTCCACTGGTGTCATGCTGTTATCTTGTAGTCTCTGTTTAGGTCATCTAGCCTGTTGTCAATTTCGATGTACTTTCTTTTACGTTGACGACGTTTACCACCTGCTGAGTATTGAATGATTCTAACCTCAATAGCTGCTTGCTGTTTCTTCAGAAGTTTTACCAAGTTGAAGATGTTTGGATGTGGGTGCTCTACATGATTCTTAAGTTTATGAAGCCATCCTTCTAAGTGGTTGTTGGTTCTTGGGCCTACTGTCTCATAATGGTTCCAAAGGTGGCGGTTAGTCTCAACCCAGTATTCAGTAACGTAGTCTGTAAACTCTAAAGTGGTGATGTTGTGTTGGCTTCTTCGATTTCTTTTAATGCATTCAACCAAATATCCTCTACATGCTGCATTGGTACAAGTGGAAGAACTGCTGCACGCCGAACCAATCTGGTGATGTCATTGTTGTTCTTGTAATGGGTCTGAAGACCAGTATCTTGAGCCTTTCGCCATATACACTGAGTATAGTGAAAGAAGCAACCTTTGACAGTTATACCAGGAAATACTTGATAAGGTGCGTTACGTACTGCAACTTCATAATCCAAGAATTTAGAAGTTGGTTGTAGTTGTAGATCAGAGCGTTGGCATGATTGTTTGAGTAGTGTCAAGAACCTTGTGTAGATGAATTGGCTTTTACCGGGTAGTAATGCGTAAACCAGTGAATAGATGGCTCCGTGGACGAAAGCATGGAATGTATAGAGTTGAAAAAATTCATCTGGACATGTTTAAAATGTTCCATCACCATATATGATGTCAGCTGCTGTAAGGTTGGTTAGGTTCTGACGTGTAGTAAACATCATAATTCTATCTTGTACACCATCATCTGCCATTAGAAACTGTTCTCCAACTGTAGTGACTGTCCAGGGTTCTGCTAGGTTGATCTCATTGCGTGTTTTTGGTAGTGCTGGTATGAGTTTTGATTTCTCGTTGTAAAAGCTACCTCTGCAGGATTCAAAAGTTGGCAGATTTTCTACTACCTCTTGTGTTTCGTCATTCCATTCTGGGTTGCGTAATTTAATGACCTCTTGTTCATATATAGTTGGAACTGGTGTAGTCTCCTCTCGGCACCGTTTCTTTATTGTCTGAATTATCTCATCTACTTTGAGTTTAACTTTGTGGTTGTCATGACTGTGTCCATTTGGTAGTTTGGTAGGTATGTTGTTGCGAGTATTTAATGTAGCTGGGCAATTGCGTGTAGTACATATCCAGTATACTCTATCATCTCGTCTGGTTTTGACTCTGAACTGGTACCCATTGTGGATTATACTCTGGTTGCCTAGTCTATTGGTAACAAACTGAATATCTAACTGTGCATTTGCCATACTGACTTGTGAATGATTAGTTTCCAGAAAACATTTTATTTTATACACTTCTTAGCTTGGAACTCAGCAATATGTTATAAGTGAACTCATTTCACTTTAATTAAACTTAATTATTGTACTAGTTTGGTCAATTAATTTTAAAACACTAAGAGTAAGTAGTCCAAGCTGTATCAGTGAGATGATATCATATCAATTATTAAACTTTAACTAATAAGTAATAATTTTATTTGATAGTTTATTTTAAGTTTCATTTGAATTAAATTTAATTAAAATTAATTATTTTTGTTAAAGTTTGGTATTGTTTATTGTATAATTCATATTTGTATATCATAATAATTAATTAAAAATTTTGCAAGATCAAGTGTTATATTTTATATTTATTTAAAAAATTTTGTTATCAATTTCATTTTACTAAATCACAATTTTGCAAATATTTTATTTTTGTTTCTAACTTTTCAAAGAGTAAAATTAAGTGCTTAAAATACTGTATTTTACCTGTTATTAATTAATAATTGTTAAAACAACACCTATTGTATTTTGTTTGTAGGCATAGGTTGAATATATTTTTATCAAATGTTGGCATAGATTGAAGACACCACGACAATATATAATGTGAGGGTCTGGATAGGGGTCTTCATTTCTGTATTCTTTAATTTCTAGGCCATTTTTCTCTATTCTTTATACTTTTTGACCATTATTCTCTATTCCTCATATTTAAGCAACTCATTATTCTCCATTCTTTATTTATTTTATCCATTTTTCTTTATTCATATTTTTTGCCCATTTTTCTCTATTCTGTAAACCCCTTCCACAACCTCATAATATTTATACTTTAAAATAAAAAAGACTAATTGATTAGAGTATAAAAGATTTTTATTTAAGTGAATACTTATTATTATTAGAATTTTTATTGAGTAATTACTGTACATATTTGTATAAATGACCTCATATATATTATAACTTAATGAATATCGTTTTTGTAGTAAAATCCGTGATATAACGGAGAAAGAGTATTTTAACGATGTAATTAAGATCTTGTTTATTTAAAGATTTTTTTTTGCATGATTATGATCTTCTTTAAATTCCCCGAGGAAAAATTTACCAGTGACAGATTTAGCTTATCTCTTTGGGTCTTTTTTTAATCTTTCAGCTCCCCAAGTTTTCAATTTGTTTTTACATGTTTGGCTTTCAAATTATTGCGATTGAGCGTTCTGTATGACCGTAGATCCAGATAATCGCTGCGAACACAACAAATTTATAAAGTTTTATTTCAGTTTTAGCTCAGACCTTTGGTTGTTTGTTTTGTGTGGTTGCTGTCTCATTTTGCCATACACACATAATATCGTTTTATTCACTAATTAACAAAATTATAAGTTGTTCCGCGTGCCAAAAGTCCCTATGTCATCGAAGAATGAATGAAAGGATATAAAGTATATACGTCAATAGGACAGCAATCCAACAAAACAAGATAAAATAAAGATTGTAAATGATTTCAAGGAGCGACAATAAAAAATATGACACCAACAATAGAGCGCTTCAGGGACAACCGCCGATAAGATTCCCGACTTGGGGGAAAACAAACAACATTGATAAGCCAAAAAAAAAAAAAAAAAATCATAATGAGTATTGAAAGCTCTCTTTATTTTTCAAACCAAAGAATACACAATAAACGCTCAATCAAAAATATAGGAAGAATTACACAATTACATCGATACAGAAACAGTTGCATGAGAAACAATAAGATAAAACATCCTATCGTACTGACTAAAGTAAGCGCCAAGTTTTTTTGTGTAATGAAATTGATAATTAAAGCATGTTCCTGTTAATCTATTGTGTATTCTAATATGACTTCCTTATTTCGGTATGTAAACACAGCCGTGTTCTAATTAGCACAAAATATGTTTGACACATGCGCACACACTGACTGTATACATTCTAGTTATTTCATTTTTTATCGTAATAAAATATATATATTTTAGCTGCTTACATAACATTTTATTACATATTGTTATTTAAACATCATATATTTATCCTGCTACGATTTTTAAAACTTATTAAATGTGAAAATGTAATGTACATAATTCCTGGGGAGGAAACAGAAATAGCCAAGCATTCTTAAGGCATTTGCGTACGCTTCGACCGATAAAAATACCGTTTTTGTCCTATTAAAATCGAAATAATTCCTTCATGTCATACCCTATGCTCATTTGAACATGGGTAGGCATTATATTTGACCATATTTTAAACCTTGCTAACGCTCAGTGCAAAATATCGACAAATGTAATGCTTACCAATGTTAAAATGAGCATAGAGCATGACATGAAGGAATTATTTCCTAAATATACATATATTTTATCGGTTAATCCTTTCAAACAACATAAAGCCCTGTCACGTAAAGCTACAGTAATAAAACATTTTTATTTGTGTAAACTAAGATGAATCATAGAAACTATGCTGTAGTTGCTTAAATCCACGTCATTTAAATCTGGTGGAGCGTTATCTGATTGGCAATCATACCATATCTCTTCATATTTACTATATTCATATAATTATGTGAAGTCTTTATGCATATATCTCTGATATTCAGCTAAACAGTAATTATTGGTTTTTAAAAGTTTGAATTAAATGTTGATTTAAATCGACAAATATTTTCAATCAATTATTTCCTTCTTTGAAGCTACCGTCGATGTCTGCACGTAGTATTTTGTTTATGATGAAATTTTAAAAATTAATCAGTAAAGAAAGGTAATGCCATAACAAATCCGGTACAAATCAATGAAAAAAAAAAAGATTTACAAATGAAAAATGATGAATCGGTAAACATCAAGTACTCGGATAATTATTTTAAAGAACGTCGCATCAAAACAATAAAAGTGATACAAGAACAGCATTTAAGCTTATTTGGTGCAAAATTTGTGAACGAAGGAAAACATCCAATTCCTCAAAATACTACTTCATCATCATAATCTGCGATGTCAACAAATTGCATTTTTCATATATTTTTCACATCAACTGTCTTTAAAATTGTTGTGCTTGGGGGATTTTCGCATTCTCAATACGTTGCAGAGTCGTCTGTGGTAGTTTTGGAGATCGCACGACATCGTCGTTGGGAGTTTCGGAAATCGCATGACATTAAGCACATGAGCAATGTCTAATCTCTCTAACATGTCTTCAATTTTGCTGGCAAATAAAACTATAATACCATAGAAGATTCAAATTATTCCTTTCGGAGAAAAAGGCTAGACTATTGGTCGTTAAACAACAACAAATTAATTAATTCAAATGTCATAATTAGTTTTTGCAATTATTCTGTTGAAATATCTAAATTAAATAAAAACAACACATAAAACAAAATCATGACATTCATATGTGCGCTGATCCCTTATTGGTAAAATGCTCAATAGAAAATTAACACAGTTGTTTCCAGTATAAAGATCCAATTATCGATATTGGAATCATTGAAATCCTCAGTGAATTTACAAAGTCTTCACGTATCAAGCAATCATTTGCTTATGATGAAATGAAATTAACACGTGGAAAGAGAGAATAACCTCATCAGTATCGGAACAAAAACGTGAAGAAAAAAGGAAAGTAAATTCAAAATATTTCAAGGGTAAACATTAAGTACAATGTACGTCTGTATCAAATGCCGTAAGCTCAATCGGACAAGTTTCTGAAGAAGTCTATAGATTAATCAAATCCAAGTTGGTAACCACGGAAAGAGTCATTCAAGAAATATAGGGGCAATTGTAATTGTTCAAAATCAGAACAGGGTATTGTCGATGACCTCAGTTCTATTGACTGTTTAATGAAGACTCCAATATCATACACAAGTTCAGAGGTGGGACTATTAAAGAATGTGTACTAATCTATTGGAACAAGATCTTGGAACGATGACAAATTGTCTCAAAATCTGAAAATATTGATGATTTAATATATATATCACACTCAAAAGAAAAGTGATACTAGTATTTTAATAAGATCATTCATATACTGTTTCAAAAATCTAAAAGGTATTATATCTGTGAGAAGTTTTTGTCTTTTAAAACTCTCATTCCGTTGAATTATGCTTTGGAAATAATTGAATCTTTTAAGCATACTACACAAATAAATAGTTATAAATTTTAAGAAATAGCGTTGAATACTTTGAATTTGATCTATAACGTCGATGATTTTTTGCCTTTTAAAGGATCTGTGCAAATATAGTTCTAAGCTTTGAACGATAATTGCTTCATATTATAAACAACTTTTCGTCGTTTGTCACTTTGTTCATTGCTTTTTTGTGCTTAGTACCGATTAAAAGAGTCAGTACTTTTCGACTGATTTTAAAGGTTTTTCTATAATTATCGTTCTGCTATACAACCTACACAGGTAAGCAAGCGAAGGGTTGAGCACTAACAGACATGTCATTTTCTAAATTGCATGTCATAAGTTAAGAGCCTGTAATTCAGAGGTTGTCGTTGGCTGCTGTCTTCCATACCTGTGTTTCGTTTATTGGTATTAACCTAAATCAGGACACAGGTTTTCACTATTTGTCACATTTCGTGTTCTGAGGTCCATCTATATATAGCTATAGATCACTAAATGGTATTTGTTTTGACTCATTGTTGACAGTCATAGACATGTAGATGCTTTCGTTTTGTTCCTAGGTCTTTGGTGAATATAAAGTAGTCTCTTTCAAAATCCAACAACACCTCTTATTTTTATTTCATCCGATTTCGGTGCGCACAATAAAAGATTTACATATAACTGTTCCTTTTTAAGGAATAAATCATGGACGTTAAAGATCAAATTCAAAGTATTCAACGCTATTTCTTAAAAGAAACTATTTATTTGTGTAGTATGCTTAAAAGTTTCAATTATTTCCAAAGCATAATCCTGCGGAATGAGAGTTAAAGACAAAAACTTCTCACAGATATAGTACCTTTTAGATTTTTGAAACAGTATATAAATGATCTTTTTAAATTACAAGTATCACTTTTCTTTTGAGTGTGATATATATATTAAATCATCAATATTTTCAGATTTTGAGACAATGTGTCATCGTTCCAAGATCTTGTTTCAATAAATTAGTACACATTCTTTAATAGTCCCACCTCTGAACTTGTGTATCATACTGAAGTCTTCATTAAACAGTCAATAGAACTGAGGGCATCGACGATACCCTGTTCTGATTTTGAACAATTATAATTGTCCCTATATTTCTTGAATGACTCTTTCCATGGTTACCAACTGGATTTGATTAATCTATAGCTTGCAATATCTATATACTTCTTCAAAAATTTTCCGATTGAGCTTGAGGCTGGCTTATTTGATGTAGACGTTCATTGTACTTAATATTTACCCTTTAAATGTTTTGAATTTACTTTCCTTTTTTCTTCATTTTTTTGTACCGAATAATAATGAGGTCATTCCCTTTTTCAACTGGTTGATTTCATTTCATCATAAAAATTACTACTGACACGTGAAGACTTTGTAAATTCACTGAGGATTTCAATGATTCCGATATCGGTAATTGGACCTTTGTACTGGAAACAACTGTGTTAATTTTCTATTGAACATTTTACCCACAAGAGCATATATGATTGTCATGATTTTGTGTTTTGTGTGTTGTTTTTATTTGATTTTGATATTTGAACAGAATAATTGAAGGTCTTTCCACCCATAAAGATCTATTTTGATATAGAACTATTAAAATTCGGTTTAAAATATTATATCCAGCGTCAAATGATAGCTTATTGTACACTGATTCCAAAAATATATGGTTTCTATACTTTTTTTCTATATAAGGGAGATAAATTGTTACTTCCGGTTTGAAAAATGTCACTTTCGGTTTTTTTTTATAGTTAACTTGATACTGATTCCAAAAATATATGGTTCAATATACTTTTACATTAAATAAGTAAAAAAAAATAGCTACTTCCGGTTTAGACATGGTAACTTCCGGTTGGCTTTTCCATGTTCAAGTGGCTTGCAACGTAATGCAAAAAGTCCCATGGCTTCATCTTGTATACATATGAGGTAAAAGCAAAGGTCAATATCTAGAACGTCAAATTTACTTATGACCTTGAGCTCAATTTCAAGGTCATAAACCAAGGGCTTCAAATCAAAAGACCATAGGTCTTAATTATACATCGTTAATGAGTTATATCACTATATGCCTAATTTTAAATATAAGAGGGGAGAAAACTCCAATTTAATGTTAGTGTACCCTTTCAACCAAAATTTTTGTGTTACGACATGTCGCAACTTACAATTAAGTAAAAATATGTTGTCGATATCTTGTACGGTTTTTGAAATGAACTGAAAATAAGCCAAAATCAAAATTCAAGATATGACTTTGACCTCTGACCTTGACCTTATTTTTTTTTTTTTTTTGGACCAAGGACTTCAAATCAAAAGATCCTAGGTCTCTATCACTTATGGTTTACAAGATAGAAATGCATATCATTTATATCAAATGCATAAGGGGAAATAACTCATATATGGAGTGTTCGTATGGCTTTGGTCAAATTGGACAAATCATGCGAAGGATATAACGAGCAATTTTAGAAAATAAATTTGTCGCTTTCTTATACGGTTACGGAGGAGATGCAGTCACAAGGAAAACAGTGTTTAGGGAGATAACTTCTACAAAGAAAAGTATTCGGTTATGCAGGGTGAATTCCAAAGGCGCATAAACTGTTTGATATCATATACCAAACATCTAAGCGACATCTTGCGAAACTAAATTTATACGCAAGAAATAAAAGTGGCGGAAGAAGAAAACAAAAATACTTAAAAACCAATTGTTCAGAGAACAATTGAAGGTCTTTCTACCCATAAAGATCTATTTTGATATAGAACTATTAAAATTCGGTTTAAAATATCATATCCAGCGTCAAATGATAGCTTATTGTACACTGATTCCAAAAATATATGGTTTCTATACATTTTGTTTCTAAATAAGGGAGATAAATTGCTACTTCCGGTTTGAAAAATGTCACTTCCGGGCTTTTTTATAGTTTATTTGATACTGATTCCAAAGATATATGGTTTAATATACTTTTACATTAAATAAGTACAAAAAAATAGCTACTTCCGGTTTACACAAGGTCACTTCCGGTTGGCTTTTCCATGGTCAAGTGGCTTGCAACGTAATGCAAAAAGTCCTTTGGCTTTATCACGTATACATACGAGGTAAAAAGCAAAGGTCAAAATCTAGAACGTCAAATTTACCTATGACCTTTAGCTCAATTTCAAGGTCATAAACCGAGGGCTTCAAATCAAAAGACCATAGGTCTTGATTATATATGGTTAATGAGTTATATCACTTAACGCCTAGTTTTTTACATAAGAGGGGAGAAAACTCCATTTTAATGTTAGTGTACCATTTCAACCAAAATTTATGTGTTATGACATGTCGCAACTTACAATTTAGTTAAAATATCTTGTCGATATCTTATACGGTTTTTGAAAAGAAGTGAAAATAAGCCAAAATCAAAATTTAAAATATGACCTTGACCTCTGACCTTGACCTTATTTTCTTATTTTTGGATCAAGAACCTCAAATCAAAAGATCCTAGGTTTCTATCACTTACGGTTTACAAGATAGAAATACATATCACTTATATCAAATGCATAAGGGGAAATAACTCTCATATGGAGTGTTCATATTGCTTCGGTCAAATAGGACAAATCATGCGAAGGATATAATGAGCAATTTTATAAAATAAATTTGTCGCTTTCTTTTAAGGTTTCGGAGGAGTTGCAATCACAAGGAAAACAGTGTTCGGGGAGATAACTCCTACAAAGAAAAGTATTTGGTAACGCAGGGTAAATTTCAAAGGCGCATAAACTGTTCGATATCATATACCAAACATCTAAGCGACATCTTGCGAAACAAAATTTATACGCAAGAAATAAAAGTTGTGAATGAAGAAAAAAAAAATAATAATCAAAACAAATACAATAGGTCTTTCCACCGAAAAGTGGAAAGACCTAATTATGACATTTGAATCAATTGATTTGTTGTTGTTTAACGACCGATAGTCTAGCCTTTTTCTCCGAAAGGAATAATTTGAATCGTCTATATTATTATAGCTTTACTTACTAGCGAAATTGAGGACATATTAGAGAAGATAAGACATTGTTCATGTGCTTAATGTCATACGATCTCCGAAACTCCCAACGACGATGTCGTGCGATCTCCAAAACTACCACAGACGACTTTGCAACGTATTGAGAATGAGTGAATCCCCCAAACACAACAATATTAAAGACAGTTGATGTGAAAAATATATGAAAAGTGCAATTTGCTGACATTACAGATTATGATGAAGTAGTATTTTGAGGAATTGGATGTTTTCCTTCGTTCCCAAATTTTGCACCAAATAAGCTTAAATGTTGTTCCTTTATTTCACTTTTATTGTTTTGATGCGATATTCTTTAAAATTATTATCCGAGTACTTGGTGTTTACCGATTAATCATTCGTAAATCTTTTTTTTTTCATTGATTTGTACCGGATCTGTTATGGCATTACCTTTTTTTACTGATTAATTTAATTTCATCATAAACAAAATACTACGTGCAGACATCGACGATGGCTTCAAAGAATGAAATAGTTGATTGAAAGTATTTGTCGATTTAAATCAAAATTTAATTCAAGCTTTTAAAAACCAACAATTGATGTTTAGCTGTATATAAGAGACATATGCATAAAGACTTCACATATATGAATATAGTAAATATAAAGAGATATGGTATGATTGCCAATCAGATAACTATCCACCAAATTTAAATGATGTGGATTAAAGCAACTACAGCATAGTTTTGTTTGACAGGATGATGAAACTGTTCAATATTCTAGATGTGATTTAAATCATCGTTGAAATAAAAAGAATCAGTGCTTTTAGATCAATTTTTGGAAAACCTTTTTCATAGAGTTGCATGCAGTTATAATTTAGTTCAAATTACTGGTAAAACGACGTTATTTTCATGTTATTGAAGTGTTCTTATAATGAATAAGCCAAAGAGAGGCCAGAAATTATTTACTCATCTTTAGCTTCATAGACATTTTGTTTTAATAAAACGAAATGTGCGTAATACTGTATATAACCCACAACAGGTGTTTCTATAAGAAATTTGAAAGCATGAACTATGTTGAGCTGTCGGAAACAATAAACATCATTTTCTATAAAGTGTTTTCTATTTTATCCGTTAAAAAATGACACTTTTTAGATATAAACGTCTTGAACTGGTGCAAATTATATATAAGCCATCGAAACGGAAAAAAAAAAAAAAAATACAAAATAAGACAGCCTTAGTGATGAAGCTGATCGGACGTGCCCGTCGTTCCCATATACTACTGTACTAAGATGTCCGTGATAATCTATGAGTAAGAATACACACTTATCAATTTAGTTTAGTCATTCATTTGACGTCATTCACAGATATAGTTGAATGTCTTTGACTGCATAGATAGGAAGTCCTAGCCGATGCACACATAAGGTTATGTCTGTTCGAAGACGTCCGACGATCAAAGGTGTAAATAGGGATGTACATGCGTATAGAGTTCACGAAAGGCCATCAAAGAATCGAGTAAACTGTGCAAGGTCTTTGTAGTCAGGAAAGATCTTTAAACACCTATTGTTAAATAGTAAGACAATTACCAAAATACGTATATTTGATACCAGGCTGAAGCATCTTCACTTTCAACTTATACGTTTTTTCTGTTCATCAGTTTTGAATCGTGAAAAGTGCCAAATTCGGATACATTCAACAGTCAGGCATTTCTTTGGTCATATGACATTAAAGAAATACATATTTTTGGAATGAAAATCTGTCTTCGAACTTCTGATTTCCATATTAAAGTATACACATACACATGACATACTTGACACCGTCGGAAAATGTTCAGCGCTAAACTATATGTCATTGAACTATATGGCCTAATGATTTTTACTGGTAATATATTTTTCATATGTCAAAAAACAATCTTATCTATACATTCTTTACAAACGTGATAGTTTCCATTTCATAATTAGATAAATGACAATTTAAATAATTGGAGATGGCACTTAAATATATTTTATTGTTTTTATCAATAAACATTCTACCATCCTAATGAAATCTTAGTCAATTCATATTCTCTTCACATCTGATAAATGAGCTTAATGCAACATCGTATCGGTCAACACATTTATGTAAAACTTATGAAGTGTTTGATTTACGTCTTTCTTCCTCATAATCCTGTATTGTTATTTTTTCATTTTCAGCTAAATTGGCTTTATCATAAAAACCAGTTCTTACTCCTGGGTTCACGAAAAAAATTACTAATCTTCGACAGGAGTTTGAACGCCCAACCTCAGATTTGACAAAAATTATAAATGTAGATGAACGACTTAGATCACTCTGCCACCGAGACACACGGTGAAAATGTTCATTGAAGGGTAATAACTCCTGTAAAGAGTTTACTGGCGATGTCGGTCATTTGATTTCTTTGTAGATCCTGTTTTGGTAGTAATTTTTGTTGTTAACAGTTTAACTCCATCTACTTTAGTTACCAAAATACGCAAAAAGGATACTGTAAATCGTCATTAAAGGGGATTAAATACAATAAATAGTTGCCTAATGTTTTCGGTTATGTTGACTGATTTTAAGATCATGTCTTGCTGGTTATTTTTGCTGTTAAAAGAATCTGTCTGTTTATATTTTTCAAGATTATAACCAAAAATGCAAGAAACGGATAAAATCGATATTAAAGGGCAATAATTCATATAAAAAGTCAGATGTCGATTTTGTTCATGTGACTTATTTGTAGATCTTGTTTTGCTGATCTTTTCGTTGTACAGTGTTTCGCTATCTACTGTTCCCCTAATTAAAACATAACTTCTGTAAGGAATTGCGATATTATTTCGGCCATATTGAA
This sequence comes from Mytilus coruscus, assembly GCA_017311375.1. Taxonomy (NCBI): domain Eukaryota; kingdom Metazoa; phylum Mollusca; class Bivalvia; order Mytilida; family Mytilidae; genus Mytilus; species Mytilus coruscus. Next base: position 55,102,515 of record CM029601.1, read on the forward strand.
GTTTTTTTGTAGATCTGGTCATGATCATTAATTTTGCTGTTGAAATCCATGAGCTATCTCCTAAGGAAATATAGGGATCAATTTCTAAAACTACATTGTTTGTAGTGAAATGTTCTATCTCCATTTATCTTAGTTGCTTGTATTAAAAAAAGGGAACCTCTTCATGTACGTAAATTCGATTCCTATATAACTTTGTATATCTCAGTCAAATCTTTATGATATTGAGCATTTAAACTTTAATTTGAATTTTTACCACTATTACCAAATGGGAAATACATCATTATAAGATTCACACGACGATTTGCATTTTATATGAATGTTATGAGGTAATTTATTGCATACTTAGTGTTGCCTAAAATAACCGTATCAATAACTAGCATCCTGGTCCACTATAGACCGCTGTGTTTATATAAGGCTTCATAAGTTGTATTTAGATAATGCTTCATTGTCAGTGTATCTCATCTGGGATCAGTCAGCGCACAACACACTTATTATTTTAAAAAATTAAAGATTAATTCAAGTTTGAAGAAATCAATATCATTTTGTTAATTACTAATTGATTTTTCGATCTGATTTTGTAATAACACAGAATTGAATGTTATAAAATCAGACGAATATCGTTATTTGTATACGGCTTGAAGCTTCAAAGCCCTAGATTTTTTTCGTAAATAAATAACATTAATTTTCAGCAACCTTGAGACAGTAATTGTATTTCCCAATATTCTTACGTACTTCATTTGAATAAATTTGTGAAGCAAACATGAAAGATTATTAGTGTGTAAAGCACTTTTTCTGGAGGCGGATTGATCTGTTAATTTCTTAACATAACCTTGGTCTATTTTTCTACTTGTATTCTGATTACTTTTGTTTTTATCTATGCTATGTGATGACTTTTGTCAAGGTCACCAAGGTCCCACATCTTTGGCTAATTTTTAATTTGGACATTCCTGATGAAGGTGAATTCAGAAAAAAAAACCTTCGGGTGCACCAACTTTATAAAATGTTATTGTTAGTTACTATCACTGTCTTATGTTGTGCTGTTGGACCTCTGTTCTAGGTTAAAGAAGGTTTTCAGCAACATTTCAAAGGGACCTGGCCCAAGGCAGGATGAAATTGTTATAATTGGTTGCCGTCTTCTAGTATTGTTTATTGTCTTTAACGTAATCAGGCCATTGGTTTTCTCTTTTGAATTGTTTTTGAAGTGTTATTTTCATTAATTAAGATTTTGTATTTGTTATAACTACAATACTAATATGTTGTCAATATTAAATTCTTCCAAACAATAACCATCTTCATCTATCTACAACTTTTTACAACGTATCTGAAGGCGTTCTGGTTTAAATATTTGGAACAGTTTTTAATCGCGCCCACGTTTTTTATCTGAAAGATATTATATTACTTGTTTTCAAGACATAACAAATTGAAACCAATTAATATGAACTCAAATAATTTTTACAACCATCTGACTAAACTGGCATTTGATTAATGAATACACGGAGGAATATTCAAATTAATTATTGTTTATCCCAGTTCTTCAAAACGTGAGTGTTGATGGAATGTAAGCATTTAGTGTTCTGCTGCATGCAAGTTTAAAAAATGTCTATGAAATTCAAAAGAAGCGAAAAATAAAATCAATATTTAAAGGATGTTTACTTTTAACAATTTGCACTTCCCCATAGGGACAGAGTGGTCTAAGTAGTTCAACTACTGTATCACAAGCCTATCAACACTGTAGTTGTGGTCATGAGATCGAACCCCGCACGTGGCAGGTGCGTTTGACTCCAATCTGAATTGAATAGGATTACCAGTTGTCCTGTCCAAGATTGGTGGTTCACTCTGGGTATTCCGGTTTCCTCCACCAATAAAAACTTGCCGCCATGAAATAGCCAATAGTGCTGACAGTGGCATTATACACCAAATAATCAAGCAATCACTTCCCATAGTATTATGAAATCCAACTGGTTTTTTCTACAACATGCACGGAAAATATTTGCAAGGCATCACATATATTTCACAAATCTCATGCAAAAAACATACATCTAAAAAAACATTTACCAAAGGCTTCAAATTCTTGCACTCTATATTACATTTTTCATACAATTTACTTCTATTTACATGATAAAAGAAACATTATTTTCACGCCAAACAAATCTTGTTTATCAAAATCTCTTATCTTTCGACCATAAGTTTTGACCTATATCTATTTTTCATACTGTTATGTATTCATTATTGTAGCTATTTTATTTATGAAAATGCTTATATTTTGAATTTTATTACCCGACATGTAAAACAGTTCATTCTAATGAACTGGGTAGCTAGCATTGAACAAATAAAATATTCGGTCAAAAGTAAAATATTCAAGGATTTTCCACCCAGGAACAGAGTTCCTTAGCTGTATTTGGCAAAAAACTGCCGGAATTTTGGGATATCATTGCTCTTCAACTTCATTCTTTTTTGGCCTTTTATACCTTTTTGATTCGAGCGTCACTGATGAGTCTTGTAAGTTGATGAAGATGGCATAAATGTTTTTAGTCCTGGTATCGATGATGAGTTCATATACAGCGTTAACTTGTTCTTTTATGATGACGTCATTTACACATATGCTTCAAATAAACTGCATGCTGAGACAGAAATTCGTGTATGAAAATTATGAAAGACAGTTTTATACTATTAAGATTGAAAATGTTTAAGGAGAATTTAAGACACAGATTTCAAATGTTTACTTTATTTGCTGTTAGAACAAACCTTTTTAAATTCAAAATAACATTTCAAGAATTTTGTAACACCTATAGTAAATACATTATTTGGGTTTTTCTGTCACCCCTTGAAACTAGCAAGATGAGGTTTGGAAATAAATTATTTTGTTTTAATCTTCAATGTCATTTTCAGCACATATGTCAAATGTTGCGTTATTCTGGTATTGAAAGCCATACTTTATAGTGACATATGTAAACATAGACATTAACACCGAATTTACAAGGCTCTGGCACCGAATTTGTGATGAATAAGTATGGCTAATGGGGCTACTATCTATCAGAATCTAAATGACGTGCATTAAAGCAGCTGTGATTATCTGTAGGTCACCTTACGGCCTTCAACAATGAACAAATTTCATACTACATGTATAAAGTTAGCTATAAAGCTAGTTCATTAAGTACTCAACTCTTCTAGTTTTTATCTAGAACATTGGAGTAACAAATCACACCAAGAAAAACGTACAACAGAAATCAACCAATCATTATAAATGAATGGATACTTTATCGCAAAACATTAAATATGTTATATATAAAATGTGTAAAAATCAAACAACATTAAGCAATAATGAGTGCTCTGATTGGCCATGCTTATTTTATGTTGTTACATTAATTTCTAAAAAAAAAAAAAAAAAATCAGACGTTAATCTAAAACATTCTGTAATCTCGTATTGTTTGGCCAAGTGCAATAGAGTCTTAGTGATATATGAGTCCTAATGAATATTCAAGTGCAATATTGGATGGCCGATCTTCATCTTTAATGGCTTCAATCGTGCTTGAAACAATTGAATGAAATACTTAACAGAAGGTATAAACTTATGTGGTTCAACTAAAGGAACAGGATTAATATAGGCTTTTTTAATAGTTAAACGTGACACTATGACGATTTATATTTTCATTACATCTCGTCGTCTTCAGAATCCGTTTGATTTTGTTGTTCTGCAGCAACAAGTACGATTCAAAATCGTTTTAGTCGATTTTACCAAGTTTGTAAGCATACGGATAATATTTTGTATTTCAATCACTACTGACATACTTATTGTAATTTAATTCATACGATACACAAAATCATATAGTGCCGTTCTTATTACATCTTTGAATAAAATTGTAATATTACCGAGATTTTTTACGATTTCAGTAAGCTTATCAGCAAATATATCTGTTTAAAACAGTTAATTTATTCTCTAAATCCGCAATTAGACCAAAAGACCATACATTATTGAATAAAATATACGGTTACACAGAAACAATTGTCTAGCAAATGAATATAGGAGTAAGTTCAGTAAAAATCTCCCATCGACTTCAATGCATACCAATTTCTTATATAAAATTTATACCTGGTTAAAATGAATAAATCAATAGCTTTCATATATCATTGATGTAGCTTATCTTAAGCAACAATCAAAACATACGGTACTTTTAGGCCATTTACATGTTCACAAACACTGTAGATTCGCCCTAAATTCCTCAGTGATCCTGTATTTCTTTTCAATTCAACAGTAAAAAAACCAAATGCATTTAGCATTCGTTTTTTAATATTTTTTACACTTATTTTGATCCACCTTATAACAAAATATTAATTGCAAACGATATCTACCAGATAGTTGAAAACAGTTCTACAGAGTTATTCAGAAATCAGTCCAAAAATGGACGGTCTTTAATGACGTATACGTTATAAGCCTGGTATCTTTGATGAGTGTTTGTTATTGTTTGAAGTTACCCCTATATGATTAGTTTTTTAATCCGATGTATTTAACTTTAGATATACGCAAGTATCACAGTTAATGCCTTTTTGGGAGTTTTTATCTTCACATTATTACAGTTCAATCTTTTTAGTATGTACAGGACTAAATGAAATTGAAGGAAAGTCCAATGGAGTAAGTAATTAGGCCAAGTTTAACATTTCAGCGTTTATAATTCAGTTGGTGTTTTTTTATTTATCCTTATGCGTGTCCTTGAGAATATAGATAGATATTCAGGGACGAAACCTGATTCATATATACACAAGTTTTCCTAAGACAGCTTATTTAATTTTCTAAATGGGACATATTATAAAGAATCAAAGTGATATCAAATGCGGACTCACTAGCAATAAAAAAGGTTTTTAACGCAAAAATTATTGTTACTTCACAGAAAATTAATTCATTATATCAGATGTTGATTAAGGTGATACAATTCGCTTCCCACAAATTTTTTTATACAGAATGACATTATTTTTTCAATTCTTCATGTTCTTGAAAAAATCTTTTATCTTTGCAAAGAACAGTTTTACAGTCCCCGCACTAAATTCCATGGTATATACCTTTCCATTGGCCATCCAAATAGTTCAAAAACATGAATAACTGACATTTTTCCTGCATTTACATATTTGCACAGCATCGTGTTAAATGAAAGCGATATTGATTTAAAAAAATGTTTTATTTTTTCGTTCAACATTTTGAACTTTTTCTGTCATTTGCATACCAGAAAAACCTCAAACCAAAACTGACAAAATAGGTGGGAAACCCATTAAAGGCCAATATATGCAGACAACTTCATAGACATTGTTAATGCAACTTTGAGCTTAAGTTAACTCGTGCATAGGAAGTCAATTTCGGGAACAGAAAATGTCAAGATGATAAGTAATATTCTTGAATGAACAAGACAAAGTCTTCCCGAGACATACTTCTTGTCACTACAACAAATGTCAATGACATAAACTTCTATCTTCTGTCCTATATTCATATCAGAAAAAGAAAATTAGATTAGAATAAACCATCACCAAGGACGTAATGCCATAAGTATAACACATTTAGTGATTCCCTAATTGTCCTGTATCATTGTCGAAAGCTTTTTTATCTGAATTTTAGCATAGCTACGATTATAGGTTTGTGGTAATATACTTTTGACATTGTCTTCAACTTGATTTAAGAAGTTTAGTGTCTATGATTTATTTTCAAAAGTAGCAAATATTAATTACTTTAAAATTATTTTTAAACTGAACGTATATGTATCAAGAATATTGATTATTATTAGCTATTGATAATTTAATGGAATTCAAAACCAATTTAAAAAATTTGAAGGCTTTCAAAAACTTTTTAAATGCGTACTTTTTATATCATATCAAAAATGATCAGTGATGCTTTCCACTGATTTCTGTGTAATGTTTGGACAGTTATTTGTATGTTTGTATTCTTTCTAGTAGCACTTGTGTTGTGTTTTTTTTTTCTTTGAATTATGACTTTCATTATTTTATTGGTGTCTTTTCTATTTGTATAGACTTGAACGTAGTCCATTGTCAAACTGGCAAAACATATTGTATTCTTTTGTTAAATTGTGGTTTATATACATATAGATATCCTTGTATACAGAAATATGCCCACGTTATTCGTTAATATGACGTAATGAATTGCGTGTTTCTTTTATATTTTGGTAACTCAATGCCTTCTCACGATCACAAAATTAATTTGTTTTAAAAATTCACACCCTGTAACAAAAAAAGTGTTATTGAGCATGAATCAAAATTTCCTACGCTGAATATCTATTTATGTGGTCGGTGAAGTAATATTTTATTAAATAGTGAAAAGGCATTGCACAAAACGGTTTTATTTTGCTTGCATTGCTGTTATAAAGTAACCGAAAGGAAAATATTTTCAATGTTGATAAATGAACTCTATTAGAACAAAACAAGTTAAATGCATGATTGAATGGACAAACACAAGAACATTAATATTCTTTACGAACTTAAACTAGTCAACCTTCGTGAAAAATGAAAAAAATATACGTTTCCCAATTAATCATACTTCATATCAAAAGACAACGAAAATATAAAAACATAGTCTCATCTATACTACCCTATTCGAAACCTTATCCCTTGAACCCAATTTGGAAAACCCAGTTACGAATCATCCTTCTTGTCGCTACAAATTTACAGCTATCATCACGGATATTGCACATCTTAGACTTTTCAGACCACTTGGCATTGGAAAAGATCAAATGGAGAACATAAGGTTATGCCAACTGCGGTCTTGATTCTATCAACGTAGGCAGTATCCTTAACCATAAATCAGTCAAATCTAAAGTACCTCAGTGAATTTTAGTCATTTTTTACTTGTGCCGCACGTGTTTCAACAACACACATGTTGCAGGATCTCAGTATGTACGACTTCAAATCCTAACCTCCTCAGTGCACACTCAAAGTTCCGCGTGCATACGTCATCCAGCTTGCCATATAATAACTGGAAACATTATAACTGGTGACTTTAACAATCTCAACAACATTTCGCTAATGGAAACGAAATGTGTTAGTCAAAGGATAGATTCCGTAGAATAAAATGTCAGATCATGGACAAAAAAAGTAGATACACATTGACAACGGATTAAAGCTTGTTGATATTAATTACAAGTAGAAATAAAACAAATAAAGTGGTTTAATCTCAACGGGTCTAAATGAACACTCATACTACAGATGTAAAATTCTAATGTTAGCAATATTGATTTAGGAATCAATAATATACTCAAAAAGCACTTACAAAAGAGGTAATCCTAATCAACCGAAGGTAATGTTTAAGCTGTTTTGGATTTTCAACCAATGATTAATCCCGGATCTTCCTTCGATTTACTGGATACCCTAATGACATAGATTTACCTTCTGGTACTGATTATCTGATTTATAAATGGTATGTTTACTGCTTTTTTCGGTATTGTATCTTTTATAACATATGAAAATACAAACTCTGTCGGGATTAAGAAAATAATACAGTTTCAATGTCTGACGCAAAGACCAAACAGGAATAAACAGTGAAGCTAATCAAACTAATATGACATCATTGTTAACAGGTTGTTACTGGCAAGAGGCACATAAACTGTTATCAATCTGATTATGGACGTCTATAGATTTGAAGGTATAAGATTAGATGAATATTTTTGTTTGTCGATGAGTTTGTCAACTCTCAGTTAAAGCTTTGAACAAAGACTTGAATTATTTCTCGTAAGTCAGATGACATTAATTTAAAAAAAATATTGAGACAGTAATTGTATTTTCTAATCGTGTTATCTTCTTTCTGGATCACTAATTATAATACTTCATGAAACAAACATGAAACATTACAGCTCAATAAATGGGTGCTCGGTGTCTTTTTGGAGGCGGGCTGATGGTATATATATATATTAATTTGTATTTTGGTTACTCTTTTTTTATCAATGCAATATTAGTGCTTTAACAAAAATAGTTATCTTAGATTTATACTTACATGTCGTCAATATTATAATCTTCTGTAAAAACTCATGAAAGATACCAGGCTTATAGTTTAGCACGTCAGAGACGCGTTTCGTCTACAGCAGACTAATTAGTGGCACTCGGATCAAAACATTTTGACGGTCAAATCAAATGCAAGGTTGAAGAGGTCTGAAAAAAAAAAAAAATCAGACGATTGTGCCAAATACGGCAAAAAATTGGTTTAGAACGGTTACCTCGCATCTGAAGATTTCCTGGACCAAAAATATTTGGAAGTGTTTACCAAGTCAGGAATATGACAGTTGTTATCCATTCGTTTGAAGTGTTTGAGCTTTTGATTTTGTCATTTGATTAGGGACTTTCCTTTTTGAATTTTCCTCGGAGTTCAGTATTTTTGTGATTTTACTTTTTGAACTACGCCAAAATTTCCATCTGAAATAAATAGATAGCTTTAATGCTTGTTAATCATAATTGCGTACAATAAACTTAAAGTAGAGCTTCCGCATACATGTAGCGGGTCTAATACTACCGCGCACGCATTTTAGTTATTGCACAACAGCAAATTGAAGTTGTAAGGTACCATAGTAAATCAGACAAGGTTTTACTATCACAGGGGTCAAATACTAAAATTAAGGTCACAGTGAACGGATTGTAGTATGTGACACACATACTCCAATGATACATCAACATACTCAATCTGGTCAGTCTACGTTCTATAGTAACACAGTTGTTTTCCGGAAACAAAAGAAACAATGATTGACGATCATAGGGGTCACGGTCACAATGATATGATGTTGGTATGTGTCATACTGCCTACCTCTAATGCATCCATATACCAAGTTTGGCCAATCTAAGTTCTACAGTACAATAAAAATGACAAAGATTTACCATCATAGGGTCAAAAGTCAAGGTCAAAGACACAGTGACCTTAGTTTGGTATGTGACACATCACCTTTACCATGTTGCATTTGCATACCAAGTCAATATAAGTGTTCTGCGGTATAACAGTTATGCCGAAAACAGGATAGGTGAACAGGAAAACAGACACATGGACAAAGTGATTTCTTTATACCCATACTTTGTTTGAGGTGGTTATAATAATTTCAGCAGCCATATTTTCTTACCAGAAATTGAGTAATGTAAACACATAGGTATCCACCAATTCATTTCTATGTATCCAAGTTGCCTCAAAAAGATGTTATTGCTACAAAGTAAACACTCAGTATGCGGCTGGATTCAAGTTTGAAATTGTTTATAACAGAAAGGCGAATAATACCAAAGGGATAATCAAACACATACGTCATAAACAAACTGACAACGCCATGACAAAACACGACCAAAAGACAAACAACAGTATACAAACTGCAACATCAAAAACTTAATACTGAGTATAAAAATAAGGAGATGTGGTATGATTATCAATGTTCAAATGAAGTGATTGTAGGTCACATTCGCTGTAAAAGAGTACTGGGTTTTGATTCCGACAAATGAAACACATCTGACGTCATCTGTGAAACAAATATACCATAACCATCAACCAACTCGTGATGGCGTTTGTAAAATTTTCGACGGGATGATTTCAACTTCCCAATTTGGAACTCTTGGTTTAAAAGTTTCCTTGTAAGCCGCATTTTGAAACACAAGACAGGCACAAATCGTCCAAATTTCAAGGATTTGTGCATCTAACATTTGCATCTTCCCCTATACAATGCATTTAATGTTTGATGATATTTCTCAATATATTTTTAAAAATTACACTTAATATATACTTCTGACTAAATATTTCAAACATTTGTAATTTTTACATCTTCATGCAGTTTAGCATTTATTTCTTTCTTTACATTTCAAATCGAAAATTCAGAGATATTCGTTTCCCTCACAACATTCTATTTATGCAATGATTTTGTCTTATCATCAATTTATATTGATGCTGACGCTGTTTGTTTCCAGGAAGACTGCATGCTGAAACAAACATAACGTGTTTGAAATTTACGAAATAGACAGTTCTATGCTATTAAGGTAAAAATAGAAAAAATATGTCGGAACGCGTTAAGTGAAAACATTACGCCTATTGTTCGCAGTCTAAGAGGATAGCCCAATGAGGTTGGAAAGTAAAATGTTGCTTAATCCTTTCAAATGTGATGTCAAGCAAATATATTAAGTGAAACATTATTGTGTGGTGTGTTGAGATAGGAACGGTTATCCAACGACACACATATAAAACGTCTAGAGGTCAATCTCCAGAATGAAATGTTAATTCTTCTATATTCAAGGCCGTTTGCTCTACAGAGAGTCAAATAATAAACAATCATGTCACTACCGCATCCCAACTTACGGCCTCCACTTATCATTTCAAGTACACTACCATGTATTGGCATAATTACACAAAAACAACCGGTTAAATATCGTTTATTTTAGTTTCTAATTAGTGTTCTACTACTGATCGTTCTGTGTTGTTGCTTATTTCCCTTCTCATATTTAAGAACTTGTTATTAACTTTTGTAATAAAAATATATGAAAATAATGGAATAATAACGTTACAGCGTAAAAGACTCTTTGAATGTTTTAGATGAATTATGTGCTTTTAATGGTAATTTCAAGTCGGTTGACAGTTATGACTTTTCTACACTTTTTAAAAAATCTTAGCGCAGATTTATTTGCTGCAACTCATTTAAAACCTTCTTCTCCAATGAAAAGGATAGACATATTGTCTATATTGTGTATTTATATTTTTGCATTGCACAAGGCCATGCTTTTTGCATTAAGTTGATGACTCCTTTACACTTAATCCGTTAGATGTGCACTAAGTGATACTTTAGATTTGGAGAAATGACTATTTATTAGTTGTTATTTGCTTTGAGTAAGCATTCTCTGAATCAGTATTTTGTGTCGTTGGTCTTTATTTGTTTTGTGCTCCGTACTAATTTAATGGTTTCAAACTATTTCCATCAAATTTTACAATTTGTTTCTTACGTTGTTCTGTTAAACCAATGTCGCAGGTTATGGGGTGGGTTTAACGTCTACAAACATGTTTCACTCCACACCATTCCTTATGAAACTCTTCGTAGTCATGAGCCTCTAATTAAGTTGTTGGTAGTTACTTTCTCTTATATTTGGTTTTCGTTTGTTGATTTGTCTTAAACCAAATCAAATGGCTGACTATGCTGTATTGGTTTAGCTCATTGTTTAAGGTCATATTGCTACATGAAATTGATTTAATCTGCCTCATTCTGATTCTCTTGGCTAGTTATCTGGTTGACAACCATATCACATCTCTTTCTTTTAAATTCAACAATAAACAAGTGTTTATGCACAATGTCAAGTGCTAATTCTCTTGGAGTCAGAAAAATATGTAAATACAATTTATAAAGGGCTGATTAAAAATCTGACATCAAAACTAAATTCAATTCTCTAAAGGACCACCAAAAAAAAAAAAAAAAAAAAAAAATATTTTTACTGAGGTAGACGCTTGCGAGGTTCCTGACTTTTAACAGGCATTGCATATTTGGTTAATTATACAAGTTTATGTACAGTAAGAACTTATCTCTTTTACTTTAAATCTCGATCATTGGAATAACAAAATATACAAAGAACGTTCAATAGAAATCAACCAATCAAAATGAATGAATGAATATTTTATTGCAAAAATTGAAAAAAAGTAAAGATCATTTGATTTTTTAAATTGAACTCGTAAGACAAAAAACCAAACATTTTTTTTTAAATCGGATAGTTAATGTTAACAACATTGACAATCATACTGCATTTCCTCTCCAATGTTTAAGTTTGAGCGTTTCTGATGAAAGTAAACCCAGAAAAACCGCTTTGGACGCGTGAAATTTTATAAAGTGTTATTTTCATTGACTGTTTTTTTCTTCTTCAGGATCCTAGTTTTGTTAGTCGCAAAAAGGTCTTATACACTATTAAAATTCCTCATGTTTGACGAAAAATCTATTGACTATATATCAAACAGCATTGACAATGTAAGGTTACGACCGCAACTACTGCCTTTTGAAAATTGTTTAGTGTTTTGTTGTTATCTAATCTCAAATAGATTCAAAAGAAAAACAGTATACAAAATGCAACATAGAAAACTAAAGACTGAGCAACACAAACCGAAAGGTAAGCATATCTTGCTCCACATGTAGCACTCGTCTTGTTGCTCATGTAAGTTCAAACCTGGTGATAAGTCTATTTCGGTAGGTCACATTCGAGGAAAAGAGGACGGAATTGTGGTTAAGAAAATTAGAAAATATCCGTCGTTATTTGTGATATTCCATAACGGTTAATCAACTCATGATGGCGTTCGTAAAATTTTCGAAGGAAGGATTTCAACTTCACCACTTTCAACTCTTGGTTTAATAGCTTCATGAAAATCATTTCCTGTGCAAAATATAGTTGAGGTAAAAAAAAAAAAACCAAACATATCCAACTGACATACTTGTGTACTAAGGATGAAATCAGAACGATATTGATAAAAATGATATTTTCTTTATATCAAGAATTTTAACTTTTTTCTGTTTAAGGAGACTGAAATGAAAAAAGGAGGAATACACACAACTGTGTGAAATGTTTACATATTGTTATGTCGGGTCCTTTAATAGATTACTGTACGATTATGCTCATTGTTGGAGACCGTACGGTGGTCTCTACGTCATTTGTTGTTCGATGGATAATTGTCTCATTGGCAAATCATACAGCATCTTCTCATTTTATCGTCAAAGATAAATGAGATCAATGGAAGTCAAACGTGACTTCTAAGTTATAACCCATGCAAAGGAAGTGAAATCGGTGACAAACAATGACAAATAGTAACAAATAGATTAATAGCATTTATATGGCGATAAGTTATATTCCTGAATAAAACAGACTAGCACTTTCTGTTACAGACTTAGGAAGGATAATTCTTGTCACTACAACAAATGTCAATGATATAAACATCTGTCTTGTCCTTATTTTATATCATAACAGACATAAAATGAGAAATTAAATATCATTACGGACGATATGAAATTAGTACAGCACAAATAAGGATTCCCTAATGTCCATTTTCCTCGGAAAATGCCTATACCAAGTCGTTTTCCACTCGTTCTTTTGGTTGATACAATCGAATGTTTAGTCTTATGCTCCTTTCAAAGTTGTGTGGTTTTTCAATATGATTACCATTACATATTTTTAATAGATAATTCATCCTCATATAGTTGAAAAAGTGCACAGAAACAATATCAATTTGCTGCTTAGCATGTAGTAAAGCACCAGGACAGGGAAACATTCTTTGTGTCAATAAGTATAAGTGGTACTCCATTGACCTTATTCGGAACAAATATTGATAAATTCATTGAATTAACACGACAACACCATACTTTTAGCGGACCAGACTAACATCGCTGAAAGAGGAAAATCCTGAAAAACATTTTCCGTTTATTCATTGATTACATTAACAGATACAGAATTTAGAACAACATAATCATATCATGACTACGTATTGCAAATGTCTTTTAGAAAGCAGTTCTTCATTTATTGCAATAATTATAATTAGTTTTTCTCCCTATAGTAATATTGTATTCCACGTTATGGACATTTTCAAAAACAAAAGTGCAATTTGATGCCATTAACATGATATGAATTTTGTAAGTATCTGGATGTTACACAAGAGACAAACATTTTATCAAGTGAACGTTTTAATTAGTTAGATTGAGTAATTGACTGATGGTGGTTTACAATTGGTCTGCGCATATGTGCTTTGTCATGGTGATGAGAGGCAAAAAAAAAAAAATGAAAATACAAAAATGTTCAAAACTTGTATTACTTCAAAAACGATGGAAAATTTCTGATACATTACCAAGATACTTAGCCTTCTCTAATTTCGTCTTGTTGGTGTCAACAAACATACTACCTTCCAATGTTCGAAATAAAAATATTCTATAATATACTGACAGTATAATATATTTTTACGTATATTTGGAAATCTTTCCAGATCTTGCGTTCATAAGTTTGTTATTTTTTTTGCGAGTTTCGAAGTCTTTTACGGTTTTTCCATGGTATCTCAGAGGAAATGTTGTTATTCTGAATAATAGGTCCCCAATTCAAACAAAGACTTATTTAAATTTGATTAAACTCTCGCCTTTCTAAGCATTGTTGCAGACGTTAACATACATAGTTGGCATGTCAGTAACTGCTAGTAGTCCTTTGTTCATTTATGTATCATTGTCATTTTGCTTAGTTTCTTTTGTTACCTATTCTGACATCGGACTCGGACTTCTTTTAAACTGAGTTTTACTGTGCGTATTGCTATGTGTTTCTTTATTCTACATTGGCTAGAGGTATAGGGGGAGGGTTGAGATCTCACAAAACATGTTTAACCCCGCCGCATTTTAGCGCCTGTCCCAAGTCAGGAGCCTCTGGCCTTTGTTAGTCTGGTATGTTTTTTAATTTTAGTTCATTTATTTGTTTTGGAATTAAGTGTGACGTCCATTTTCACTGAACTAGCACACAATTTTAGTTAGGGGCCAGCTGAGGACCACCTCCGGGTGCGGGATTTTCTCGCTGCATTGAAGACCCATTGGTGGCCTTCGGCTGTTGTCTGCTCTTTGGTCGGGTTATTGTCTCTTTGACATATTCCCCATTTCCATTCTCAATTTTATTGGACAATTGTATAAAATACATGAATAACTGCTGTACTGTAAAGGTTGAATTTGTAAGAAAATTTGATAAAGTCACCAGACAGGAAACTGTGTTTAGTATTTGAAAGTGTAGGTGACATTACAGTAGGCTTATTAGAAAGCAATATTAATGCAATGGACTCGATAATATCATCCTTTAAGAGCTAAGTCAAGACAAACAGTAACACATCCCTAAAAACATTTTTCAATTATTCATCTATCACATGAACAGATAGCGACAATAGAACAACATAATGATATTATGACTATGTACTGCAGATGTCATGAAGTAAACAGTATTTCATTTAAAGCAATGATTTTAATTAGGTATCCTGTCTATATCAATACGGTTTTCATATATAAAAGTACAATCTTGGTGTCACTTTCATCAATTGATTTTGTTAACAATATGGATGATGCATAAGAAAGAGAGATTTGATCAGATAAACGTATAGAATCATGATGATTGATTTAATGGTCAGTATCAATGGTAAGCACTCATGGACTATGTCGCGGCGATAACAAATTTTGTCAACATTACACAATGAAATGAGTAGACGCATTCAGCAGAAAAGTAATGAAAGAACGTCAGAATAATGTAATGATCAGAATGGCGAGATCGTTTGGTGTGGGCTGGTACTCTCGATCAATCGGTCGAGAGGTCTCTACCATCGAACTTACTTAAAAGTATATCACCAGCTGAATATCACCTACCATGAGCAACACGACGGCAGGATCTACTTACTGTTACGAAACAACGGGGACCATCTCAATTTTTGGTAGGATTTGTTAGACTCAGGTTTTTGCCATGGCATTGTTAGTTTTAAATGTTCCTTGCTATCTTCAGCTTCATTTTTATTCATTTGATAACCTCCCGAAAACACCGTTAATTTACATAAAATAAGATATGTGGTAAACGTCAATGAGACAGCAACCCAAAGACACAGAAACCAGACGACATTTTGAGGTAAATAAACAAATAATAGACAAATGTCTTACATTTTGTCAAGGTATAAATCGTCCCGATTCTATAAGCGTTGCGAATAAATAATATAGAAACCATGTCTTAGATTTCTATATACTAGTATAATATATATATTGACATTTCAGGAGAAGTACCCCACTCAGTGTCTGATTTTATTAGTACGATAGCATCTAATAAATACTGTAAAACAATCTATTTCAGACACTTAAAGATGTTTTGATTCTTCCTTATTGAATCACGAAATGTAAAATAATATAATCATATGAATGATTTATAAATCTATTACTAAAACATATAGTTTTTTAATGTTTTATATACATTTCTAATTTGTCATTATTTATACCATATAACCCTTTTTTTCTTTGTTGTCGACTACTACAATATTTTTGAATATTGTTGATGCTGGTATCTGGTATCTGGTATCAGATTAATGTTAATATCAACATATAGTTTAATGGTGTAGATATATCTGTTGCCTTCAAATTTTCAATTTTTTCCTCGTTGATGACAAACAATTCTTTATGACTTATATGATCTTAGATGCTCAGCCAAATCCTTATTGATTTAAACACGTCTTTTGTCATAAACCGACAGTTATGTCTTTTGTTAAATTAGTCTAACTTCCTTAACTTTATTCCTTATTTGCTTCGCCATTACGCCGCTTCTTTCCCTTTTACCTTTGATTTTCTTTCATTTTTCTCCTGGTCGTGGAACCATTATTCCATTCTTCCTTGTTTTCATTTATCATTTCTTTCATTAAAGTTAACACATATTATTATGGGATCCAAATAAACCATTTATTCAATAAATGTATCAAAATTCACCCAGTATCTCTAGAATTATTATCTTTAAACACACTTCTTTAATAAAGTTTAGTTGTTCGTTAATCATCCTATAATTTTACAGTATTTCTTCTCGTATTTCGAAGCAAAACTCGTATAATTGTATTTCTTAACTCTAAACATTTCAGTTTTTGTATCTGGTTTTTTTTTGTGGCTGAAAGACAAATTATTATCAGGAACTGTATGTCTCAAATGTGGAACGGGAATTACTTACTCCGGAAACATAACCTCTCCCCAAAAGACTTGATCTGATCTCAGATTTAAGATAGGAATCTAGTTGCTCATGATATTCCATAGATACCAAACAATGTCTCATTTAAAACCCTACACGGAATATCATTTTTAATGCACAAGGTGCACATTTCGACAAATAATGTCTCTTCCGTGATGCTAAAGTTCGAACAGTTTGGATATATCAATACATTATATAAGCACCGAAGAGCTGATATAATCGGGAAGAACCAAATGTTTAGCCAAATCATGGCACGGAATCATAGTTTCGCATGAGTGAAATTCCTTCCTTAACAATAGTTGACTTTTTGAAGTTATATCATAGTATAAAAATGTCATAAAAATCACCCATGTTCATGTCATTACTGAGCTACTTGGTTGGCAATACTCTGGCGGATTGACAATTTATTATCAGATGTATCAACCCAGTGGTAATAAAAACAGTAAATGGTACCAAATTGCACCTTCAATAATTCATGACTCCAAAAACATTATCAAAATACTATGTTAGAATTGCGAATTCATTATATTAAAGTCCTATCATGATAATTAAATTGTGCTTCAAATGGATGGCGACAAGACGCTTTCATGCGGGAGAAATAAAAGTGTAAAAGGAAAAAATAGTTTTAGATATCTAATTATAGAAAAAAGGACAAAATAGTGTTATTTTTCGCTTAAATATTCCAGCAGAGGTATTAAATCTGCATAATGTATGACAGAATTTTCCCAAATGCAATAAAAGTCACCTGTAGGCATAATTAGAAGATCTATAACTATTTTGATCTGTCTTCACATTTAAGAGTTGCATAATATTGCAAATTAACTATGTTGTTCTTAAAATTGAACAGAAGTGTTTAAATGGTAGGAGTTTTTCTCCCCGAGGGTATCACCAGCCCAGAAGTCAGCACTTGTGTGTTGACATGAATTATCACTGATATGGTCGTAAATATAAATTAACTGTTACAAAACTTTGAATTTTTCGAAAAACACAGGATTGTTTACCCTAGGAATAGATTACCTTAGCTGTATTAGACAAACCTTTAGCAATTTTGGGTCCTCAATGCTCTTCAACTTCGTACTTTATTTGGCCCCCTTTTCTTTTATTCGAGCGTCACTGATGATTCTTTCGATACTTAAGACTGGGCAAAACGAACACTATTACAGCTGGCACAGTTTGAATCATACTGTAATCTATAGAAGATAGTTTTTCTTGAAGTTCATCCATATCATATGGTAATTAACATTGAATTGTTTTGAGTCTAGAAAAGCTATGAATAAATATCACCAAAACCAAAAGCAAAAAGTCTCCATACTTATAATGATGATAATCATAAAATATTAAAACAATATATGAAAATAAAAATTATAAAAGTAATAATGATAATAATTATATATAAAACATATATAATAATGGTCTTTTCAATTCATTGGCTATCGGGTTGTTTGTCTCCTTGGAACTGGAAAACATTTTTATTTGCGGTTTATCAAGTATCACACACATTTTGTATATATACTTGTTGCATAATAAGTAATAAATATTCTGTATTCATTCTACTTTGTATTGAAAGTTTTCAACGCCAGTGGTCCCCTACTTTATGTATAACTCCTGTTTACATCGAAATCAATTTCGAAATCTATCCATTATATCATTTGAATAAAAGTGAATGTATACAATGAGACAGCAAGATCAAACTGCAATGAATTTATTTCCAGTTTAGTCACAAAGTCTATGAAGGTATCTAATTTCAGCTTTCGTTTATATTGATAATTGCTGTACCATTGAAAATGAGTACTGTATTAATCACAATGAGCTGAATATTAAGATTCAAATTTTACAGTTTGCGTTAACTTTACTAAATCATATTTAAAAATTGTTCTAATTTTTGGGCTCTTCAGTTTTGTCCTTTAACCTTTTTGATGATTTTCAAACGTTCTTATGTAGTATAATTCCAAAACTTTTATTTCTAAGTGGACTTGAAATTATCAAAGAATCCATGTAGTCCACATGGAAATGGGTTGATATGGTCCTAGATTGCTCGTTTGGTTATAGATCATAGATGCTTTCTCTAGGTTAAATACGTACATGTATACTGATTTCACAACATAGCAAAACCAAACAATGAGCAAAACGAAGACTACCAAAACTTTCAGAAAAGGAAACATACTGATCTATATAGTAGAGACAGTTTTTTCTTCATAAAATGACGTATGAAGGAATGGTCGTCAGACTAATCCAGCAATATAGATTAAACAAATACGGTCAATATAGTAATGCAATAGGCAAGCACCGATATTATAAGCTTAGAATTGTTAAGATTATGGGCAATGAACCCATATAATTATGTAATCAGATCTGAATCGTCCTGAGGCAAGAAATTCATCCATAACATATGGTAAGCTCTACAACATTCTGAAAATAGAAATTCATCAGTATGCTGTGGTCGTATCTAGTATCATTTATATGTAAATTATCACTGGCAACGAATGAATCTATGATACAATGGCCAAAACTGATATTTGACTTAATTTCTTAAGTAAAATTAATGAATTATTTATAAAAATAACTATGGCTAAAAAAAAAAATCATTAACAATGTTTCTGTCCATAAAAATATGTAAAACCTGATATGCAGCGTTTCATATCATACATTTTAATTACATTTAGTTGAGTTGAACTGCTAATGGACTCTTATCTAACGAGGGTGGCATCCGCACAGTATCTTAGGTATAAACATGATTTTAAATGATACATTTTGTCCAAACATTTCCAGAAAACTCCAATGTATAGTTGACCTACGACGGTGTTGGTTGTTTTGTATAGCCCTTTTGGTCTTTATGGTCGAAAACATTTTATATTTTGGAAACTTTTGTGCTTAAGCGTACCCGATGGTGTGCAGACGGAAATCATAGCTTCAACTATTAATTTAAATGGTTGTTTGATTAGATTAAAGTAAAGCTTTCTTAGTTAGCACCTTATAAGGTGATTTTTTTATTTGCCATCTTCGAAAAAATACCCACAGTCAGTATTTTTAAAAGCAACCGATATGTAAGTGTACATACTAGGTCTATATAGTCAAGAAAAAGAGTCCGAAAGAAATTAATTTTATGTTAGCGTTGCGAGAGGATGTTGAAAATACGGTTATTGTAAAAATTTCTAGATTCATCTTTCACTCTAGGAAAAAAGGCATTGTTTGTGTCCACTGATAACTGGATGTACGTTGCCTTGGTAACATCAGCAGTGGTACCGACACTGTAGCAATAAATAACAATTGACTTAAGCTTCATTTAATTTCATGAAATGAAGATGGTTTGAAAATTCATAAGAGACCTACTAGTATATTAAAACAATTGTCGGTAAAACTAATTCTCCCTGTTCTCGTATTATATTTCTTTTTCATTGTATAAGTGAGAAAAACCATGGTCAACTGCTTTCCACATAGGTCATTTCTGTTTTAACGGCATTGTTACATGTATATTAGAATATAAATAGATTAGAAATATTTACAAATAATCTAAGCAAAGTAATACATCATACTAGAAATGACAAAAACATTCATTTTAGACACAAAATGATTAAGAGTACAATATATGGTTTAATTATGCTTATTTCATGTTTATAAAACATCAGTAATATATAAGCAACATAAATAGACAAATCACAAATCTTAAATATGTTTTAGATTTCATCTTTATAATCATGCCAATCATTTGTCTGAGGAAAATATAGTTTGGTTTAAAAAAAAAATTATATTCAACTGACACACCTCCTCTTCATCTTTGCTGTAAGAACACATGTGTATAATTGTGGATAAAATCAAAGCGATATTGATAAAAACAATTATTTTCTTTTGATCAAGAATTCTAACTGTTTTCTATAATTTCCGTACCTGGAAATTCACAAACTAAGAGAACGAAATTGAAAAAAGAAGATTACAAAAAATGAGGAACTAATTAATGGACAACGGCCGTTTTTTTCGAAATGTTTTTGTTTTTGTTTTCTATTTTTGTCATGTCACTATACGGTTATTCTCATTGTTGGACACCGTATGGTGGCTCTACGTCTTTTTTTTGTTCGATAGATAGTTGTCTCATTGGCAATCATACAGCATCTTCTCATTTTGACATCACAGATAACAGAGATCAAATGAAGACAAACGTAACTCGGAGTTATATAAACAGTGCACAGGAAGTAAAATTGATCAACTACTGAACTCCGTTGCAAACAATGTCAAACAGCAACAAATAGGTTAATTGCATTTATAAGACGATAAGTTACATTCCTGAATGAAACAGACCAGCACTTTCTGTTACAGACTTCGGAAGGATAATCATTGTCACTTCATCAAATTTCAATGATATAAACATCTATCTTGTCCTTAATTTATATCATAACAGACATAAAATGAGAAATTAAATATTATTACGGACGATATGAAATTAGTACAGCACAAATAAGGATTCACAAATGTCAATGACATAAACTTTTATCTTGTCCTTAATTCATATCATAGCAGACATCAAATGCGGAATAAAATATTACTACAGACGGAATGAAATTTGTACAACACAATTTATAATTCCCCAATGTCCTTTTTTTCTGGAAATGTCTGTATCAAGTCATACATACAACTGTTGTTTTTCCAGTCGTTGTTTTTGTTGATTATAGTCAAACTTTTATTTTGTCAGTTTGTATGTAATTAGCCGTTTTTGAAGTAAGCTTCGAGTTTGATAATTTTGTAATTACTTTTTTTATTGTTTAAAGGCCGTGGTATTTAGTTGTAGCATTACTAATTGAAAATATATTGCCTCTACAAATAATTAAATAATTTATCTTCGAACTTTTTTCCTCATAAGAAAGTAATTGCAACTTTTAATTTCAGACCAACATTGTTATTAGCTTGGTATCTTGGATGACTTATTATTGACATTGAATTATTAAACGGAATGTAAATCAATCTCTGATGCACTCGTCGTTTAACTTCATATCTTGGCAGTTGTTTTTCACTTGTTCCGGTGTGAATGTAACGCTATATCCAAGTATGAGGTTAAGCAAGCTTTAAAACCACCGTTAACCCACAACTTTTTATGAAAATGCCTTTACCAAGTCAGAAATATGGCAGTTGTTTTTCACTTGTTTCGTTAATTGATAGCGTTTGATTTTGTCAGTTATTATAGACTTTAGTTCGGTATTTTTGTAATACTTTTTTCAGAACGAGTCATGATAACTCAATTAGCCTTTTTCCTCGTTTGGTACCATTAAATATATAGTGTTTTACATCTAAATTGTTCTTAACAAAATAACAAAAGGCAATCAATAACTACCAAAAAGATAGTAAAAATGATGTCGAAAACAAACTGACAACACCGTGCCAAAATAACGAAAACCGACTAAAAGAAAAACAACAGTCTACAAAACACAACATAGAAAACAAAAGAACAAGCAACAGGAACCCCACCAAAAACCGGTAAGAGGGATGACTCATTAACTTTTAATATTAAAATATTCCTCAGATAATTCATTTATAAGCACGGTTGAATTTGATTACTTTATTGCGCCTTCAAATTTGCTATGTTTATTCAATATGATTAACACTACATGTTTTTTAGTAGATATTTCACCCTCAATACAAAAAGTTTTATTGAGAATATTGACTTCTTTGCATTACATACCAAAAATTTGTTAAGTATCATTTAATTGTACTAATAATTTTAAAAAAGCGCACAGAAACAATATCAATTTGTTGCTAACATATGTTGTAAAGTACTATGACAGGGAAACATTATTAGTGTCAACAAGTATAAGTGACATTCAATTGACCTTAGTAAGAACAAATATTGATAAATTCATTGAAATAACACCATCCTATAGGTTACAATAAACCATTAGATTTTATGGGCGCAGCCATTTTATGAGCATAACATGGCATTCAGAATTAAGAGTATAGCTAATCCTGATTGGTTGATATGTGCGCCCGTTATTTTTTGTTATTAGAGACTTCGTGCATTCTGCATTATACCAAAGGCAAAATAAATTATTTTCCTTAGCCCTAACGGAACTCAGATGTCTTTTAAACGCTAGGATGAGACACGTATTTTTAAGTGCAAAAGTGATAGGCATGGGAGATAAGTACAGATTACGCTAAGAAAAGCAACGCGAACCTATATTTTATGGACCAAAAAATACTGTCCTAATAACTTCTCTTTAATTCTAGCTTGGTTTTGTTAAAAAAATCAACTTTCTAAAGTTTGTATCTCGAAAAAGGCTGTCATTGTCGCCTATGGGGAAATTAATTGTTTATTTCAATCTATAAGAGGACCAGACTAACATCGCTGAAAGAGAAAAATCATGAAAACATTTTCCGGTTATTCATTTATCATATTAACAGATAAAGAATTTAGAACAATATTATCATATTATGACTACGTATGACAAATGTCTTTTAGAAAAAAGTGAAATAACAAAAAACTCCATGGAAAATTCAAACTGGAAAATACTTATATCAAATGGCTAAATCAAAAGCTCAAACACATCAAACGAATAGAAAACAACTGTCATATTCCTGACTTGGTTCAGGCCTTTCTTTATGTAGATAATGCTGTACCCCTATTTTTGACATTTTTTACTTATTATGTCTGTTTGTTTTGTTCACAAATTGTTGTCAACATAATAGAATTTTATGCGACTGTCATACAAGTGAGAGATTTAGCTAGCTATAAAAAAAAACAGGTTTTTTCCACCATTTTCTACATAAGTGAATGCCTGTACCAAGTCAGGAATATGTTTTCCATTCGTTTGATGTGTTTGAGCTTTTGATTTTGCCATTTGATAAAGGACATTTCGTTTTGAATTTTCCTTGGAGTTCAATATTTTTGTTATTTTACTTTTTAAACCTGGTTTTACAGCTAGCTAAACCTCTCACTTGTATGACAGTCATATAGAATTAGAAAGCAGGTCTTCATTTATAGCAATAATTCTAATTAGTTTTTCTACCAATAGTAATACGGTATTCCACGTAATAGAGATTTGAAAAAATAAAAGTGCAATATTGATGCCATTAACATGATATTAATTTTGTAAGTATCTGGATGTTGCACAAGAGACATTCATTTTATCAATTGAACGTTTTAATTAGTTAGATTGAGTAATAGACTGGTGGCGGTTTAACAATTGGTCTGCGTATATGTGCTTTGTTATGGTGATAGGAAATTTGGACACAATGGCAATATAAATTGAGTAGACGCGTTTAGCAGCAAAATGGGGGTGAACGTCAATGAGACAGTAACCCAAATGACACAAAAATCAAAAGATTTATAGGTCAAAATGCAAACCGAAACAATGGAAAAATGTTTCACTATATGTCAAGGTCTAAATTGTCCTGACTCTATAAAAAAATATTGCAAATAAATAAAACAGAAACCATGTCGTATATTACTATATGTAATATACTGTATATATATTGACATTTCATGCAAAAAACTTCACGCCTTGATTTTATTACTCCTCTAAATACTGTAGACCTATCTATCTAGACAGTAAAAGAGGTTTTTGATTCATAGACAGTTTCCGTATTGAATCACGCAATGTAAAATAATATACTCATATGAATTTTTTGTCAATTCTGTATCGAAAAAAAGATTATTGTGTTTAATATACATTTTTAAGTCACTTATTTTACCATATAACACTTTTTGGTTTTAGTTTTTGTGTGTGTTGACTACTACATGATTGTTTATTGTTGTTGGTTCTAGTATCTAGTATCAGCAGAATGTTAATATCAACGTATAGATTAATGGGTAGATATATCTATTGCTTTCGAATTTTCACTTCACCTCGTTGCAATTGATGACAAACAACTCTTTACGACTTAAATGAACCAAGATGCTCAGACCAATCCATATTGATTTAAACGAGTCTTGTGGCATACGCCGACAGGTATGTCTTTCTTTAAGAGAGTCGAACATTAGCTTTCCTTAACTTTATTCCGAATTCCCGTCATTACGCCGATCCTTTCCATTTTAAGTTAACTTTTTTTCTTTTTCTTCTAGTCGTTGACCCATTCTTTCACTGTCCTTACGAGTGTCCATCTATCCTGTCCTTTCTTCAATTATAATAAACATATTATATTGGGATCAAATGAAGTCATTTTTTCAGCAATGTATTAAAACTCACCAATTAACCCTATACATACTATCTTTCAACATACTTCTAAATAAAGATTAATTTTTTGTCAATCATCGTACAATTTTATATCTATTTCTCCTCGTACGTATAGATAAAAACAATAGCTATTGCATTTTTTTTAATTCAAAACATTTCAATTTTATTGTGTTTCTCTTTTTTTTGTGTCTCAAAGACAAATAACTAATAGAAACAGTGCGTTTGAAATGATGAACGGAAAGTGTCTGATCCGAGGAAAAAACACGCTTTCTTTGGAGGCTTGATTTGATCTCCGAATTAAGATTCAAATCTAGTTGATAATGGTTTCTCGTGGATACGAACAATGTCTCATAAAAATTCTAAACGGAATATTATTCTTATTGCACAGGTGTATATTTCGACAAATAAGGTCTCTTTCGTGAGGCTGGAGACCAAACATTTGCAATATATATACACGCAATATAAATGCTGAAGAGCTAATATAATCGAAAAGAAGCAAACTTTTAGCCAAATCCGTGGCAAGGAATCATAGTTTCGCATGAGTGAAACTCATCCTTGATTTCATGTGATTTTCAAAATTACATCATATCCAAGCAAATTTCACAAGAAAATGATGTGTATGTTCGTGCAAGTCCTGAGTTACTTGGCTGGCGATACCCACGGTTATTGACAGTTCATCATTATATGTATCGATCCAGTGGCAATAAAAACAGTAAACGGTACAAAAGTGCGACAATTAATTTCTATTCAATAATGCTTGAAGCCAAAAATAATATTGAAATAATATCTCAGAATTACAAAATAAGCATATCAAAAGTATTTCATGATGATTGAATCGTGCTTCAAATTAGTGATAGCAACACGCTTTCGGTCGGGAGAAATAAGAGCATCTAAGGAAAAAATAGTTCTATATTTTTAATTATAGAAAAGGAAAATATACATTTTCCCCTTTTTATTTCACCTAACATTGTCGTGAATAATACAGTTAAGCTAGGATAGTAGCTTTGCATGTCGAAAAATCGATCAATTAATTTTAGAAATAATCCATAAAGCATTTGTAGAGCTTCGTGATAACACAATAGAAGATTGTGTGCAAGAAGGGTGTTATTTAGCCATAAAGTATTAAAACAGTGGTAATAAATCTGCATGATGTATTAAATAATTTTCCCTAATGCAATAAAAATCATCTTCGAGCATAATAAGTAGATCTATTACTATTTTGATCTTTGTTCATATCTACGAGTTGCCAGATAATACCACTTAACCGTATTGCACATTAAATTGAACTGAATTGTTCAAAAAGAGACAGCGAATGAATTTTTAATGAATAACCGAACTAAGGAAAAAAAATATTATCAACAATGTTTCCATTGATAAAAGATACGCAAAACCTGATATTCAGAGTTTCATATCATACATTTTAAATACATTTGGTTCAATACAACTATTAATAAACTATCATTCAACGAGGGTGCCATCCGCCCAGTAGCGAAGGTATAAA
Source organism: Mytilus coruscus (assembly GCA_017311375.1). Lineage (NCBI taxonomy): Eukaryota > Metazoa > Mollusca > Bivalvia > Mytilida > Mytilidae > Mytilus > Mytilus coruscus. The sequence goes on from CM029601.1 coordinate 55,128,858, forward strand.
CATGATTTTAGATGAGACATTTTGTTTGAAAATTTCTAGAAAATCCCTAATGTAATGTTGACTTTAGACGGTTTTGGTTGTTTTATGTAACCCTCTTGGTTTATATTCTTACTTTCAGAACTCTTGTGTTCGAGCGTACCCGATGAGGATTGTTCAAGAAAGACATGTGCGTACGGAAATTATATGTTCAGTGATTAATTCAAATAATGGTTTGATTAAATCAAAGTATTACTGTGTCCTGAATTAGCAGCAAAGAATGTGCTTTCTTGGTTTGCTATCTTACTGTATAATCCGGAAGGAATGATTTTAATATTAACTTTACGAGAGGATGTTGGAATTTTTGAGATTTTATGCATGGAAAAAAGCATAGTTTGTATCGACTGAATACTGGATGTATGATAGCCTCGGTAACATCAGCAAGGGTACCGATCCAATGGCAGTAAAGAAAATCTCGAATTAATCTATATTTTGTATCTTGAAATGAAGATGGCTTTTAGAAGTATAAACAACCTACTAGTATATTAAAATATTTCTCAGTAAAACTTATTCTCCATATTCTTGCATTATATTTCCTTATTTTTATATCATAATAATTTCAGGGTCAACTGTCTTCCACGTAGGTCACGTTTCTGTTTTAAATGCACTATTACATGTATATAATACTATATATTGAAAAGAAATATTTATAAGTAATCTTAGCAAAGTTATACGACATACATTAAAATGACAAAAAAGTGACTGGTTATAGGTTTTTGTCGTCATTTTAATCTATTCATGGCGAGATGATACCGTTTTATTATTTTCATTGCATCGTCTTTCGGGACCAAATCCGTTATTTATAGCACCTAGCAAACATTTTATCACGTATTATCAACATGCATGTTAGACACAGCTGTGCAATCAAACAATCAGGCCTGCTAGAAACAAAAGAATTAAGGGTAAAATTGATGGTTTAATTATGCTAATTTCATGTTATAAAACATCGATAATATTAAGCAACATAAATAGACTATCCACGAAACTCAAATGGGCTTAGGATTTCATCCTCATATCCATGCAAATCATTTGTCTGTGCAAAATATAATTTAAGCTAAAAAAAAATAATATCCAACTGACACACATTCTCTTCATTCATGCTGCAACAACACATTTGTGGATAATTAAGGATAAAATCAAAGCGATATTCATAAAAATGATGTTGTCTTTATATCAAGAATATAGATAGTTATCTCATTGTTAATCATACAGCATCTTCTTTTATTTAAACATCATAGATAACAGAGATCAATGGAAGAAAACCGTAACCCCGATTTATAAAAAGGAGGTAACATTGATCAAATACTGAACTCGGTAACAAACAATGTCAAACAGTAGCAAATAGGTCAATAGCATTTATAAGTCGTTAAGTCGATAAGTTATATCTCTGAAAAGAACAGACCAGCACTTCCTGTTAAAGACTTAGGAAGGATAATCCTTGTCACAACAGAAAATGTCAATGATATAAACATCTATGTTCACCTTAATTTATATCATAACAGACATTAAATGAGGAATGAAACATCAGTACGGAGGGAATAAAATTAGTACAGCACACATAAGGATTCCCTAATGTCCGATTTCCGCGGAAAATTCCTATACCAAGTCGGGAATATAACATTTGTTTTCCACTCGTTTTTTCGGTTGATATAATCAAGCGTTTAGTCTATTGCGGCTTTCAAATTTGTTGTGTTTTTTTCAATGAGATAACCACTTCACTTATTTTAATAGATATTTCATCCTCGACAAAAAAAAGTTTTATTGAACATATATACAAATTTGCGTCACATAATGAAAATGTGTTAAGTATCATAAAATTTTACAAATAGTTGAAAAAGGTGCACAGAAACAATATCAATTTGTTACTTACAAACATTTTCCGGTTAGTCATTCATCACATAAACAGATAAAAAATTTAGAAAAACATAATCATATTATGACTACATATTGCAAATGTCTTTAATAAAGCAGTTTGTCAATTGTAGCAATAATTCTAATTAGTTGTTCTCCCTATAGTAATACGGTATTCCACGTTATAAACATTTCCAAAAATAAAAGTGCAATTTGATGCCATTAACATGATATGAATTTTGTAAGTAACTGGATGTTACACAGGAGACATACATTTTATCAAGCGAACGTTTTAATTAGCTAGATTGAGTAATTTATTGATAGCGGTATAACAATTGGTCTGCGCATATGTGCTTTATCATGGTGATAGGAAATTTGGTCACAATGAAAATATAAAATAAGTAGACGCGTTTAGCAGCAAAGTCATAAGAGAGGAAGAATGATAAGTCCTTTTTTGTTTTATTTGTATTTGAGACCATACTGTAACCTTTAGATGTTCACCTTTTTTCCTTTGAGAGATTCAGAGAAAAATAAATGAGAAATAATGACTTTACTGTTCAATTATTTGTCGCAGGTCTCTAATAGTATAAGACAATTTCCATGAGATGCTGGCGGCTGTTCGAATAGAAATAAGACAAAAAAGCAAAACTGGGTATGATAACCCTGATTAAAGTAACGAAAATAGCACAAAAATGTTCGAAACCTGTGTTACTTAATAAAAACGGAACATTCTCAATAAATTACCAAGATTCTTAGCCTTCTCTAATGTCATTTTGTAGGTGTCAACAAACAAACGACCTTCCGATATTCGAAAGAAGAATATCTCTCTATGAGTTATTTTCAATACAAATATATTCATACATGTTTTTAGAAATATTTCAAGATCATTTGTAAATGCTTTGCAACTTTAAAGTCATTTTTACGGTTCTTCAATGTTTTCTGAGAGGAAATGTTTTATTTCTAAACAATTGCTCCACGATATAAACAAAGAAATATTGATCGTTTATGTAACACTAGCTTTTCTTATGATTGTTGCAGATAGTAACATTTAAAAACTTTGTTCATTGTCATACAGTTGTGTAAAAGAAATGAATAATCGGTGAACAGCAACGGTTTTTTTCGAGAAAGACCGTGTTGAAGTTACCAGATAGGAAAACGCGTTCAGTGTTTGAAGGCGTAGGTGCCATTTCATTAAGATGATTAGAAAGAAAAATGTTAACCAATTCATTCAATGGAATAAACAACACCATCCGCATTATTTTAAGAGATTAGTCAAGACAAACAGTAAAATATCCTTAAAACATTTTTCAATTATTCATTTATCACATAAACAGAAAACGAACATGCAACAACAGAAACATATTATGACTGCGTACTAGTACTGCAGATGATATGAAATAAACAGTCTCTCAGTTAAAGCAAGAATTATCATCATATATTCCGTCTTTAGCCATACGGTTTTCAGAAATAGAGTGAATCTTAGTGTCACTTTCATCAAATGACTTTGTTAACAATCTGAATGGTACATAAGAAAGATAATGATACAAGATTAAAGTATGTAATGAGGATGATTGATTAAATGGTCAGTGTCAATGATAAGCACTCAAGGGCTATGTCGCGGTTATTACATATTTGATCAACATTACACAATGGAATTAGTTGACGCATAAAGCAGAAAAGTAATGAAAGAATGTCAGAATAACTTTATGAAAAGGGTAATTTTTAAATAATGTTTTACAGAACCGAAAGAACACACAGATAGCACGTTATTTTTTATTTTTTTTAAGTTCGTCGTGTGTTGTGGGCTGGTACTAACTATGTAAGTCTATATAAGAGAGTTGCACACATCAATCCAATCGAACTCACTTGAATGGATATCACCGGATAACTCTCACTTACCATGAGCAACATCTGCTTCCCATTAAGATACAACGGAGATCACCCCAGTTTTTGGCCGGGTTTTTGCCAAGGCGTTGACAGTTTATCTCAAATGGTGAGTTCTAAAAGCCCGCTTTATATCTTCAGTCTCATTTTTATTTATATAAAAACCTCTAGAAAACACCATTATCAAGCATAAAATAAGAAAAAAGGGTAAACGTCAATGAGAGAGCAACCCAATGGCACAAGACCCAAAGACATTACGATCAATACATAGGCTGAAACAATAGACAAATGTCTCAAAATATTACAATTTCTAATTTCTCCAGATTCTATAAAAAATGTTGCGAATGAATAAAATGTATATGTAATATATGTACTGACATTTTAAGTAAACTACACCGCGCCTCTGATTTTATTAGTGCTCTAACTACTGTAGACCTATATATTCTAGACAGTTAAAGAGGTTTTTGATACCAAGACAGTTTCCTTATTGAATCACGGAATGCAAAATAATTTTCTCATATGATTTTTTGTCAATTCTGCATCTAAAAATATATAATTGTTTTATATACATACCAAATTTAGCATTATTTATACCATTATAACACTTTTTTGTCTTGTATTTGCGTTTGTCGACTACTACATGATTTTGTATTGTTGATGATTCTGGTTTCTAGTATCAGCTTAATGTTAATATCAACGTATAGTTTAATGGTGTAGATATATCTGTTGCCTTCGAAGTTTCACCTTTTTCCTCGTTGATGACAAACAACTCTTTATGACCTAAATGAACTTAGATGCTCAGATCAATCTTTATTGATTTAAACGCGTCTTGTTTAATATGCCGACAGTTATATCTTTCGGTAATTTGTTTTACATTAGCTTTCCTTAACTGTATTCCGAATTCCCTTCGCCATTACACCGATTCTTTCCCCTTCACCTAAACTTTTTTTCATTTTACTCCTAGCCGTTTACTCATTCTTTCATTCTCCCGAGTTTTCATCTGCCCTGTACTTGCTTCCATTAGAATAAACATACATATATATCATATTGGGATTCAATGAAGTCATTTTGTTCAGCAATGTATTAAAATTCACCAAGTTATCTTACAATTATTATCTTTAAACATATTTCTAAATAAAAATTGATTGTTTGTCAATCATCGTACACTTTTATATCTATTTCTCTTTGTATTTGTATTCAAAACATTACAATTTTATTGTGTGTCTCTTTTTTGTGTTCGAGCTTACACGATGTGGATATTTCAAGAAACCCATGTTGTGCTTACGTAAATCTTATCTTCAGTTTTTAACTTAAATGGTTGTTTGATGAAATTGAAGTAAAACTTTCTGACGAAGAGCAAACGATATGTAAATATGCATACTAGCATTACATAGTCAAAAAGACTCCGAAAAGAATTTCTTTAATGTTAACGTTGCCAAAGGTTGTTGGAATTATAGTTTTTGTAAAAATTTATAAAATTCTTCTACTAAGATTTTATGTTTGGAAAAAGGCATGATTATGTGACCTGATGACTGGATGTATAATAGCCGTAGTAAAAATCAGCAGTGGTATCGATCCAGTGGCAGTTATAAAAATCTGTATTTGATATCTTAAAATGAAGATGTTTTTTTTTTTTTATGTATAAACGACTTTTATTAAAACATTTCTCAGTAAAACGTATTTTCCATATTCTTGCATCATATTTCCTTTTCATTGTATTAGAATAACCTCATGGTCAACAGCCTTCCACATAAGTGGTTTCTCTTTAAATGCGCTATTGCATGTTTATAACAATACACATTAATTAGAAATATTTGCAAGTTATCTTATCAAAGTTATACGACGTACATAAAAATGACAAGAAAGTGATTGGTTAGAGTTTTTCGTCGTCATTTTATTCTTTTCATGGTGAGATAATACCATTTATTTATTTCTATTGTAAAGTCTTCTGGAACCATTTCCATTATTTGTAACATCTAGCAAACATTTTATCACGAATTATCAACATGCATATTAGACACAGTTTTGCAATCAACAATCTGGAATGCAAGAAATAAAATGATTAAGAGTACAATTGATGGTTTAATTATGCCTATTTCATGTTTATAAAAACATCGGTAATATTTTAAGCAACATAGATAGACAAATCACGAAACTTAAATGTGTTTAAGATTTCATCTTCATATTCATGCAATTAATTTGTTTGTGCAAAATATAGTTTTAGATTAATCTTATCCAACTGACACACTTCCTCTTCATCTTTGCTTGCAACAACACAATTGTGCAATTAAGGATGAAATCAAAGCGATATTGATAAAAATGATGTTTTCTTTATAACCAGAATTTTAACTGTTTTCCTGGAAATTCACAAACTAAGAGAATAATACGGTTATGGTCGTTGTTGGAGACAGTATGGTGGCACTACGTCATTTGTTGTTTGATAGATATTTGTCTCATTGACAATCATACAGCATCTTCTTTTATTTTAACATCATGGATAACAGAGATCAATGGAAGAACAACGTAACATCGATTTATAAACAGTGAAAAGGGGGTAAAATTGATCAAATACTGAACTCGGTTACAAACAATGTCAAACAGTAACTAATACATGTAATAGGTAAATAGCATTTATAAGACGATACGTTATATTTAAGAAATAATTACACCTTATGTAAGAATCCTGGGTTTTGAATGGTTGATAGCCAGTGTATTTTTCACCAATTTACTATTATCAAATGAATATCGTTCATTTTTTAACGCCGCCGGGGTATATGCAAAAAGGATATGCCTTTTTTACCCTCTCTGCCGTGGTATTTGCCAAAATATACTCTATCCGACTGGACGCTTGTAACGTCACGATCATCAATGCGTTTTTGAACGTTAACATTCGGTGTAATTAAACAGATATAGCATGTTCTTGAGGGGTATTTGCGAAAAATACCAGTCTTGAGATTGAATTTCCCTCGCCTTACGGCACGCGAAATTTAACATTCTCTCGACTGGTATTTTTTGCAAATACCCCTCCTTAACATGATATATCTGTTCATAATTCATGTCATGCTCTATGTTCATTTTGACATGGGTAGGCATTATATTTGTCAATATCTTTATACCAAGCGAAAGCGATGTGTAAAATGTTGACAAGTATAATGTCTGTCCATGTTTAAATGAGCATAGAGCATGGCATGATAGAATTATTTCGGTTCTAATAGGAACATTTTGAAATTTTGTGTTTGGAAGCGGACCTATAATACACGCTCGAAAGGCAACCATTTTGATTTGATGAAACCAAAACGTTATAGAAAATCAACCGTTTCATGATATAAAATGAAAAGATCCATGTAAAATTACTTTTAGAATGTTTTAATTTTATTTCCCATTGAGCAACACCAACTCAAATGTCCATTTTGATCTCCGGCATTGTTTAGAATATGACTGACGTTGCAGTTTCAATCACGTACAGTCCATGTTCTATTGGAATTAGAACATAGCTTTGTTTCCAAAGCGAATAAAAAAACGTCATATTAGAATCCTGAATAGAACAGACCAGCACTTTCTGTTACACACTTAGGAAGGATAATCCTTGTCACAACAGCAAATGTCAATGACATAAACTTTTATAATGTCCTTAATTTATATCATAACAGACATGAACCGAGGAATGAAATATTACTACAGACGGAATCAAATTTGAAAAACACAGATAAGAATTCCACAATGTACATTTTCTTCAGAAAATGCCTATATCAAGTTTTGAATATAACAGTTGTTTTCCAGTCGTTTTGTTGTTGGATATAGTCGAACTTTTAGTTTTGTCAGTTCATATGTACTTCCTCGTTTTTGAATTAAGGTTTGAGTTCGGTATTTTTGATATTACTTTTTTTTTTATTACATAATGGCCTCAGTATATGAATTGTAGCACTGCTAAATGGAAAAAAATAGTGAAGTATCTTAGAACTTTTTTTTTTCAAAAGAAGGTAATGCAAATTTTAATTTATTTTCTGACTAACAATGTTATAATCTTGGTATCTTTGCTGAGTTATATGTGACATTGAATTATTAAACGGAATGTAAATCGATTTTAAAAACAAGACTGTCAGACTCTGATGCAGTCGTCATTTTACTTCATATATTGGCAGTTGATTTTCACTTGTTCCTTTGGTTGATAGCGTTTGATTTTGTCAGTTATAATGGACTTCCCTTTTTTGAATTTGCCTTGGAGCTCGGTATTTTTGTTATACTTTTTTGATAACTAATCACGATAACTACATGAACTAAATTATCCTATCGCCTCGTTTGGTATCATAAAATAAATAATGTTTTTTTCTCAAAATGATGTTAACAAAATTACAAAAGACAGGCGGAAGATACCAAAGAGATAGTTAAACTCTTAATTCGAAAACAAACTGACAACGCCATGCCAAAGTAACGAAAACCGACCAAAGGAAAAACAACAGTCTACAAAACACAGCATCGAAAACTAAAGACCGAGCAATACAAACACCACCAAAAACCGGGGAGGGGGGTCACATTAACTCTTTATATTAAGATACTTTTAAAGTAATTTATTTATAAGCCTGGACGCATTTGTTTACTTTTTGCGCCTTTCAAACTTTTTATGGTAAATTAATATGATTAACATTTCATCTTTTGTTTTAGATATTTCATCCTCGATATTTATTGGTTATCGATGTTTTTGCAAACTAGATGATGTTTCTCAGCAAAAATCTCATCAAAGGGCAACAGCCATAAAATAGCGATAAAAAATTTATTATTCAGCATATATAATGCATTACATACTGAAAATGTGTTAAGTATTATAAAATTGTACGAATTTGTGAATAACAGGTTCACAAAAACAGTATTATTAACAGTAATTTGTTGTTAATAGTGTTGTAACGTAAAAAGACAGGACAGTATTTTTTTAGTGTCTATAAGTGTAAGTGGCAATTAATTGATCTCATTAGGAACAAATATTGATAAATTTATTGAAAAAAAATCGACAACAAAATTATATCAGAGTTAAGACCAGACTTCCATCGTATTAAGAGAAAAATCCTTAAAAATATTTTCCGGTTATTCAATTATCACATTAACAAATGACGAATTTAGAACAACATAATCATGTTATGACTACGTATTGCAAATGTCTTTAAGAAAGCAGTTCTCCATTTAGAGCAATATTTCTGATTAGTTTTTCTCCCTATAGTAATACTGTATGACACGTAATAGACAATTTTCAAAAAATAAAAGTGCAATGTTCATTGCCTTTAACATGAAATTAATTTTGTACCCATCTGGATTGTACACAAGAGACATACATCTTATCTTGTGAACATTTTAGTTAGTTAATTATTTTGATTGATTGACTGGTGGCCGTTTAACGATTAGTATGCACATATGTGCTTTGTCGTGGTGACAACAAATTTTGTCAAATTGACAATATGATATAAGTAGACTCGTTTCAATGCTCTTCAACTTCGTACTTTATTGGCCTTTTTAACATTTGTTTGATACGAGCGTCACTGATGATTCTTTTGTAGACGAAACGCGCGTCTGGCGCAAATATAAAATTTCAATCCTGGTATCTATGATGAGTTTATTTAGGGGCGAGTCATAAAAGAGGGTCACAGTAACGTTATGAGCATATTCGATTAAAGTTTAAAACTGATAAGTCCTAGTAGGTTCTATTTGTATTTGAGTCAATACTGTAACCTTCAGAAGTCGAGGTTCTCTCATTCTTTCATATGAGATATTTAGATAAAAAATAAATGAGAAACAGTGACTTCACTGTTCAATTATTTGTTTAAGGTCAATTACTGTATCAGACAATTCCCATACAATTATTGCAGCTGTTCGAATGAAGATACTAAAAAACTGGATATGGTAGACCTGATTAAAGAAACTAAATAAAAACACAGAAATGTTCAAAACCTGTGTTACTGAAAAAATGATGGAAAATTTCCAATAAAATATCCGAGAACCTAAGCCTCTTTTGAATTGCGTCTTTCGGGCGTCAACAAACATACAAACTATCTTCCATGTTGGAAATAAAAATATTCCTCTAAAAATTATTGTCAAACTAATATGTTTGTACGTATATTAAGAATCTTTCCAGATCATTCGTTAACATGTTTCATGTTTATTAGCCTTTTTATGAATTTTTCTCATTGTTTAAGGCCGTGCGGTTGCCTATATTTATACCACATATCCTTATTTCTATATTAAAAGCCATATTACGATTCTTTCATGGTATCTCAATGGAATTTTGTTTTGTTTTGATAGTTGTCCCCCTCCCCAATATAAACATAGATTTTCATTTTCTTAACATGGTTGCGGATGTAAGCATACAAAAACGTTGTTTATTGTCATATACAATTATATACCGTTAAATAAGAAAGACCGCGATGAAGTCACTAGATAGGACTATGTGTTCAGTGTTTTTTAAGCGTAGGGGACAACCTTGTTAGAAAGAAATGTTAATTAATTCAGTCAATGGACTCGATAACAGCATCGTTCAAGCACTTAGCCAAGACAAACAGTAAATATCCTTAAAACATTTTTCAATTATTCTATTACATAAATAGGTAAGGAAAATAGAACACCATAATCATATTATGACTATGTACTGCAGATAGTATGAGGTAAACAGTCTCACATTTAAAGCAATAAGACTGATAAGGTATTTTTTCTATAGCAATACGGTTTCCAGAAATAAAAATGTTATTTTGGTGTCACTTTAATCAAATGACTTGTTAACAACCTCGAAGGTACATAAGAGAGAACAATTTTACCAGATTATCGTATAGAATGAAGATGATTGAATAAATGGTCATCATCAATGATAAGCACTGTCGCAGCAATAAACAATTTTGTTTAAACATTGTAATATTGAATGAGTTGATGCATAAGACAAAAACAATAATGAAAGAAGATCAGAATAACTCAATGAAATAATTAATGGTTTACATTTTAGAAGAACCAAGATAATTCATAAATAACAACATGAACAAGTTATTTTTTGTTCTTTTACATAAAAATAGCAAGATGTGGCATGATCGCCAATAAGACAACTCTTCACCATAGACCAAATGACGTAGAAGTAAACATCTATGGTTCACCGTACGGCCTTCGACAATGAGTCAACCCCCCCTTTTTAGCCTGGGACACTGGTGTAACATATTACTAGTTGAGTCTTACTTACCATGAGCAATAGGGTTGTATGATGTGCTTACTTTTACGGAACAACGGAGATAACCCTTAGTTTTTGATAGAGTTCGTGTAATTGCTCAGGTTTTTTGTTATGGTGTTGTCAGGAAATCTCTACTGATGAGTTCTAAATATCCCCTAGCTATCTTATGTCTCATTATTGAATACCTCCTGAAAACATCGTTGATACACATAAAATAAGATATGTGGTAAACGTCAGTGAGACAGCAACCCAATGAAAGAAAAACCAAATTACACCTACAGATCAATGCACAGAATCAAACAACAGACAACTGTCTTACAATATGTCAAGGTCTAAATCGTCTCCATTTTAGAAATGTTGCAAATAATTAAACAGAAACCCTGTCGTATATTTCAAAATATAATAATTCTATTGACATTTCAGCTGCAGTACCCCACGCCATATCTGATTGTATTAGTCCTCTTGATACCGTAGACCAATCTATTTCAGACATTTATAGATGTTTTTGATTCCCAGAAATTTCCTTATTGAATTACGAAATGTAAAATAATATAATCATATAAATATTTTATAAACCTATAACTAAAATTATATAATTATTTTATATACATTTCTAATCTGTCATTCCTTTTTCAATATAACACTTTTTTGTTTTTGCTTTTGTTTTTGTCGACCACTAAATTATTCTTAATTGTTGTTGATGATGGTTTCTGGTATCAGCTTAATGTTATTGCGAACCAACTGAAACATTTCCACAGAGTCATCTCCTCTTCACGGCCGTCACTCGGCTAACCGAGAGATTGGTCGGTTAATCTATATTGAGTATGCGGCTATATGGGCGGTTGGTCTGTTAATCGGGTTGGCTAAAGTCTGTTAATCAGGTGTTATCGAGAAAATTATTGCAAGGTCAGTATGTTTCATTGTATAACTTTTAAAATATATTTTTATCATAAAAACTATTCATGTCTGGCAAAACAATTCAGTGTACTGAATCCATCGGTGTAATTATTTTTTTTCTAGCTTCGATAAACTATCTATAAAACGAAAAGGCGGGTTACTCATCAATAAATTTATACACATTTTACACACACAAATTGTACACAAAATGACAAGTTGGCTGAATTTACTTGCATGCAATATTTTGAACATCGAAAAAAGACAGGCATTATTATTTGTTAACATATTGATATCAGTATGTGAAAAATCTACACGAAAATCTGTATTTTGGTGACATAAATCAATTTTTATTAAAAACCTGGTCTGTTAATGGGTCAGATGTATAAAACCCGGTCTGTTAATTGGTCTGTTAAAAGATATGAATGGCAATAAAAGTATAATTTGATTGCTATATGGGGTGTTATCGGAACAAATAGGTAGGCTCAAAACGAGTGGCTAAAATATACGAAAACAACACATGAACAATGAAACATAAATTTAGACAATGGAAATTGAAAATTGATAAAAATGGTTTCAAAAAGTGTAATATTAAAGTAATATTAATTTCATCAAAGAATTATCGCATATATCATGTGGATTCTGTTTTATTGTCATGAATGACACCGATTTGTCATCTACATTGGTAATCAGTATATAAATCAGAGATAAACTTCGTAATGTAACAACACATCAGTAAGTAAAATGTTTTTTTTTTAGTTTTAGCATGAAGAGAAAAAAAATGGTAGTTACTTTGTAGTATTAAACATCGTGGAAATTCAAATTAAACATTTAAAATCATAATACCATGTGTAACATATACAAAATTTAGTCTTCAAGTTTAAACATTTTTTTATCAAATGGACTGAAATATGTTTTATCATTGCATACAAATATAAAAAACCGTTCAATATCAACCTTTCTCTACACCACCTTGAAGGTCACTCGAAACAAAAACAAGCACGTTTGCGGACTGCTGGTCGGCTAAATAACTTACAATGGAAATACATCATTACTCGAAAAAAAAATTAATATTATGCATTTGTTGTGATTTCCAGGAATATAAAACATTCTTTTTGTTACATATTAAAGTTAATCAGCACCCAACACAAATATTGATAGAAAAAAAACTTACTTATGTCAATTTATTGTTTAGAACCATGTCTCACTAACGAATAGAAAACAACGCTCATATTCCTTACTTGGTACAGACATTTCCTTATGCAGAAAATGACAATGATGACTAGGTAGAAAAGACAATGCATATCGGAAAACGCATAGAATGTAACCAGCTGCATTGCAACACATGACAGATTCATAGATGTTGCAGACTTTGAACAGACACAAAAAATAAGGCTGATTGATAACGTAAATAATAAATTCATGCATATTCCAGCGGCCAATCCATATCACGCTATATTGAAGTGACACACCCTTCAATAAAATGCAAAGAAAGTAAAAATAAAAATGCTCTTACTAGAAGGATACTGTTGCACCGTATTGTCATTTTTTCTACACAAGTACATCTCATTCTTAACTTTTTCAATGGGAAAATATAAAGGTAGCAAAACTATTGTCGTGGCTAAATAACTCTTGACTGACACAATTTACTTTTGCCCAACCCATTAACAGACTTTATTACCGTAATATTCACTAAAATGTGGTATTTCTCAAGTTATATTACAATTATGAAATACTTACTAATGTCAATTTATTTTTTAGAAACAAAGTACTATTTTGTGTCCTTTATAATTATGATATCTAAAAAAAAAAATTTTGCCTTTTATCCAAAAAATTGCTATGCGTATAAGCATAAATACCACATACTTGCGCGACGCCTTTTAGTTTTACTGAAAATTGCGCAGGCTATGAAATGTTTTTACAGGTGGAAAATGTTCTATGATAGATATCATTTTGGCAGACACTTTTGTGTTTTTGATTTGGTTCTTATAATATGCCAAAAATCTGTATATTCAACAGAGTTTAACATAAAATTGTGCGTTTTACTCTTAACAGACGTATAACCGACCCGATTAACAGACCAACCGCCCATATAGCCGCATACTCAATATAGATAAACCGACCACTCTCTCGGGTAGCCGAGTGACGGCCGTGCTCTTGGTCAAGGTATTTAAACTTTTGTCTGTTTTATTGTCCCATCGAATAAATACAATAGCTATTGTTCTCTGTGTAGTTTATTCACTGGGACCTTTAAATTTCTTCTAAAAGAAACCCATCACTCATTGATTAATTTACCTGAGCAAAAAAATGATCTTCTAAGTAGAGGAAAATACATGCATGTGATGTTATACTATTGTTTCAGAAAAAGGGATATACTATTGTTTCAGAAAAAGGGAGAAGGTTTGGTACCATTAAAACGTTTAATCCCGCTGCAAATGTTTGCACCTGTCCTAAGTCAGGAATCTGATGTACATTTGTTGTCGTTTGTTTATGTAATTTATACGTGTTTCTCGTTTCTCGTTTTTTATATAGACTAGACCGTTGGTTTTCCCGTTTGAATGGTTTTACACTAGTAATTTTGGGGCCCTTTATAGCTTGTTGTTCGGTGTGAGCCAAGGCTCCGTGTTGAAGGCCGTACATTGACCTATAATGATTTACTTTTATAAATTGTTATTTGGATGGAGAGTTGTCTCATTGGCACTCACACCACATCTTCCTATATCTATTAACTCTCAAAACTACATGTCATATTGTATTTATTCAATATCAATAATACATATTTAATTAGTGCAATATTAGTGCATTAACTTCCCTAACTTTATTCCTAGTCCCCTTTGCAAATACACCGCTATGTTCACTTTGCTTTTCTTTCATTTTGCTCCTGTCCGTTGGCCTATATTCAATTCTTCTGTTTCAATCTATCCTGTCCTTTCTTTCATTAAAATAAACATATCATCTTGGGATCCGATGAAGTCGTTTGTGCAAGCAATGTATTAAAGTTCACTAAGTTACCCTACAATTATTATCTTTAAACATTGTTCTAAATAAAGATTTTTTTTTGTCAATCATCCTACAATTTTTCTCCTCGTATTTCGATTCCAAACTTGAACAATTGTATTTCTTAACTCTTAACATTTTAATTTTTGTATCTCTCTTTATTGTAACTGAAAGACAAATTATTATCAGAAACCGTACGTCTCAAACGTTGAACGGAAATTCCTTTCTCCGCAAGCAAAACCCCTTCCCGGCTTGATCTGATCTCCGATTTAAGAAATGAATCTAGTTGCTCATGATTTCTCATGGATACCAAACAATGTCTCATAATACACAAAATTGAATATAATTTCTATTGCTCTATTGTACAAGGTGCACATTTCGATAAATAATATCTCGTCCGTGATGACGGAGATCGAATAGTATAGATATATCAATACCTAATATAAACGCCATAGAGCTGGTTTAATCGAGAATAACCAAAGGTTTTAGCCAAATCGTGACAAAGACTCATAATTTCGCATAAGTGAAAATCCTTAGCATTAGGTGATTTATGAAGTTATATCATAGCATAGCAAATGTCATAAAAAAGCATCCATATGTTCATGCCAGTACTAAACTACTTGGCTGGCGATGTTCTCTCGGATTGACAATCTATCATCAGAAGTATCAGCCCAGTGGTAGTAAAAACAGTAAACGTTACAAAATTGTACCAGATACGACAAACAATTTCTCTTCAATGATGCGTTAGTCCAAAATTGTAATTAAAATACTTTTGCCAAATCATTAAATTAAAATTCTATCATGATAATCAGACTGTGCTTCAAATGTATGTCAACAACACGCTTACATGAAGGAGAAATAAAAGCGTTCAAGGAAAAAACAGTTCCAGACATTCATTGATGGAAAAAAAGGACAAAATACATTTTTTGTCATTTTACTACACTTTATCACCAATAACACAGATAAGCTAGAATAGCAGCAATGCATGTTGAAAAATCGAACAGTTTGTTTTGCGATAGTCCATAAAGTATTTGTAGCGGTTCGCTATAACACAATGGAGGTTTGTTTTAAACAATGGTGTTATTTTGCGCTTAAAAAAATTCAAGCAGAGGTAATAAATCTGCATGATGTATAATAAAATGTTCACAAATGCAAGACAAGTCATCTTTAGGCATAACTAGTTTATAAAAATTTTGATCTTTGATCAAATTTGGAGCTGCATGATATTGCTACTTAAGCAAATTGTACTTAAAGTAGCTGGGGTGTCTAAATGTTTACCAATAGAATTTTCTTAAACTCTCGTAAAACACTTCTGGGTCGATGTACTTTCAAATTTTTATATAAAAACAGAAGGTCACGTACCTCGTTTTTTCGTTAAAATACATTAAAATTAACGAAATCACTGTTATTTTATATGGGTTATAAAGGGGAAACTTAATTTTTCATTATTGAGGACACATTAATCGATATAATTTGTTAAGATTCAGTTAAAGAATTGCTTTTAACAAACACTTCCGAAAAATCAGTTAAGTAGAAATAGAGGGTCACGGGCCTTATTATCTTTAGAAATCCGAAACACACAAATTTTCCTATCAAATTCTGTAAAATTATCTACCCTTGATATTTAAGAATTTTTTTCTGAAAATTCAAAATACACTTGGCGATACTTAATTTTTTGATAGTTAAATCTTTGAATTTCAAGGTTTAGATGTTTCTGTTGTATATTGAATGATACTTGGTAAAATATTTTTAAACTAAAAAAATATATTTGCAACATGCCCAGAAGGGATGCTCAGAAAAAGACACCCAATCTACATTAAAATTGAACAGAATTGTAACAAAAGAGAGGCGGAAGATACCTACGGTATATTCAAACTCAAAAGTCGAAAACATTCCCAAACTGACAACGCAATGGAAATAAACGAAAAAGGACAAAAGACAAACAAAACAGTATGAAAAACACAATATATTAAGCAATTAACCCATACCATAATATGATCAGCTCTATCCTGAGGCAATAACTTCCTCCATACATATGGTAGGCTCTAAATCTTTCTGAAACTAGAAATTCATCCGTATCGTATGGTACGATTTAAATTTATCAATACCATATGGTAAACTTTTATTTAATTGTTTTGAGTCTAGAAAAGATATGAATAAATACCACCGAGACTAAGCAAAAGGTTTCCATACTAATAATAATGATAGCAATTCTAGTTGAGGACCAGTTACCGTCAGCTACGAGTTACAGTCGCCTGCATTTTTATTCAATAATGGAAGCATTACCTAAAAACGTTAAACTCTTGATATCTTGTGTTGGGAAATGACGTCATCTCTATATGACTTCCTCGATTTTGGAAAACTTACAGTTTTAGTACAATGCAATATCTCACGTTGCTTTAACATATTCAATTTCTTTCAAAAATGTAAAAAAGATTTCTTAGTTTTAAAATTAAAGTCTATACGTCTCTTCAATACACTGTAAGTGATTGATTAAAGTGACATAAAGTTCACATTCAGAATAGGAAGGAGACCTTCGAATTTTATGGTAGAATGGCGATGTGTTTGGTTCAGTTGACATATCATCTTCTCTTATTGCTACACAAAAACAAAATAATACATTAATGTATCGATTAAATCTAAAATCTATCATTTAACGACATGATTCAAAAGTGACGGTTACTGGTCATTATACCTATGAAACTTTGCGGCAAAATCGGTATACTTATAACCCGTTGTTTCGCCTTTTATGAGAGAGTTAAAGTCGAAGTGCCAAACCTAATTTTTTTGGTAATCTTTTTTTATGTTAATAGAATATTTTATCCAAGAGTTTCCGAGCCTTGCAATTGATCCATACCAAATGAAATAATTTTTCGTTTGAGTCAAGAAAAGCTATGAATAAATACCATCGAGACAAAAGCATAAAGTTTTCATACTGATAATAATACTTATAATTTAAAAAAATAAATATGATAATAACAATTAAAATTATATTGATTATAACACTAATAGTATGAAGAGTCCAGTAAAGAACCTAGTTTTTGTAGAATTCCTGTTTACATACAAGAATTTCAAAATCTATACATTATTTGTGAATAAAAGAGGATGTGGGGTGTTTGTCAATAAGATAGCAACATCAAACTGTAATGAATTTATATCCAATTTAGTCACAAAGTGTGTGGGATGTAGCATTTAAGCTTTCGTTTATACTGATGATTGCTGTGCCCTTGAACATGAGTATCTTATCTATCATAATAAGCTGAATATTAAGAATCAAATTTGGAAATTTGTGAAATCTTTAATGAATTTATATTAAAATTTTCCTAATTTTGCTACTGTTCAGACCTTTGATTTTTGATGCTTTGAAATGTTGTTATATAGTATGCTTCTAAAACTTGCATTCCCGAGTAGAACTGCAATTAATCAAGAATTCATGTAGTCCACACGGAAATATATTGATATGGTCTTTGCTCCTTCATATGGTTATATACCATACATGTAGATGCTAACTCTAGGGACAGTACTGGTTTCATTGTCTATTGTAAACAATTGGGTTTGACTATGATGTTGATAGCTAACCAACATGTATCAAATTTTATTTTTCATTTAAAGGTCTTTTCGTCTTTTACATATACTTATCAATTAATAATTGAACAACATTATTATCTATATTTGTGTTATCACTTTACACACTGAATCTATTATAAAATGGCCATAACTGACATTCGACTTAGTTTCTAAAGTTAAATTTTATTAGAAAAAATAACCCGACTATGGCTAAAAAGATCATTAAAATGTTTCTGTCCATGAAAGATACGCAATACCTGATTTGCAGAGTTTCGTATCATAAGTTTGAATTACATTTGGCTCAGTAAAACTACTAATGGACTATCATTCAACGAGAGTGCCATCTGCCCAGTAAGAAAGGCATAACTATGATTTCAAATAATACTTTTTGTCTGAAATGTCCAGAAAATCCCTAATGTAATGTTGACTTAAGACAGTTTTGATTGTTTTGTGTACCCCTTTTGGATTTTATGGTCTTAAACGATTTATATTTTTACTTTCGGAACTCTTGTGCTCGAGCGTTGAGGATAATTCAAGAAAGACATGCTATGCGTATGGAAATAATATGTCCGGTTATTAATCTAAATAATTGTTTGATTAAATCAAAATATTGAAGCAGTATAGAAGATACTTTTTTATTTGCCATCTTAGAAAAAATGCACACAGTATATATTTTCAAAAGCCAAAGAATAACAAAAAACAAAACCAAACAATTTGTTAATGTGCAAACTAGCACTATAGTCAAAGATATTCTTCGAAAATTTATTTAAAATTAACTTTGCTCGAGGATGTTGGAACTGTACTATGTTTAAAAAATCTAAAATCATCTTCTGAGATTTTATGTATGGGAAAAAGCATGGTTTACGTCGATGCAATAATGACTGGATGTATAATACCTACGGCAATATTGGGTTTGGTACCGACTAAATGGCATTAAAAAATCGATTTATTTGATTGTATTGAAGTATGGCTTGATTATTCATAAATTACCTTTATTCCAAAAATATGTTAATAAAGCTTATTCTCTTTATTTTCTTTTCGTTGTATATCGATAATCAGATGTTCAACTGCTTTACACATCAAGTTCACTAATTACTATCTGTATTTATTGTACATTATGTACAAGGAATCGTAAATGAGCAATTTTACAACAAACCTTATACTTCACGATAAATTCAAATGCGACAGACATACATGCTTGGTAAGCATTTTTTGTCTTTAAATCATTCTATCCATGGCGATTTAATAGAATTTTATTATCTTTGTTGTATTTTTTGTTTATTTTCTTCCAAGTCCATTTCCATTAATAACAGCATCCAGCAATCATTTAATCTGGAATGATCTCTAAATATCAACATGCATGTTAGACACAGTTGTGCAAACAATCAATCTGTCATAGTAGAAACCAGCTGATTACAGGACATCTGATAGTTCATGAAAATGACTCATGTACTTTAATCATGTATAATTCAGGTTTATAAAGCACGGATAATAACTTACGGAACTTAAATAAACATATCACGAAACTGAAGTGTGTTCTAATATTTGTGCCAGTTTGAAATTGACGTTGACATTTTATTAAAAAGCATAATTCATTGACTGAAGATTTACAACAAAACAAAAGTGTACGGATTGGTATTTTAGTCTTAGATATATGATTTTTTATTTAGTTGTTATTGGCTTTAAACTAGCCTCCAGTAACTACGAGTACTCTCAAATCTTTACTTAGTGTCTTTTTTGTTGTGGGATGTATAGATACGCTGCCACGTCCGGTCTGTGTTTTCGTTAGATGTATTCTTCTTTGTATCGATCTGATGAGTTAGGCTATTTTCAACTGATTTTTATAGTTTGTTCTTATGTTGTACTGTTACACCACTGTTCCAGGTAAGGGGAGGGTTGAGCGCTTACAAACATGTTTAACCCCGCCACATTATCAGGAGCCTCTTGTTCAGTGGTTGTCGTTGGTTCATGTCTGTCATATTTGTTTTTTGTAAATTGTTTTGTTATTAATTGGGCCGTTAGATTTTTCAATTGAATTGTTTCATATTTTTCATGTTGGGGCCTTTTATAGCCGACTAAACGGTATGAGTTTTTCTCATTGTTGAAAGCCGTACGATTGTCTATTATTGCTTACATCCACTTCATTTGAACTTGGGTGGATAGTTATCTCATTAGCAATTATACCACATCTCCTTATTTTTTATATCTATATGTTTTTCAGGTTTAGTTACACCCTTAAATATGCAAAGTAAGCTGTCAAAATGATACTTGGTGTGATTCTTATAGTTGTTATTTTATGTTTGGACGGAAAATAAAGCTTTTATATTTTCGAACACTTATAAACAAAAACCGTATCCTCTTTTCAGCGTTTCTGAAACCCGAATACGACTTGTCACCAAATTTATACTTGTTAAGAGCAACACATCGAATGTCCCTATTGACTTTGGTGTGAAACTATTTAACATTTCAAAGGAAGTGATTCACCTCTACTTTACGGTCTGGTCGATGATGCTCATTTTTATTTTGAACAATTTTTTGTCTTTTTACCATGGTGTTTTGTCTTCAATAGAAGTATGGTTTTTGATTGCCTAGTTTGTATCTTCGGCCTGCTCCATTTTTAGATAATGTCGAATGAAAATTTGGATAACTACTTAATTACGCAATAACAGTGAAAATACTCACTAACAGAATATTGTTGAAACGTAATAACGTGTAACACACTTCGCTACTCAACAGACTGTTATTGAACGTTAGTAGTTTGTTATTGTCTCAGACCAAAAGAACTTCAGGGAAAGATAACCGAGACATTTTATTTGCCATTTTGAATGTTATAAAGACACTGTTCTTGATAAATGAAATTGACAGAAACAAGAAGTAGGCGAAGTCTTGATATACATGTAACTTGATTCGAGCGTCGCTTATAAATATTTTGTAGACGAAACGCGCATCTGGCGTATAAGATTTCAATCCTGGTATCTATGATGAGTTTATTTAGTAAATAGTAAAACCAAGTTCTTAATCAAATCCAGAATGTACAGTACGTTCTAGGATGGTGATATGTATTATTAAGGAATGTTGTTGGAACTAGGTAGATTTTTTATTGTCGTATGTTAGTTGAACTAGGTTATTTTGTTACTGTCGTATATCGTAGGAATATTGGCGGAAATAGCTAGTTCCGTTATTGTCATTGACTTCAATGAACCAGAAAAACACGCACCTATATCGCATATAGTTGAAAAGATGAAACAGTGTACAATAAAAAAAAGCTGTGGTCGTAAAAATCAAGAATGGTCACATTTGTGTGAAATTGATGTCAAGGGTCAAAGCTTAGATTTATAATGAATTATAAATATATGAAAAAAAACTGATGGAATTTTCTGAGATATATTCATTAAAATGCAAAATAAACGATCTTATCACAATAATGTATTTATTGCAATAGATGCCAAAACGACAAGTTTGATTATTCGTATGACGAGCTGTCATTTCAAAATTGCGTTAATGTTGAACCTTCTGACTTTTACCAATTATGACAAAATATAGATGTGACGTTGACTTTTCACACCGATTAGCTTTTAAATTGTTAACATTTTTTCAGCACAACGTTTATTGAAATTATCTAATCCGTATTTCACTAGTTTCACAATATTTTTTAGGAATTTTTCTTAAACAAAATGTAAGCACTGCAAGTCTCAAGATCAGTTGATTAACCTCCCCCCAAAAAAAAACAAAGTTGTAATTTGAAGCGAAAGTGAGGTGTGACTCGCTTTGTTTTACCTATTGGTTCAGTTAAAAATCAAATCAGTTTTATGCCATGGGCATTTTCTTGTAGGGATTATCTTGAGGAAAATGTGTTGTCCCACCTAATCAAAAGACGTTATTGAGTAGAAACTTGATTGTCTAACGTTGTAATTTGATATTCGGTCAATGCAATCATTTAGTTTGTCTTTGAAGAGCTACATACACCAGCTCTGGTCGTTAATAGAAAGGGATTAACATTAAAAATGCTATGAAAGTTACACTGAGAAATACTATAAAAAGATCTTAGCTAGACGTCATATATTTCGTAATCGTTTGGGGGATATACTATGTGTATGATCACTGCATCACGCTTCACTACCTTGACACGTGCAAAGTTCGGATGAAAGACCGATTTTGTTCAGAACAAAAATTAACCTTTTGGGAACAAAGATTTTGTAAAACTTGCAACTATTCGAAAGACATTAGCGCTTTGAAAAAGACAGGCATCCTTCCCAGCCATAGTCTAAATCAGACTGTTGTGTTGGCTGTGCTACACGTGAAGAAGTCCAAATATTGGTCTGCAACGAACCTCTTAGGACATGTTGCAGGGAATTTGATTTGCTTAGGTTAAATTTGAGCTAGCTAGCATCTTTCTGTTTAGCTTTCCTAACCATAAGTTTATTAAGATCAACGTGATCAAATTTATGTTTCTGGTCATAGAGCCTTCCAAAAAATGTTCTATTGATAGCATCATATTTTTCAATGTCATCGTATAAAATGTGGTCTAAATCATTGAAGTCAGCAACATTTTGCCTTAATTTTTTGTAAACAGTTTTCGTCCCTATTCCAAACATTGACGATGAGGTGCAACGTCCGGTAAAAACATGATTAGCTGATGAAATTGGCACATTACAGAGCTACACATAATGCACATCCCTAATGTACAGTTGATCTAAGACGGGTTTGGTTATTTTGTGTAGCCTTCTTGGTTTTTATGGTCTCAAACGTTATATATTTTTGCTTCAGAATTTCTGTTCTCGAGCGTACCCGTTGAGGATTATTCATGTTGTGCACACAGAAATCATATCTTCAGTTATTAACTTAGATAGTGGTTTATTAAATCAAAGTATTTAAGTGTCCTGAATTAGCACCCTAGAATGAGCTTTTCTGGATTTTCTATCTTAGTATAAAATGCTAACTGTCAATATTTTCAAAAGCAAACGATATGTAAATGTACATACCAACAGTATATAGTCAAGAAGAGTCCGAAAGGAATTTCTTTAACGTTCACTTTGCCAGAGGATGTATGAATTGTAGTTTTTGATAAATTTTCTGAATTCATCTTCTGAGATTTTCTGCATGGAATGATTACTGGATGGAAAATTGCCTCGGTAAAATCAGCAGTGGTACCGACCAGTGACAGTGAATAAAAAATCGATCTAAGATTAATTTGATATCTTGTAATGAACATGAATTGCATATTCACAAAAACCTCTATCAAAAGATTTAACAGGAAAACTTATTCTCCTTTTTCTTGCATCACCATTCATTGTATTAGAACAATATCACTGTCAACTGCCTCCTACGTGATAAGGTTGTTTTTGTTATTTATGCACTATTCCATGTATATATACATACATTAATTTACATGTAATCTGAAATAAGCAAAAGTTTACGACATACATAGAAATGACAAAGGAA
The DNA here is from genome assembly GCA_017311375.1 of Mytilus coruscus. Taxonomy (NCBI): domain Eukaryota; kingdom Metazoa; phylum Mollusca; class Bivalvia; order Mytilida; family Mytilidae; genus Mytilus; species Mytilus coruscus. The sequence goes on from CM029601.1 coordinate 55,152,724, forward strand.
ACATAGTTAGAGGTTTTTGTTACTAATGCATTCTATCCATAGAGAGATAATAACATTTTAACATCTTATTGTATCGTCTTCCGTGACCATTTCCGTTATTTGCAGCATCTATCAAACATTTTATCTCGAATTATCAACATGCATGTTAGACAGAGTTTTAAAGACAAACAATCAGGCATACTAGAAATTGATTGATTAACAATTGTTGGTTTAACAAAGAATAGCTCATGTACTCTAACCATGCTTATTTTATGTTGATAAAACATAGGTAATATTTTAGCAACACAAACGGACAAATCACGAAACTAATATGTTTTATTGTTTGTGGTTGTTAAAAATTGACGTTAAAATTTTACCAGAAAAACTAAATTTTTACACTGAAGATTCAAAAAACAACTTAAGTTATATATTATCTAGATCTATTTCAGATTTAGTTACACATACAATGTACAAACCGTACTCTGGTTGCATGATAACTTGTATAACTTTAATAGCGGTCATACGATTTTGGACTGCATTAACAATAAAGACTTCATTCGTAGAACAATTGTTTACAATTCACATATGACGTGCTTCTTTCGCTTTGTAAACAAAGCCATGCTCAAAAACCAATAAAATTTGTTAGCACATGCGTATATTGACTACTGCAGAAAAATGAATTTTATCAAACTGGCATGCATTTAATATATTTCATTAACTTAAAACACTTTCAAACTCCTAAATGAAGCACATTTTGTTACTAATGAATATACAATGACTACAATGTGTTATAATTCGCAATTGACATAATTGACCTAGATACGGCAAAGTTCATGTTGGCTGTTCAAAACTCCTCCCTCTGAAAAACACATTGCATGTCGTCTGCTTGTTTACCATTGCAAATTGGGCTAAAAGTAGATCACAGAGGACAACTTTATAAGATTATAGACCACCACAGACAAGAACACTCTGTAGTTCAATATGTGATTCAATCTTTTTCATCTGGACAGACCAACAGGGTATTCAGGCATGAAACTTGCAATGTCTCTGTCAATTCAATGTTTAATCGCCTAACAGAAGAAATCATATTCCAGTTTGAGCATGAGAGTTCACAATCAGATGATGAACTATCATCAATAACTTTGACTAAAGATGTACCAGAACCAGTGTTAGAACCAGAACCATCCACAAAGAAACCAAGGTTTAAAAAAAAGCTAAGCAGAGAGCACATAGATATGTTGGCTCAAGCTAGAGTAGAACAGACTACTAAGCAACAAACTGATTGGGGCGTGCGCCTTTTCAGATACACAACAATATACTAAATAAAAGATTTTTAAAATAACAAGCATGTAAATTGACAAGTGACATGTGGACACAAACCAGAATAAAAGTATGAATACTGGATGCTTAAATCACATTCTACTAAATCAAATTCAACTGATTCATTTAAATGCTGTAAAAAGGAACGTGAAATACAGGTAATTAAGACTGTAGTACTGAAATGGCAAAATTGTTGCATATATAATAAAATGGATTGACCCTTGCAGGGAAACGAACCCATTCTCCTAATAAAAATAGCCGTTATTACCCATAAAACACCAAGGTTTCTAATCCATTTACAAATGCAACAAGATCGTCACTCAGTTTAAATTTTCATCGTCACGAAAAAAAAAACACCACATTTTATGAACTGACAATGTATGCATGTTGTGCGTATACTACAACTAGACTATTCAGACAGCTCAACATTTTGATGAAAATTGTGAATTTCAGACAATGAGCCAATGACGTAAAATTATGTTGATCTTAAACCTCTGATGACACCAAAAATGAAATGAATTAAATTCCGTGGAAACATATTGTTGACCTCATAAATAAGGTTTTACACATCTACTTTAGCTTCCAGTATGTAAATAAGACAATATTTAACAAAGACTTAATTGTACTTGTACAATGTACATGTATGCTGGTGATGTTTAAGGGGTGAACAAAACTGCCACATTATTCACATTAATTAGACCATTATTTTCTAATTTATTAGCTTAAATATTTCCGACCTGAAAATGTTTTTTAGTATTCAAGTTTACAAAGTTTAAAAGTCACTTGTACATGTATCAACCTAATATTGAATGAAAATTAATTTTGAAGAGGCCATTGAAACTGCAAAGTATTATGATATCAATACACGGTTAAAAAGTTATAGATTGATATATATTTTTTTTATTTTGAAATGAGGCATGCGGGTCGCCAAGAATAAAAATAAGCATAAAATTCCAAATTCATTTTTTCTGAAAGTGTTGAAAAAATCTGGTCGGCAATTCTGTAAACTGATAAAATAAAGAATAATGGCATAAAACATCATATTGATTTCCGAAATAAATATTTACATAAACTTAGTAAAATAAATTTTGAAATAATAATTTCAGGATGGTTGACAGAAAACAGATATGATGAATAATTTGGGGAACTTGAAAGCTCAACGTAAATTGACAAATTATGCTATTTCTATCCAAGCCTGCAAACAAATAAAAGGACAGATTATTTGAGATCTGCTTTAGTTGTCATGCGATCAGCAATATTGCATCATCTTATCAGTCCACCATTTAATCGCAATGTTAATTTGATGAACGATAACTCATACATGACGTCTAATCATGTAATAACCGGAATGATTAAAACCTTAAGACGCGCTAGCAAAATTGTTACATTGCACAAAAAACATGTAGCTGAAGGCGACAAACAGCGGTTGTATTCAAGTGGGATTTTTAACACGGATACACCATTTACACTTCAAAATAAAGTTTTCTGGGACCTGATGTTATATTTTGGTAGACGAGGACAGGACGGGCTTAATAGCTTGTAAAAGTCATCTTTCGGTAAATTCACAGATGACAAGGTTCACACTTACTACAGAATGACCTATAACGAGGCCAATAAAACGCACCACGAAGTTGATTCTCATGAAAACAGACAAATGGGGCGTATGTATGAACAATGAGAAGATATTAACTGCCCAGTTGCAAGTTTGGATTTCTATTTATCTAAATTGTTTCAGCAGCCATTGCTTTATCCGAAATGAATTTGCTGGTATGCTTATCAAGCAATGGGGAAAAACAAATTGAGTCAAATGAAGACATTAAATTATAACTTTTCTGTTATATTGCGACACGAATCTTGTTAATGTTAATAAATTTGTTAATTTCTGTTTCAATTTTGTATTTTAGAATTACAATTTTGCACAGATAAACAGTGGTTCAAAATATTTTGAAAAAAAAAAAAAACTGACAGGGAGGTTCATGGAAGAGCCTACACAAACGCTGAAATAATCACAAATAGAATGCCTACCCATGTTAAAACTACAATAAAGTCTAGCTTGCATCAATTATTTCTTAAATACTCGTTTACGACATCATTTATGATACTTATCAGTTGATTTACACTTGACATGGGTAAAACGCCGGATGTCACTAGTTGTGAAACAATTTTTTACCCTTCCAGAGCAAATGAGTTCGCTGTCAGTTTATGGTTTGTGTTGTGTTGCTCAATCTTAAATTTTCTGAAAGGAGTTTTGTGGTCTTAATTCGTCGCCATGGTGTTTGCTGCATTCATTTGACTTATGATTTTTGAGTGTCCCTTTTTGTTGTCTTCCTCCTTTTTTTACAAGTCATTTTAAATAAATATATGGATATACACTCAACCACTTTTAGATTGTGGTTGAAACTGAATCGTTTGCAATACACTGAAATACCCAATTTTCAAGTGAAGCTCCAGAGTAAAAGCAGATTGTCGTAATTTGAATTATTATGTGACAGGACATGTTCTCAAAAGCAAGTATGAATGTAAGGTAAGTAATATAAACTAAACTGATTGATTCTCTTCTTTTATTTTGAGAATATCCTGTATGTAAAGATATGATTCCGGAAATAATAAATAAGTTTATATAATGGTTTATTTTTATAAATTTTTACTTGGATGGAGAGTTGTCTCATTGGCACTCTTACCACATCTTCCTATATCTAATTATCAAATCACTTTATTTGACTTAACAATATTAAAAAAGTAATTTAATCTGTTATCTGCCTTTGAGAGATTAAAAGTAACTGCAACTGAAAGAACAGAAGAAAAACAAAGTACATATTAAAAACGTGTCTGCAAGAAAACACTTAGTTTTTTGTTTATCGAGCTGTGATAAAAGTTCATATAAAAGTTCCCCAACACCACGAAATTACTTTGGTTTCAGATATAAATTTATTTGTTCAGTGTATTTTCACTGGTGTTAATATGTCTTTTGATTGCGTTAAGCCATTTCAATTGATATTTTATAGTGTGTTTTTCTATGTTGTGATGTTACACTATTGTTTCAGATAAGGGTGAAGGTTTGATACCATTAAAACGTTTAAACCCGCTGCAACTGTTTGCACCTGTCCTAAGTCAGGAATCTGATGTTCAGTAGTTGTCGTTTGTTGATGTGGTTCATAAGTGTTTCTCGTTTCTCGTTTTTTATATAGATTAGACCGTTGGTTTTCCCGTTTGAATGGTTTTACACTAGTAATTTTTGGGGCCCTTTATAGCTTGCTGTTCGGTGTGAGCCAAGGCTCCGTGTTGAAGACCGTACTTTGACCTACAATGGTTTACTTTTATAAATTTTGACTTGGATGGAGAGTTGTCTCATTGGCACTCATACCACATCTTCTTATATCTTTATAAGTCTTTGGTTAGCATATGATAGATGACGGCTGCGGATTTTGCCTTATCATATTCTATGACACTTTCAGACGACTTTGCTTCTAATTCTCTAGCCATTTTCCCATATACTCTGGTTAAAATCTGTAGAAAATCTTGTTCGTAGTTGGTATCTTATAATTTCTCAAATACGCGAAACAGACAGTACATGAGTCATCCTCCTTTACCTGGATCGGATATAACCAATCTGCCTGCCTGTAAACAAATAATATATACAAAAGTAGTAGATGTACATAAGAGCATATTTAATAAATTAGATGGTACCTGAAGGGTAAAAACCAGCTATAAAATTCGCAGTGAAATCAACTTTAGTATCAAAAGTAAATATTTGATGACAAAATGTGTGTAACCATCTGACAAATACAACATAAACAAGTGAATCGATTATATTATTTTTGTTTAACATAAATTAAACCAAATTTTGTAAAGATTGATACATGTGATAAGTAAATTAATTTGATGTACAAAAAATGTAACTTTATGCTTGGCACAGACACAATTTTTGCTTTTTGCAAAGATTACGCGTGCTATGGGCACATTATATTATCATGTTTAATAATATGAGACTATGTTTGACATGGTATTCATAAAAGATAAACATAAGTAGTTATATGTAGATAACGTCGTTTATTTCAAGTTTGTTTACTTGCTTTACATACCAGAGGAACAGGTAAACATAACAAAAAAATCATCATCACATGGTATTTGGAAAACAAATTCTTGGTTCATATTCTCTGTAGATGAAACTGCATTGCATTTTGAATATTTATCTTGTATATCAAATCCTTTGTCAACATCTCTAGTCTTTGAAAAACCACCAACACATCGACATGCCTATGAAAATGTTTTTTAGGAAGATTTAATTCATTGTTGTCGCTATCTATGGTTAAAATGTTTAAGAAATGGACTGGTGACAAACGGGAAAAGGGAAAAGCTGAGCCTACCAGAATAATCAAAGAACATATTTCAAATACACTTCTTTAAGGTTAAGTCCATAATCAGTAATAACATGATAATCTTGTTTATTATTCCTTCCGAGGCCTTTACTTCTTATGAGTTCTCTCGATGGATATTTTTAAGAAAACGCATAATATCTAAAAATTTAAAATGGACTACTATGAAAAATGGGTTAAAAATTCTACTCCAAATTCACAATTTACTAAATAACATCTATAAAAATCCAATTCAAGAGACTGCTCCACCATTTTCTACATTAGAAAATGCATGTACTAAGTCAGGAATATGACAGTTGTTATCCATTCGTTTGATGTGTTTGAGCTTTTGATTTTGCCATTTGATTAGGGACTTTCCTTTTTGAATTTTCCTCGGAGTTCAGTATTTTTGTGATTTTACTTTTCAGTTATATACTTTTGCATGTAAAATTTGTTCATCTAATATCTTAGGCTTGTAAATTCCATTTGCGAATTTAGAAGGGAAGAATGATTTACAAAATGTTTTCAATCGACATCTCGGTACCCTATAAGAACACGTAAAATATTCTTATAGGGATATTCTATATATAAAAATAAATCATTTTCTTTTTGACATTTCTAACATCCAACTTGACAATTTTAAGTTCCAACTTGATAGTTCTGAGTTACTAATATGCAATGTGGTATTTTAATTTCCTAGGAACAAAGTTCAGTCTTTATCTATATGGTTTTACTTTGGCAGTTGCTAGTAGAACTAAAATGAAAATTTTCATGGTCATCAACATTTATATATAGTCTATATTAATATATATGTTGGAGGTCCTCCAAGAAATTAAATATCATATTCATGTATTCGTTAAATTCTATTAAAATTTAAAAACAAACATTTGCATTGCACATGATCATGTTCTCTGACTGTTAATGACACCTTTACACTAAATCCATTGGATGTTAGATGTGAACTAATTGATATTTTAGTCTTAGACACATGATTTTGTATTATTTGCTATTGGCTTTTGAACTAGCTCGCAGTAACTGCAAGTACTCTGAGATATGTAATTTGTGTTTTTTTTTTGTGTGTGTGTTTTTGTGAGGGTTTTAATGTGCTTTGTATCGATCTGATGAGTTTAGCCCTTCCAATTGAGTTTGTTCTTATGTTGTATTGTTACACTACTGTCCCAGGTTAAGAGAGGGTTTGGCGACAGCAAGCATGTTAAACCCCTTCACTTTATGTATGTGCCTGTCTCAAGCCAGGAGCCTGTAATTCAGTGATTGTCGTTTGTTGTTGTATATCATGTTTGTTTTTCGTGTATTGTTTTGTACATAATTCAGGCCGTGAGAGTTTTCTAGTTTGAATTGTTTGACATTTGTCAATTCGGGGCCTTTTATAGCTTACTATGCGTATCGGATTTGCTCATTGTTGAAGGCCGTACAGTGACCTATAGTTTTTAACTCCTATGTCATTTGGTCTCTGGTGGAGAGTTGCCTCATTGGCAATCATACCACATCTTCTTATTTTTATATTTAACCAATTATTTGAAGTCTCTAAATTATTTAAATATCCTATCTGTATCTGTAATATTATGGAATATATAAATAGCCTATCATCAGCAAAAAGTCTTATCAAACATTGAATAAGCTACATCATTCTAAACGTGTGAGACAAAAGTCCAATATATGAGCCTTGGGTTACACCCACTTTCAATGTTCCAAGTGTTGACTCTGAATTTTTAGAAGAATTTTCTGTCTTTAGCTTTCTATGTTATGTTTTGTTTACTGTTGTTTGTCTTGTGGTCTTTTTCTTTTTCCAAAATTAAATTATTATTTTTGAATAAAGGAAATAGGGCGATAAATTTTAAATAAGCCTAAGTCACCATTATCTAGAGGGGGCCTTTACAATAACATGGATATTTCGAAGTTCTCAGTGAACAGTTATTCATATATGTCTATTTGCAATTTGGCTTAAAATTTGTTGGCGTATTCAATCTTTATCGAGTGTTTCAGCAAATTGCAGGACTCTTCCTCTGTTTTTTCATCAAAATATAAATCTAGACGTAGAATACCATCATCCGAAGAAGTAGATAAATTAACAAAAATAGAAATTTAGCATATCTGCCTTTTATTTTTCACTAATAGTATTTTGTTGGTTATTCCTCTAAAAGATCCCTGGAGTTTAGAAGAAAAAAAACTTCATTGTATAAATGATCAAATTATTTACATTATTACAATGAATTTGTAATTTAACCAAACATGAACGATGCCGATTTTTGTATTTTTATTAAATCAATCACGAAGTGGTATCAGTTGTCGATTTTAAGAAATTAAACCACGTTTTAGTTAAATTATCGAATTGTGACGATATTAGTAAGTATAGATATATTGGCGAATTCTATATATTTTCTCTTTTCATGGACAAGTCAAATAGCTTCATTAATGTTTGATATACTAAACATTTAAATATGGCATACCTGAATAAAAAAACATTTTAGGCTTCCCAACTAAATTTTCACATTCATCGTCACCAAAGTTTTGTAGTATATCTTCTGTCAACACATTGCTGTCCTTAGTAAAAATTACGTGTTGTCTCTCGTTGTTACGTGTGCGAATTTCACAGCCATGTGAGCTGATTATACAAGTCATACAGTCATGATCCCTGCCTATTGAATTTCTTATAACTACAAAATGAAAAGAATAATTAAAAGCTACAAAGATACTTTTTTTTATTTTACAAATTACAAGAGTAACCTTAAAAATACATAAATACACTTCTGATTACGTTCTAACTTTAATAATGTATTTATGACAACAACAAACATTCTAAAAGAGAATGCATGCATAAAACATATTTCTTTATCAGCTGTACACTCCTGTGTTACTGAATTAAGAAAATTCTGTACCAATTCAGAAATACGGCAGTTGTTTTCCATTCGTTCAGTTGGTTGATATAAGCGGGCGTTTGTTTATTTATGGACATCATACCTTTTCAATTTAACCTGGAATTCAGAATTTTTGTTGAAACCTTTTCACATACGAAATCAAACTTCTTTTCGAAAACTGGATATGTAGCAGTACAAATCATGCGCAAATTGGCTACCTATCTGTTTGGTCGAAGTCGGTCATATGAATTCTTATATATTCGGTTTCAGAAATCAAATAGATACTTTTCGTACAGTTATGGTATTTAAATTAAAATGTCCACAAACTTGCAGATATTGCATTGTTTTGTATGCCTTGTATATTCTTAGGTTATCCGAATGGAAAATGTTTGCTGTAGAGTTATCACATAATAAGACGCACAAGACTATGATACATTGATGCTTCTATATGGTAAGTATTAAGATTCTTTTAGGCAGCAACAAAACCTGATCTGCAAAGTATTCCATCTGTATGACTTTTCGCACTTTGCACGTCAATGTGTATACTCTGTTGCAACCTCATATGAAGTCGACAAGGAAACGAATCACTCGACTAACAATTGTGTCGAGAGGTAAAGGGAACTTGGCACAGTGCATGCGGATGTGCCATGAAGTGAGAGAAACAAAATTTAAATCCAAATGAGGGAATGGAAAGAAGCTACAACAAATTTGTAGATCAAGGATTATTTGGGTAAAATGCAGACTAATTATATGTTTTATGTAGTATTAGTCCTGTGTAATGGTGTTTATATATCCCAATTTATAAGTTACGCTCGAGCATGTTCACACTATACGGACTTCATCAAATCTGGTTTTCTAATTGTGTCCTTTTTCCGACTGTGACGTTTTCACAGTGTATGGATTTGCATAGTGGGTGATTCATGCATGCGAGTACTCTCAGATCTATACTTTGTGTCTTTAGTATTTTTTTCAGTTGTGTGTTTTGCTTTGTATCGATCTTACGAGTCTAGACCTTTTCAACTGTTTTTCTTTTTTATAGTTTGTTCGTATGTTGTTAAGTTACACAGCCATAGGTGACACAGTACCTTGTAAAATTGACACATATAAATGATTATATATTCGGTATGAGTTATCAAATAAATATCCTCATAAAGATGTACGTATAACACTAAGAGCAATATCCAGTTTAGGGAGAGGGCTGGACGCCTTAGGACATGTTTAACCCCGCCACATTCTATGTGTGCCTGTAATAAGTTACGAGCCTGCAATTCAGTGGTTGTCGTTTGTTGCTGTATATCATATTTGTTTTTCGTTCATTGTTTTTTAAATAAATCAGGCCGTTAAATTTCTCGTTTGAATTGTTTTACATTTGTCATTATGGGTCCTTTTATATCTGACTATACGGTATAGGTTTTGCTCATTGTTGAAGGTCGTACGTTGACCAGTAGTTGCTTATTTCAATGTCATTTGGTCTCTGGTGGAGAGTTGTCTCCTTGCAATCATGCCACATCTTATTTTTATAGTTCAGGAAATTAAAATTGACGCCATCCTAAACTCCGAAACATACAATTGAACCAATATAAAACAAAACACAAAAGACTAACAAGGGCTAGAGGCTCCTGACTTGGCACAGGCGCTAAAATGCGGCGGGGTTAAACATGTTTTGTGAGATCACAACCCTCCTCTATACCTCTAGCCGATGTGGAATAAGCAAACACACAGCAATACCCACAGTAAAACACAGTTTAAAAGAAGTCTGAGTCCAATGTTAAAATAAGTTACAGAAGAAACTTAGCAAAATAACAATGATCAATATAAATTAACAAAGGACTACTAGCCAGTTACTGACATGTCAGCTCCAGACCTCAATTACCTGTTCAAAACATTATTCTTCATCATATGAAAATAAACCATAATTCCTCCCGTTGAGGGTTTAGTACCATGCCATTATAAAATATACCAGAAAAACATAACCCGTATCATGCCAACAACTGGTTTTAGAATAAATGTGTTGATTTCCGATGCGAAGACCCCATGAGTAAATCAATATTAAGTTTTAAAAATGCCATCTTTAATAACTTGACAACATCATCGTAACTATATCCCTGTGAATAAGTCCGTTTAAAGGTTTGGTTAGTTTTTGGGGTCAATGACGACATTTGTGTGCGTTTAACGGCCGTTCGGCGACCAGTAGTTGCCAACATCTATGTCATTTGGTCTAAGGTTGATAGTTGTCTCATTGGCAATCTTTCCATATAGCAGACGTTTATCCAGTCGATTCATTCGGTCTCGCTACTTTTAGAGTTCATGCAAATCCCTCTGTTATTTGTTATCTTAATTTGTATCTTTTAAATGGATTAATGAGATTTGAACACTTGCAAACGACAGTTGCCTCGAATGTACCGTATGTTATCCGTTAAAATGTCTGTCTTAAAATTGTCACAAAATTAGACAAATATATAGATGTCACTGCATAGTGAATATAATTATCATTTACAACGGACAGATAACGGCTGATCTGCTAGTTATACCGTTAAAATAGCACCATACATCATGTACGGTGTTATAACCTTAAATAAGGCCGAGTTTGGAGGGGCATTTCTCGACAATTGAGATATATATTATATATAGCCTACCTGGTCAATTAGTTGAAGGGCACAGGACGCAAAGCGGATGAGCCTAAATGTCACAGCAATACGAAATCGAATCCTGCTGATGAACTTATACAACTCATCAATGATGTTTTGCTTATGCTATGCATTAAATACTTGATTTTATTTATTAGAGAAACCTTCCAATAGTTTTGATAAATCAACAAATTTTGACTTTTAAACAAAGTAATGGTTGGATAAAGCAAGCTAAGAGCAACCATAAATCAGACATCAACAACAATGCAAGCGACATTGTTTACCAGCATTTAACAAGCCTGATCATTCAATCCTTTCTATGCGAATTAGGTAATGACAATTCACTTGGAAACACAACATATAGCCCAACGACACTTACCAAGAAGGAAATCCTGGATAATCATAGGTCTGTTATATGTTCCTTTGGAATTTCATTCAAAGATGAAGAACCGGATCTTCCATTACTGAATTGGATACCTAAACTACAACGTTATATAATTGGGTCTTCCAAGTGCTCCACGAAACATCTTTCTACATAATTAACATCAATATTATTAACATCAATTTTATCAGCAATCAAAGCCAGGCTTCAAATTTATTGTGAAACTACCTATTCTAGAGGTGGCGTGAATCAGATGTGGATACTAAAATAATTTAAAGATATTTTAGAGTTCATACAATCTAAGACTCTTTCATCTTGCAATAGTATTAAAACATTTGACTTTTCTACACTTTACACAAGTATTCCCCATTCCAAACTAAAAGACAAATTGAAAGAGTTGATCCTGCTTTGTTTCATAAAAAAAGAATGGCCAACGTAGATACAAGTATCTTGTCTTAGTGAGGGATGAATCCTACTTTGTAAACAATCACTTTGATTAAAAAAAAAATCTCTGAAACTGACATTATCAAGATGCTTGATTTCTTGCATATTTGTTACGTTTGGAGGATGTATTTTTCAATAAACAATCGGCATTCCCATGAGAACAAATTGTGCCCCTCTTCTTGCTGACTTGTTCCTTTATTCATATGAGGCTAATTTCATTCAGGAACTTCTTAGGAAGAAAGAAAAGAAATTAGCAATATCCTTTAACTTTAAATGCTATATAGATGATGTTTTCTCACTAAATAATTCAAAATTTGGTGACAATGTTGAACGCATCTATCTCATCAAACTTGAGATTAAGGATACAACAGATACAGTTAAGTCGGCCTCATATCTTGACTTACATCTAGAAATTGACAATGAGGGTCGGTTGAAAACAAAACTTTACTACAAACGAGATGATTTCAGCTTCCCAATTGTGAACTTTCTATTTCTATGTAGCAACATTCCAGCAGCGCCTGCATATGGAGTATATATCTCCCAGTTGATACGATATTCCAGTGCTTGTATTTCCTATCATGATTTCCTTCATAGATGGTTGATGCTCACGAGGTAGCTATTGAACCAAGAGTTCCAAGTGGTGATGTTGAATTCATCCCTTCGTAAATTTTACGGACGCCATCACGAGTTGGTTAACGTTATGGAATATCCGTTTCACAGATGATTGCTGATATGTTCCAATTGTCGTAACTACAATCCCGTCGCCTTTTCTCCGAATGTCACATACCGAATTAGACTTATTACCGGGTTTGTACTAGCATGAGCAACACGACTAGTGCGACATTTGGAGCAGGATCTGCTTACATTTCCGGAGCACCTGAGATCACCTAAAGTTTTTGGTGGGGTTCGTGTTGCTCAGTCTTTAGTTATTATGTCGTGTTTTGTGTACTGTTGTTTGTCTGTTTGTCTGATGGTCTTTTCTTTTTTAACCATGGCGTTGTCAGTTTATTTTCGACTTATGAGTTTGAATGATCCTTTCGCCTCTCTAAGCAAGTTTTGCAAGACAAAAATATCTGAAACTAAATTGATATGAGTCAATATCAACAACAATTTAGATAGGGCCAGGTAATTTTTATGTATTTGATTAAATGATATACCTTTCAGGTTTCGGAGCAGTTCCTCGCTAGAATTATTTTCTAACATCTTTATCTCAAATCAAAGTTGCTCGAACAGTTCTTTCATATTCTTACAGTCTAGGTCGGCAAATGAACGCTCGCTTTGAGAATCAAACTTACAATTAATTATGAATATGGCATATCCAATCTTACGACCGGTGAATTGGTAGTTATTACTGTTTCTCGTGTCTGATGAAAATCTAGTGGTGTTTAAGTGTGCGTTTAGTTCCCTTTGCCTTGATGTGAAGCCGTAATTGTCATTAAATTCTCCGGACGGGATTGAGGACCTGGTGGAATCCTCATTTGTCTCAGAGATATTCTCTGGTTTTATTATGAAAGCCCGTTTCATTCTACAATAGAAATTGTCGAAAGTATAACATTAAGAGCAATATCTAGATAAAATACTATTTCAGCTGATAGATATTTTCAATATTAAGTATTATGTAACTTGCAGCGGAACTATATAAGATAACCCACAGAAAGGGCAATTGACCTAGAAAAAAAGTTTGCTACTTTCCTCCCGAATTATGTTTTTTCTATAATGACAAATGAAAATTGGTGCAAATGTTTTTTTTTTTTTTTTACACTATCCATCAAAGATACGCCAGACGCTCGTTTTGTCACATATTACTCATCAACGCTACTCTAATAACAAACAAAATAGAAAGCAAACACAAATTGAAGAGCATTGTAAGCCAAACATTTCGAAAAGTTATTCCAAATTCGGCTAAGACCATCTTTGCCTGGTAGTAGACATACTTTACCACTTCGAATAATTCCAAATTTTATACAAAATATCTACAGAAAGATACTTATCATTGGTATTTCATGTCAACACAAAGTGCTTGCTACTGGGCTTGTGATATCCTCAGGAACATGAGGTCTAACAGCCGTGGTATCAAATCAGGGGTTGTAAAAACTCATCAAAGATACCATGCTTATAATTTGTTACGTTATTTCAAGCAATAATAAAATTATTAGTGACATTAGCAGCCTTCGGTTAAATATTAAGTACGATTTTGATAGGTTTGATCCAGATCCAATTAAAGAATATTATAACACAAATGGTCAAGTTATTTAATGACATTATTCAAATACATGAAATAATCAAAATTAAAATTTTTCTTTTTATTTTTTAACTTGATTTGCCGATTATTTTTCTTGTGATCTGTTGGAATGTTGCTACATATAATTAGAAAGTTCGCCAAATGAAAGCGGAAAACATCTCGTTAGTCGTAAAATTTTGTTCTCTAAACCGATCCTCATTGTCAATTTCTAGATGAAAGTTAATATAATAGGCAAACTGTCCCAGCTTAGGGGAAGGGTTGAGCATTGACAAATATGTTTAACTCCGCCACATTCTTTATGTGTCTGTCCCAAGTCGGGACCTATAGTTCTGTGGTTGTCATTGGTTCAGATCTGGCATGTTTGTTTTTTTTCGTAAATTGTGTTGTTATTAACTAGACCGTCAGTTTGCTCGTTTGATTTTTTCCACATTTTTCATGTGGGGGCCTTTTATATCCGATTATACGTTATGAGTTTTTCTCATTGTTGAAGGTCGTACGGCGGTCTATGATTGCTTATTTCCACATCATTTGAACTCATAGGCAATCATACCACATCTCCTTATTTTTATATTGAAAGCATCTATTGTATCCTTTATTTCAAATTTGATGGAATAGATGCGTTCAATTTTGAATTGTTTAGTGAGAGGACATCATCTATAAAGCGGAACGTGAAGTTAACGGAAAAGAAGCTTCATCATACTCTTCCTTAGAAGCTGTAATGTTTAAACTTGCCTCTACCCATCGTGTGTCGCTTATATATCTAAATTGATACCTAACGCTCGTGCATGTTTACACTTTTCGGACTTCAATAGCAGAAGTGTGCTCAATATACAAAAACTGCTAGAACAGAGTAATGTGAAAGAACGATTGAAATCGACACTACCAGAGTTTTATCGTCACCATCGGAAATTGGTTGACCCATACGATTTTTCTGTGTTTAAACTCACTAGTGACATGTTTTCGCAGTTTTTAATCTTTATATACAAGAATAGATGTCTGATCTGTAATTTTATCGATTTTGTCCTATTCCGAATGTGACATATTGAATGCGTATGGATTCGCATGCTGGATGATGCAAGCGTGGCAAGGGACGCTTACCCGCTCTCACTCCTTTATGAATTCATGCAATTCACTTAGCTTTTGTTTGTTAGCTTGATTTGCCTTTATCGTCTTATGTGATTTGAACATCGTAAACAACTGGTGTCCTAATTTACCAAAGGCATTAAGCACCTAATTGCTTTAACTTCTAACATAAAATTTGTGATAAGGTAGAATAAAAATGTGTTATATACATTTACTTATCTTGTTATGAAATTCAAAGTATGATGCAACATTGTGATTTGCTTTGAAAACGTCATTTACCTTCCAACTAGCTTCATTATACTGAAATCGTCGAACTGGTTTTCGGTAAAGAAAGATGATATATGGTTAAAATTTTGAAAAAAAAAAGCTTTAACAAAGTATGTTCGCATCATATCTTATGGGTTTAACTTATTTTTGAGGACCCTAAGGTGGTCTATGATTGTGGTAATTCCTAGCGGATTGTTGTCTCATTAGCAATTATACTACGTTTTCTGATTTTTGTATTGCATTCCCGTAATTATTCGTAAGGAAGGTAGCTTCATTTGAAGGACAAATTATGTCTACGTCTCCAGTTATAGGCAATATAGTATATCTAATGACAAAACTTTCGTCTGTTGACATTAACAGTGTTCATTCATGGAACAGTTGCATACATTTATCTGTAAACAGTATTTATCAAGTTAGTTTTTTTTAAGTGAAATCTACATGAAGCTAATGTTAAACCTTTCAAGTTGGATGTTTCTTGACAGTCTATAGTGCATAGTGACGAAAGCAATAAGGGTTACGGTGATTATATTGTGAAAAACCCATATGATATTACTCACGGTACGTGGTTAGAATCTGAAATTAATTCTACCAATTCCACAAGGAAGGAGTTGAGTGCAGTGAAAAATTATTTTTTTCGTAGATACATTTTTTAACTGGCAAGAATTTAAAATGGTTAATCGACAACCAAAACGTTGTTAGTATTATTATTAAAGGGAGCACTAAATCAGTACTGAAAAAGTTAGCTTTAGATATGTTTAGCACATATATCAAACACAATGTTGATATTGGATTCATATTGAGGGCGTTAACCCGAATTGGTGTATCGCATTTACACCAAGATATTATTGTCACTGCAGAATGATAGTTTTCAATAATTTAGGAGGGTTTTTTTTTCAATGACTTGAACATATGTTATGAAAAAGCATGCTGAATGCAGGGTATCCATGACATCTTGGTGTAAATATTGATATTGTATGGATTACACGTAGTGAGAATGAAAGAGTAGATATCTTTGTTGGATTATTAATTTAGATTATTGGACTATTTCTGAATTTGTATTTTAGAAAGTTGAATCCCTTTGGGGGCTTCATAAGATTGATTGGTTTGCCTCTGATGACAATTTAAATTGATTGTTTTTTATTCCAGATATTGAAATGTGTTTTCATCAAGCGTTGACGCTTTCCAGGTTGACTGCCGAGGAATCAATGGGTGGCTTGTTACACCTATTTCTTTTATTCCAACCGTATTAGTGTATAGGCGATAGTGTAAAGTTGTTGGTACTTTAATTTTACCTTACTGGCACTCTACCAGTTATTTACCAATGCTCTGTCCTTATGGTGACGGTTTCACTTCTGAGGTGTCACATTTTATAGATCTTCCTACTTACAAAAATGCTTATATCGCTGGTAAGAGTAAGAAGTCCATATTTGGCAATGTCGATTTAACATTTCATATATGTAGGCATTCAGGATGGATTTTAAATCCAGTAAGATAATTTTGATGTGAGCATGTATTATAGATCTCTCTTGATGTCTTGATATAGAATATAAGCGTCACAAGTATTTGAATCTGTTTGTAATTTTTAGTTGAGATTTGATATGACTGTTGTGGATATTACAGAGACAATAAGATTCATAGTATTCAGCTGATTGTTATAATTTCAAATATGTTTCATTTTTATTTTTTTAATTTCAATTACAAGTATTTTTTTTGCAGGCATTTGCTGGAGAATTGCAGAATCTACCTTTTCCGCTTGTTAGTAAAGTGATTACTTCCAGAATTACTTTCGGATTCTCTAGCAGTTTCTACTACAAAAGGATATTAAAAGAGGTTTTTTGATGGTGCAAGAATAAGGCTACATTGTATAGAACTGAAAATGATGATGGTTTACCACCTAAAGCTTTATACGTTGGTATATACTTTGTTTCCTTGACATAGTAGAGCAATACTGTTAGTCAACTTGTTCAGGCGTTTTACCTTCTAGAACGTTGAAGGTGCAAAACGTAGCTTAGCTACTCCTTCGTATAAAAAAGAACATATTTCGGTAGAACTGCTGAATTGGCCAAGTCGTATGGTATTGCAATTTACTATTTTTTTATTTATTATTTAGGAGTATAAATCTGTGGTTTCGAAATGTGGGTTTTAACGAAAGTGAACTAAATCACTTTCGTTAAGGCTCCGTGTTGAAGACCGTACTTTGACCTATAATGGTTTACTTTTATAAATTTTGACTTGGATGGAGAGTTGTCTCATTGGCACTCATATCACATCTTCTTATATCTATAAATCACACAGCACAGTTATCTTCAAAAGGATCCAGGCCTGACAAAATGTTAAACAATACAAAAGAGAATACCAACGGTTGTAATTTGCTAAAAAAAAAAAATAAACGAAGAACAAATGTGACAGAAAACAACTATGAATGTACAGGTTTCTGACAGGAAGATAAAGAATGTAGGGGAATTTAACATTGTTTAGTGCTCAATCCTCTCCTTACCACAAACAGTAGTGTAACAGCACAACATAAAAACAAACAGTGAAAAATTTTGTTAGAATGAGTTTGACAATAACATGAGGTACCATTCCAAGACCATTCGCAGTTATATATATTTTAAAGTCTGTAAATAAACCGATTATGATATATTTTTTTATTGTAATATTTTTAATAAGTTTTCGCACGGCGGGTCTTACAAGAGAGCAGGAGACGCTTAGTGTGTCGGCGCAACCAATCTCGTTTCTTCTGGAGTCTATTCGTTCCCCGAGTCTTTGTTTTTACCTATAGTTTTTATGACTTTAATGGATTGATAAGATTAACTACCACGACAGCAAACATTACATTATAAACTTGCAAGTCATATCAATTTTAATGAGATCCACACAACCTTTACCATGTAAGCTCGAGTCCTAAATGGGGGTTGGGGGAAGGCTATATGAAACGATTAACATCACCAGAAAGGGTCTAGCAGAGCATCAAAAGCCAGTCGCAAAAAGAGTTGACAAAGTTTATAACTTTTAGTATACCTATCATATTCTGAAAGAAATCCATGTTAACAAAATCTGCATGAACAAATTATTTTTTAGCTCGTATCGCAGATGTTTTTTTTTAAATTTTTGATTGTACATTGTGAAAGAAGGGCCGCGCTTTTAGTGTAAAATAATTTCGGCCACATGATTGGTTTCTCGTATGATCAACTACCGTAAAAGATGGAAAGTGTTCATTTACAAATAAAAGAATGTTTGTATTTAGTTTAAAGTCAGCGACAACACATGAAATTGAAAGGAAAAATGAAAACAATTACCACTTAGCTAGAAGCTTGTTGCTTGTATAAACTGGTCTTGAAATCGTCATGATAACTGCAAGCTACCGAGCTCTTTTGAAACCATAATTGGCCACAGTATTTTGTAAAGGAGGATTGTAATTATTCAGTCAATTCCGTGTTTCAGATCACATGGGTTTTCTTAGGTTTATATTTTTCTATGCTACAATTTGGAGTTTAATCTGTGGCAAGAACTTTAGATCTCGATGTTTGTTATGTGGGGTTAGAATTTGGTTTGGTATTTGAACCTCGAAGTTGACGATAAAGTTAAAAACAACTGTTTCAGGTTAAGAATTTAATATGAAGTATATAAAGGAGATCGGTTTTAAGCTCTCTTTGTTGATAGCAGAGTGAAGTGTTCGTGCTTCGTTATCCAATTACAGACTGTAGTTTACAGTTTCACAAGACACAAAGGACAAAGATGAAAACAATTCTAAACAACCGCATGGCCCTAACAATGAGCAAATCCTATACTGTACAGTAAGCTATAAATTGCCCTCGCAATAAAACATTTAAACCAATTCAAAAGAAAAATCCAACGGCCACCTCCCCATTATCATAGACAGCACAACATAAGTGGGATATTTTGAACAAGTGTCGATTTGTACTGCGGTTGACGCATGTATAGCATGAGACAGTTAATCAGTCGACGCTACCAGTCTCCCTCCTTTTGAAATTAATGCGGTTCCCTCAGTATAGAAATTAGAAGATTTGGTATGATTGTCCATGAGACAACTTTCCACCAGAGACCAAATGACGTAGGTAGCAAGTTTACTGATTTTACTTTGATTTGTAATCTGTTAATAGATTTAAGAGATTCAAACATTGACATACTACAGTGACTATTGTCTAAAATTTATTTCCAGTTGAAACTAATGAATAAACCAGGCTTCATTATTATTCAGTACACATCCAACGGATTAAGTGTAAATATTTTATAGATAGTCTTAAAAAGCATAACTTTACGCAATGCCAACATTTAAGTATTTACAGAATGTAGGACCATAAATGGTCGTCGACATGATGTAGGATAATAAATTATTGTTACTGTATACCTGCGCTGCGTCACTGATGAGGGGTTTGTAGACAAAACGCGCGTCTGAAGTACACATTTTTAATCCTGGTATCTATGATGAGTTTATTTGCATTTTTAATTATCACAATATTTTAATTTATTAAAAAGACATCAATGTTTCAATCGATGACATCAATGATAACATGATTTATATCAACCAACAACAAAGTTGTCATCAAAAGGATGACGAAATACTGTACTTTATTTATTTCATTTACTTTGATAATTTATTGTCAAGCAAAATTAATGTCCTGCACTCGTATTCGAACTGAAGTGTGATTTTACAATTGATACCACAAACAGTATTTCAAAATGACACTTACCTGACTGCATATTTTTTTCTTTCTAATATGTGATATGCTGTTACTTTTATCAAATGATATATCAATGTGTCGTTGTCAAATAAGTATCAAAATCAAATGTTTAGACACTGTTTCTTTCTTGAAAATATATCATTTGTCAATAAAGATCCGTCCAGTAACGAATAAATTAAAAGATAAAGTTGGCAGACAAATATGTTTTCCTTGAACTATTATATTGAATTCTTCAAAAGGTTTTAAAGTTTATTTTTTTATGAAACATTTAATAAGCACATGTCAGCTAACCCCATCTTTCGTCTATACATTTAAAATCCCTTTGACAACCGGGTGTACGATTTTCTTTTATATTTAATTGTATGACATTCATTTAGCTAAATATGTGTTATTTGACAAGTAATTATAGTCAGTGATCACAAATAAGTATAGTAAAGTTTAACAATTTAGGAATTTTCTTATTCTTTAAATGTCTAAACTGTGTTGGGCGAAAATATATATATTAATTATATAAACGTGGGATAAATGAGACCAATTTAACCTGTGTTTACGAATAGCCTTAACTAAGTAAGTTCGAGACCTAAAATGGACGGACGGAGCGAATCCCTAAGACGGTATGACGGAGCAACCAGAACCAGTGGCCAACAATGAGTTTAATATGCTGTCAATGTTGATAATTTATGGTTTAGCTATAATTTGTTCTTGAATACTAATATCCTTATATAAATGCTTTTAACAAAACTACTTTCACGAAGAATTTATGGGTGGTGACTTTTGTGAATCTTGTAATTTGGGATTTTCAAAAGACGATCGAACTCTTAGTATACAATTATGAAAGGTAGCGTTTAATTTGAAGTGACAATGAAGAAAATTTTTAAAAAATGGACTGAGTTTTTCAACACCGAATTAGAAGAATGTTGTTTGTCAAAGTTAAGTGTCCGACATTAATATAATCTTAACCCTTTTTTACTATACAGTTTACCGTTCCAAATTTTGCAACAACGCTTTGGATAAGGAAAAACCAATGTTCAAAAGTATTAATATACAGTTAGATATTTGCATTCAAGTAACGTTTGATACTTTAATTCTATCAAACACGCTTTATCTTAAGGACAACCGTGCTTGATGGTTTATATAAACTCTTTCCACTAAATCCATTATATAATTGTTTGTATCTAATTTATGAAAAACAAGGTTTATTTATTAGTTTGAATTTGATTTGAACTGGCCTTCAGTAATTGTGAGAACTCTATGATCAGCAACTTATTATTTTGTATCTTGTTCCCCATTCTTTATATAATATGATTTTACATATTATAAGGGATAAACACTCAAATATTCAATAAATTTCAAAAGGGTATATGTAAAAAGTATATGTTAATAGTCATTTAATAATAAATCTCACCCCTCACCGCGAATTCACTCGTTATGTTACTTACTTTCTATAACATTGCCCACTATGCTAGCGAACTGCTAGTTTCTCCAAAATATCTCTAGTGGTTCCTTATAAATTTGACCCATGAAATGAGATTCTTAGTTGTAAAGAAATGATTCTGCTTTAGGAAGGATGCAGATTCTTATGAAGAAAAGAGCGAACAATTGACACACAATAATAAAGGTCTTATGGGTCTGTTGTTTCTTATACTTTACGATAATTGCCACATGAAACGTAGGTGTAATGTTAACGTCGTTACGGCATTGCTTATTCTAAAATAGCAAATATTAGAAAACTATAGATATTAATAAACGAAAACACATTTATAAGGTAAAAATATTCGTTTTCATCAGAAGCTAACAGTAATACTAAAAATAGTTATTAGCTCCGAAGCATATTTTATTAATGATAAATGAAATTCTGTCAGAAGCAGAAGTAATTATAAATACATTTTAGTATATTTTTAGTTCTACTTATATATCATTTCCAACCTACGGAATGGATGTTGACCGCATTTTTTAGGTGCTGAAGTTGATCTTTAAGAGCCAATCCGCCAGAAAACCATGCAATATTCAGAAAATCGTCAAATCAACAATCACAACTTGACAAATTCTTATACATCATCTTTATACTTGACATAAAATAAAAGAATTTTACCACTTAATTTTTCCCAGAATCGTATCTATTTTTAGTAACAGCCTCATTTGCATAATTCTGTTAATTCATAATGAAACCAAGGAAAATCCAACTTTTTAAGCCTTTTAAGAATGACCCACAAGCATATTAAATGGGGTAGTTGAGTTTTAGAGTAATGTCAGCTGGAATCCATCCATTTTACTATGTTATGATTAATACAAATGAAAATTTAAACGATTTGGCACACTGCCAGGAGCACGGACACAAAGGTGGGTTTTTCATACATGAATTTACGTGGTTTTTTTCGCTTCTATCTTGCAAGACCCATTCCGGATATGTTTGCAACTAATATCAGTTTTAACTATGGGGTATGTTTTATATCAAAACAAAATATTAAGCTTGGCAAATGACAATTAAATGTTAATTTATGCCTTGGAAGAATGGTGATTTTAGTCCCAAATAGACACATTTTGATTTTGATTTTAATTAAATTCTAAACACAATTGGTAATAAAATGGCTCATAAAATCATTTGATAAAGTAAAATCAATTTGTCTAAAAATGAAATAAAACGTTTTTGTACTGCAAGTGCAAAATCAATAAATTGTCTGAAACCAGGAGTCCATCTTTTATGCTCTTCCATTGACTTATCTCCCTTTGGTAAGATCTCGGACATGTCAGCTCCCAGTGATCATGGTGATGGTTTGGCACAGTGAAGTTTGCGACTTTAATAATCTAGGAGGAGCATGTGGGCTATCCCAGCATTATATACATCTGCATATTACAAACTATTTAAAATATCTGAATGCACTAAAGACCAAAATAGCATTTCCAAAAAGAATGATTACTGCTAAGAAATTTGACAATCATGACAATATTTATAATTTACCAGACAATAATTTAGTGAATAAACATGATAAATATTGATTGGAAAAATAAGGCCATTAACAGCAAAAGTGTTTTAGATTTCAACGAGCAAAACAAAATATTCTAAATCATTCTTAGTAAAAACGCGAGGAGTGGAACCACCTTGAAGACACTAATATGCGTATGGATATGCTCGCACCAGAATTGCGATTGAGAGTGTCAAAACTGCTCTGGCGCACCATCAATAAATCAACGACACTCTCTCTACCATTGTATTGAAACCAGCATTGGTAACCAAACATATTCATACAGATACAGACTACCATTCATCTCAGAAGTCTGAATAATTCTGAAAACTATGGTGTTGAATTTCCAACAGGCAACAGGACTCCTTATTATTTTTTATAAGACAAGGAGTGGTTTACATCATCTTGTCTTCGAATATGCTCGAAGTACAGGGACTTTTATGGAATTCATTGACATAATAGTCAAGTAAGATGTCAACATCCTGTCCAACCCTCTTCCAGCAAAGACAAAGCTGACCAAGGATCTTCACCCTTTCATAACAGGCTGTATACAGGACGAGTTATTCCAGTAGAAACAGGTACAAATCTTACAATCTATTTTCATTTGTTCCTTATAGTCAATCTAAAATTAGGGGACCAACATTTGATACATTAGCTAGATTAAAAAAAGGGGGAGGGGGTTGAAGGGCATGTGAATATTCTTTACACCTGACCTGTTTCTAAGACATCTTATTTATTTCCTACGCAAAGTGCAAACAAATAATATATATCCTTATATACATTGTTCTGTCTTGGGTCCATTTGTTTAATTTGATTATAAAAAGCAAAGGTCCGAGGGTTAGAATGGTCAAAACATTTATGTCCTTGTCAGCTACGGACAGAATTTTAATTTTCAAGCTATTAACCAGGGTACAATATATATTTATTTTCTGCTTAAAAAAAATCAATTTATAGACCATAATCATGATAATAAATTTATTTCAACATGTTCAACATTTATATGTAGCAGGACAGGTTTTTATTCCCTTCCCCTAAGTTATATTTTCAGTTCTTACTTGAAGTTGTTCAGCTCTTTGTCTACTAAAAGAACTTTTATCTCTTGGAAAAGCCTCATACAAATACATGTTTTACATACAACATACTGTACATGTAACACTAGACAACTTTATCCAGAGAATGATATTTTTTAATGAACTAATAGGCCATGGAGACTAAAAAAATCAAAAGCATTGCAAACTTTTGTAAAGTTCTATTTTAGGACCCTACATGTACATGTATGTAGATTATTTCTAGAGCCCTTTTTAAAAGAAAAAAAATACATTTAAACTACATGCACAGTGATGCTACACTACCCTACATTTCCTGTCTGATATATTTTATTTCATGTAAAACAAAATTGAACAATTATTTTATAGTTTAACACTTTTATTTGTAGGGCTATGCAAGCAATGCTCAATTAAGATGAGTTTTGTAAAAGTGACAATAGCCAGGTCAAACTAAATACATGTATAGAAGAAGATATTGGTAAGATATTATTAACTAATATATCATGTATATTAATTTAACTGTTTGTATAATATGGTAATCATGCAAAGTATATGTAATCACTTATATAATAATTATACATGTACTACATCAGTTTTATTGAACATGTCTTTGTTAACTTGGTTTTCCCATTGAAAATCACTTTACTAATTTAATTTGTAGTACTATATTTGGCGGCTCCTATAGTTTCCATTCAATAACTAACAATGTCTAATGAACTGTTCATACATTCCATTTCAAATATAAAAGGGGAGATTTTATTGGTACTTTTGAAGATATTTCACCTGTTAGATTAATTGATTGGTTGTTGGTTGCTAATATCCAATGACAAATAGTTCATGCATGTTTACACAAATGGTTTAGGACAAGAACAAATTAAAATAAATACTTTTAGGGATCTCAAATATTTCCTTAATCTTATCATGTATTTAAATTTAAGATGTTGCAATTGGGCCCCATTTTAAATTGGTTCACATTGATTTCAAAATGGTCCCTAATTTTTTTTTTATTTCTACAAAATTGAATTCTTGAGGTTCTTTGATGTACAAAATGCAAATGTTTAATATTTAATAGATTTTTATACGACCGGAAAAAATTTTGCGGTTGTATATTGGTATGACATTACGCCGTGTGTCGTCGTCCAAGACACATTGGTTTTGCACTCTAACTTTAGTTTAAGTGAATGGATCTCTATGAAATTTTACCATAAGGTTCAATACCACAAAAGGAAGGTTGGGATTGATTTTGGGGTTATGGTACCAACAGTTAAGGAATTAGGGGCCAAAAGGGGCCAAAATAAGCATTTTGTAACTTCCAGACATAACTTGTGTGTTAATGTATGGATCTCTGACATTGTACCACAAGGTTCCATATCACAAAGGGAATGCTGGGATTGATTTTGGGGTAATTACTTCAAAATTTTAGGAATTAGGGCAAAAAGGGGCAAAAAACAAGCATTTTTCTAGTTTCATGACAATAACTTGTGTGTAAGTGTATGGATCTTTCTGAAATTGTACTACAAGGTTCCATATCACAAAGGAAAAGCTGGAATTGAGTTTGGGGGTAATTGCCCAAAACGTTTAGGAATAAAAATTAAGGGGCCAAAATAAGTATTTCTCTAGTTTCCAGACAATAACTTGTGTTCAAGTGTATGGATCTCTGAAATTGTACTGCAAGGTACCATACCACAAAGGGAAGGCTGGGATTGATTTTGGGGGTAATTGCCTCAAAATTTTAGGAATGAGGGGCCAAAAAGGGGCAAAAAACAAGCATTTTTCTAGTTTCAGGACAATAACTTGTGTGTAAGTGTATGGATCTTTATGAAATTGTACCACAAGGTTCCATGTCACAAAGGAAAGCTAGGTTTGAGTTTGGGGTAATTGCCCTAAACGTTTAGGAATTTGAGGCCAAAAGTGGCCAAAAACAAGCATTTTTCTAGTTTCAGACAACAACTTGTGTTCAAGTGTATGGGTCTCTCTGAAATTGTACTGCAAGGTACCATACCACAAAGGGAAGGCTGGGATTGAGTTTGGGGTGATGAATCATAAGGGGTTCAAAAATTGGGGAATTTTTTCCTTTTCTTCTTTAAAATTTTCCATTTTCATGATTTGAAATTGGTTATATCTGATTTATATATAAAAGCAAATAATAATAATATGGTTTGAATAGGTAAATTAAAATTTTTAAGTTCTTAGACCACATTCATTCTGTGTCAGAAACCTATGCTGTGTCAAATATTTAATCACAATCCAAATTCAGTGCTGGATCAAGCTTGAATGTTGTGTCCATACTTGCCCCAACAGTTCAGGGTTCAACCTCTGCGGTCGTATCAAGCTGCGCCCAGCGAAGCATTTTATTAACTTTGGTCCGGTTTTCAAATTTGTCCACATTTTAAAGTCCAAAGGGTCCAAATTTTAACTTAGTTTAATTTTAACAAAAATTGAACTCTAATTAGGGCAATGTATGGTTCTTTGATATACAGAAATAATCAAATATCCTGAATATAAATATGTACTTAGATACATTTATGATTTTGGTCCCAGTTTTCAAGTTGGTTCAAACAGGGTCCACAATTTAACTGTTTGATTTCAACAATAATTTTATATATGCTGAATCTAACCTGTATTTAGTTTTTGGGCCCTGTTATGAAATTGGTTTACATTGAGGGCCAAAGGGTCCAAAATTAAACTAAATTTGAAATCTCAATTTGATATTGGGGTTCTCTGATATGCTGAATCTATTAAACTATATAAAGATATACCATATTTATTCTGTGTTAGAAACCTATTCTTTGTCAAATATTTAATCCTATTACAAATTTAGAGCTGTATCATGCTTGAATGTTCTGTCTAAACTTGCATTTTTTCTTCATCTTCAACAAAATTTGTACTTTACTGAGATAACTGGTGTTATCTTTTTAAATGAAACTTTAATGAAAAGATGAGCACAATCATGACAATATGTGGATGATTTTCTGATGTCAAACATTTTCAAGATGGCCACCAAGGATGGCAAAAAAAGTTGTCAATTTTAATTCCTGTCAGTGGTATACATGTATATGAAATATAAAAATAATGTTGTAGGATTGCCAACAATGAGAACAAGTGACATAGTGGCCTTCAACAATGAGCAAGACCCATACTGCATATATATTCAGTCATAAAAGGCCGAAAATAAGAAAAGTTAAAAATATGAAAACTAACAGTCTGATTTATGTATGTATGTATGTATTGCTTTTGTGGTTTTCAGATCTAGACTCACAGCTAACCTTTCTGTCAACAACAACTGAACTCTCACAGCAGTCAGCATCAGATTGGGAGACTGATAATGCTTCTGACAGAAACAATTTCAACCAACCAAACAAGCAACAGAAACTTTCCAACTTTAAAACATCAGTTAAATCTTCCATGGGATGATGTCTCAAAAATAGCAGTTCATCATTTATGGAGATTTTAATGTTATGGATTTTCTTTACAAGAAAGTTAATGTACACTTGCTTTATAGTAAAACCTAGCTGTTCAAGTATAAAAACACATTCAGCTTTATTGAAATTTGAAGATTCATATGACTTATTTTAATTCTGTTATTTCCCAGGATGTGATGTAGAGCCTTATAGGTACAGTAATCGTAATAGCTATCCAATTTCATTCAAAATTCTTTATACATTTTTCACTAGTATATATAGACTAAGTAATTTGTTTTTGTCTAGTTATGGAATTTTTTATATGCATTTATGATTTTCATGTTTGTATTGACCACATTGCAGCAACATAGATATAGGTACCTAGCAAATCTTGCCTTGTTAGCATACTAGGCTCAAAGGATCATAAAAAATTTCCATCACTAAGTGTCTGTTAAAATCATCTCTATATTGTAACTGTTTACAGTTTTCTTTTAAAGCATTATCTTAATAACTTTAGAAGAAGTATATATATATATATATTGATAAAACTATCAACATGACAAGATCTAAATAGTTATACCCAAAATTTTTCTGAAAAATTGGACATAACATCAATGAGCTACTGTCCCTGAAATGTAAATTTACAAATTTTCACAGTTTTCTGCTATTATCGGACAGCTATATCAATATATTATAAGAATAAATTGCAAAAGTGGTCAGAAGAAACTTTTTTTAGTCTGAACTTATTCTGAATTGTTTAACTTCTTATTTTAAATTCATTGCTTTTGAAATATGTGTTTTTATTGTTTTACATGTTTTAAGTGCACAATTTGTCAATATGAGCTATTTCAGCTCCTGGGAGCCTCTAGATTTATAATGAATAATTTGTATTTATGTATGATTATTTTTTAATGTATTAAATGAAACATTAATTATTCTTTTCCATTTGTTGTTATACTTATTTATAAGTCCATATCCTATCATATGTCAGATTTTACAAATTAGATGGCAAAATTGAGAAAATTTGAATATGCAGTCTACCCCATTTTGTTGTGGCATATACCAGACACCAACATAATTTGCCGAGCTTGATATTTTTTGATTGGGTATATATAGTTATACTTTGCGATAAGATATGTTGTTTTACAATAATAAACGGGTCTTGGAGTATTTTGGCTCTGAAAGATGACCAAAATCAGCCATTTTGGACATGAAGCTGAATAAGACATATTGATACGGTTAGATTATACATACACTTAATAGACAGCATTGTTATTTCTTTGCATTCTTACACTTAAAGTGATGCATTATGAGGAACAACTATCAAAAAATTATTATTGTTGCCATATTTTTTTATTTAAACCAATGAAATATGCCAAAAAAGGCTTATTTTTGCTGTTTTCGAGCAATTTCATCTGTTAAAAGATGGCACCTAAAAAAAATCCAGATCGGTTCAATATTTTCCCAAAAAAATTTGTGTGGTTATTTACATTACTAAGGTGCACCAATGTGCCAAATATGAACTCATTTGGCAAAAGTGACATTCGGACGGTTTTGCATGGTTTTCTGGCAGATTGGCTCTTAAATGATTTGACAGAACCTAAGGACGTGTAAAGTGAATACTCGTCTCGATACGGAAGGAGGTGTTAATATATTCTTCCATGTTTAGTTTTAATAAGACCTTTTGAAGGAATAAAACATGGTACTGAAAATTCTTATTTATATCTATCAATACCAAGAATTGTCAAATACCGTCACGCGTTTGGTGGTAGCACACACAGGTTGAACTCTTTATTTCGTCATTGCGTAAACAGAACTTTTGATATTTTTACTAACAAAACCCCAATTACTTCTCTTTTTCTAAACACATTATCACATTGTGGTATTAGCCGTAATAACAGGTATGCAGCATGTCAATGCAACTAGATTTGCAAAATGTTTCGTGTCTGATTTTCTTTGGCGTTACAGAATTGTTATCCATTCCGTTCGTTAACTTTTTATCACAACCTTGTATAGAAAAATATCTCTCAATTGACGTTTTTCTTCAAACGCGTTATTAACCAACATCGTAAAAGCCAACCTGTATTATTGAAGTTATCACCCTAACACCCGACGAAATGCGTGTAAATTTTATATTTTGTATTGGAAAAAAGTGAAATAACAAAAATACCGAACTCCAAGGGAAATTCAAAACGGAATGTCCTTTATAAAATGGCAAAATCAAAAGCTCAAACACATCTAACGAATGGAAAACATCAGTCATATTCCTGACTTGGTACAGGCATTTCCTTATGTAGAAAAAATGTGGATTAAACCTGGTTTTATAGATAGCTTAACCTCTCACTTGTATGACAGTTGCATAGAATTCCAATATATCCACAACAATTTGATTGATGTTGGAATGACAATTACGCCGTAACTATTTTTATTTTAATTATAGCTCAATGAAATAAACCTTAATAATGTTAATTTTGGATCCGCTTGTAGTCTTTGAACACATATTTTTTTTTAAGGTTAACATTTGAGGTCACGAGCAACATCCTGTTATGAGTTATAATACTAGTATTTGTGTTCAGGGTTCACTTTGACACCCAGTTTGCGTTATTTAAATAAAATTAAGTCTTTTCATTTACTGACGTTTTTATTTCAAAAACTTTATAAGATAAGTATGAACTGTGAACATTAAAAATGATCATCAATACAAGACCTACAGTAATGCAACTAATAAAGATATACAAATAAACGAACATTACATATTGCATTATAGGAAAAAAAATAAATATCAGAATAACATAGTTAACAAAAGGTGAGCGATTCAGGCTCTTAAGAGCCTTTTGTTGTCCTGATCAGAAGAATAACAAGATGTGTGAATATTATAGATGAACTCATAATAAGTCAGTACCTCAAAACTATATCAGAATAACATACAGAATTATGTTAATAAGTGGAAGAAAGCTGGACCTTAGGTACAAACGTACCTGATTATATATAGTCATGCGGTTCGACACTCTTGATAATAAAATTTTTCAGGTACTTATTGTGATAGTATTCAAATAGCTGCTGTATAAAATGTCAAATTTATTTGTTTGGTATCCTGGAGGATACTGGTTTTTATCTTGATGAAATAGCCTAAGTTCTGACATTTCTAACACAGTTAAAGTGCATATTAGACCAAATCAGATTAAACTCAAAGTAGACGAGGTGGTTCCGTAAATGGTGAATGCACTTTAATAGTTCGTGTTTTGCCTATTAAATGACAGTAATCACGTAAATATTTTCAAAACATCGTCGGTTCAAAAGTCCAACCAAACGAACCATCAGATTGTATTTTTGAATTTGTTAACCAGTAATTTGCATATTTGATAATTATAGATAGAAAAATCTGACAACGTTATACTGATAACATCAACGAATTTTATGTTATATGTGCAATAATTGGTGACTAGTTGATGACAAAATAGCCTTTCTAGTATTGATAGAGATAATTTTACTTTCTAGAATAATTCTTATCATTGGTTTATTTAGTTCGAAAAGATTGACGTATTGGACGGTACTGCAAACATTGAACTTCAGATTTGTTTTTCTTGTTCTTATCAATAATGATTTTCAATTCGTTTAAATATTCCTCTACAATCAACGAAATAATAATTCCATGTAAACAAGTGAGTTGAGATAGTACAAAATTATGAGATACCGAAAATAATATATGCACGGATTCACAATTATTCACAATTTGTTTTTCGCTTCAACAAAATCATCGACTGATATAGGTAGATATATAGAGTTGAAAACATATTCTACAAGTTGACTTTCATAGTTAGGTAGTTATGTGATATCCATTTATACAGGCTATCATCACGAAGATAAGAGTTAATGCGTTATTCGGTCGAAAAAAGGCTCTTTTATACCCCTTCACACGACGAAAAACAATCAGATTTGAAATCTAATTTGACAATACCGGTTTAAGCTCGCACATTTTCCGAATTAAATGCATATTTGTGAATCCTGAGTAAACCCATATGAGGTAGTTAGTTTGACATCTGATTTCAACCAACATCGGATTTGAGTGTTAAAAGATATACGAAAGAACGTGAATGCATATTCTAATCTAGAATATATCCGTGTGTATCTATTTTGTTTATTTATTTATTTATTTATTTATTTTTTTTGTTTTTGTTGCAGCAGAAAATCACTGTCATGCATGAATATTGGTTACTCTCGTATGCAGATTTGAAGCAAGAATTTCAATTAGACATTTATTTACAGAATTTCGTGTGAACGCAATCAGGATTCAATTCTAATATGAGGAATTCAGATATACATCGGATTTCATAATATCCGCTTTGAATCTAGCATTCGTGTGATAAGGGTTTAAATCTGTCTGTTTGTTATGGAGTTTGTCAGCTCTTCGCCGAAAGTTTATGGTTTTTAACGGACACTTCAGTTTCAACCAATAAAGCTGCACGCTTTGAAATTGTACATGTATAGGTAAAGAGTCATTACATGAAATTAAACGAACTGTTAAAGCCAAAGAAGTAATCGATATGGAGATATAACACTTTCGGTTGTGGAAGATAGTTGATACCCAACTCTGTTCTAAGAAGATTTTATCAATTAAAAATGTGCCAACGACAAAATTGTTTTAAGAAATTTCTTTAATACATTTCTTATTACGGCATATCTGTTTTAAGTTTCAGGTCCTAAAAATGATATTCTAGGGGAAATAAATGCGGTTAAGATTCCATATGAGGATTTAAACATGAAGACGGTAAAGTAATAGCAGAAAAGAAATAATATAGCATTCAAAGTTTCTTTAAGCAATTCATCAGACGAATCGTGTCATTTCAAAATTAACTAGTCAACAACTCGATCAATAAAATAATATGTATACATCCATTTCTGTTTACCCTGTTTGACAAATCATGTGCCTTTCAGTTTGAAGATATAAGTAATCAAAAGGAGGTATAATTGCAAAATTACAAGTTAATGATGAGGCTTTCGTACGAAACGCGCGTCTGGCGTAAAATGTTAAGCCTGGTATCTATGATGAGTTTCATTATGATTGCCAATCAGACAATAACCCATCAGAGACCAAATTACGTAGATGTTAGCAACTATAGCCTGTTTTCTTAGAGCACTTATTAACGAATATCTACTAGTATATCATTCAATTACTTGTTTTTATAACATCACCAAATGTGACTTGTTTGGATTTTTAACAATCTCGAGCTCACAGTTGGGATCTGTTACAAGCGTGCTTTGCAATATTTCACTAATATATATTGTAGTGTTACGTGTATGTAGTAGGAAAAAAGTATTTAATTTTCCAGGCATTAGGTTGGCCTTTTATGTACCCAAGGCAGGTGATAACGGTCAACTTAAGAGCGGTGTGATTAGATGTATGGGTTTAATACTTTCTTTTAATGAGTATCTGTAGTGTGTATATTTACCAATGCTGTATATCTCTTTTTATACAGGTAATACCACAATGTGATAATGTGTTTAGATAAACTCATCATAGATACCAGGATTACAATTGAGTACGCCAAACGCGCGTTTCGTCTATATAAGACTCACCAATGACGCTCGAATCAAAATAGCTAAAACAAAAGTCAAATAAAGTACGAATTTGAAGAGCGTTGAGCAATATACATGAAACGTAGGTGTAAATTATATAAATATTAACTTTGTTCATTGCTTTAACTAGAGTATTAAACATTTATAGATATTAGGAAGCTATGGATATTAATAAACCAAAACACATATTTAAAAAAACAAATAATCGTTTTTATCAGGAGCTAACATTTATACTAAAAATAGTTATTAGCTCCCAAGCATATTTAATCAATGATAAATGAAATTCTGTCAGAAGCAGAAGTAATTTTAAATACATTTTAGTATATTTTTAGTTCTACTTATATATCATTTCCAACCTACGGAATGGATGTTGACCGCATTTCGTAGGTGTTAAAGTTGATCTTTAAATGATTTGACAGAACCTAAGTACGTGTAAAGTAAATACTCGCCTCGATAAAGAAGGAGGAGTTAATATATTCTTCCAAATTTAGTTTTACTAAGACCTCTTGCTATCATAAAACATAGTTATGAAAATTCTTCATTCCATAAGGTGAAAATTGCTAATTTAGGTATGCATGTATTACCGAACAAGTATCACCAAGAATTATCAAATACCGTCAAACGTGTGGTGGTACCAGGTTTAACCCTGTATTTCGTCATTGCCTATCAAGACATTTAGATTTTTTTTCTAACAAAACCCTAATTACTTCTCTATTTCTACTTTACTATTCCTTTAAGTATTTTAATTGCTCAACGCTCTTCAAATTCGTACTTTATTTGGCTTTTTTAAGCTATTTTGATTCGAGCGTTATCGGTGAGTCTTATATAGACGAAACGCGCGTTTGGCGTACACAATTGTAATCCTGGTATCTATGATGAGTTTATCTAAACACATTATCACATTGTGGTATTACCTGTATAAAAAGAGATATACAGCATTGCAATGCAACCAGCATTGCAAATTTTTACGAGTCTGATATTCTTCGACGTTTCAGAATAATTATCCCTTCCGGAACTGGATATATGTTTAGAAAAACCTTCGTCAATCGTTTACTCTGTCTGCTAGATGTATATATTGGACCATGAATCGTTTTTGAATTTGCGGACACAATTTGGTAATGCAAAATATCTCTCAATCGACGTTTAACTTTGGGCGCGTTATCGCTATTATACCCAAATCGTGAAAACCGACCTGTTTCATTGAAGTTATAACCTAACACCCAACGAAACACGTGTCAAGTGAAACAAAATTACTTTTTTATATTTTGTATTGGTTATCGCGTGTTAAAATGACAATTACACCATAACTTTATTTATATTGGTAATCATTTTTGCTCAATGTAATAAACCTAAAAGAAGACATTTTCGTGGAATGAACTGAATGTGATTTTTTTGTTTGAAAAACTGGTTGTTCAAGCATTACTGTAAAGTTTTGTCACAATTCGTTCAAAAGTTTGAGAGACATTTGATATAATGTAAGACGACATCTACAGCGATTTGAGCAAAATATCTTCGAAAAATGCAAATCAACCCGCATAATGAAAGAATATAGTGTTGACCACTAAATGATTATATATTCATCTCATCTGCACAAAAACAGTTGAATAGGATACAAAAGAGTATTCTAAGATGATAAACACCACTAATGTACCTCGTTGTCTTTATTCTTATGTTCCTTTTGATCCATTTATTCCTCTCATTCCCTCAAAATTTTTATTTTTTAGGCTAATAAATCAAAATGTTGGGATAATTATCACACATTTATGTAGGAAATGTAATACTAAGTGGATAATTGAAGTGTTTAAGCTGAATGAACTATCCATATATGTTTATGACCCAGAATTTTTTTCTGCAATGAAATACAGGGTTAATTTCCTACAACTCTCAAATTCAAAGGAATTTTTTTTCTACCCTTTTTCGTATGAAACCGAATGTAACGTACCATCTTTTGGTGGAATTAAACCTCAAAATGTTGATTTGGAGTGTGCTTGTAGTCTTTAGACGTATTTTTTTCAAGGTTAGCAATTGAGGTGACGAACAACATTCTGTAATGAGTAATGATACTAGTTTTTGTGTTGCGGGTTCACTTTGACATCTAGTATTTAAGGAAATTCAGCCTTTTAATACACCTCAGTTGTCATTGATATCATGTTCATAGTTATATATGCACATAAAAACTTCAAACGAACCTTGGGATTTGATAATTTACTGGTTTAATAGTTTTATATTTTCGGAATGAAAATCCATATCATAATTTAGAATATCTGAACCAAGATTTTCTTGGAATATATGTAGATTTATAGTGTCAAGAGATTGAAATCAACACTAAAAAGAATTGCACATGAAAAACAAGGAAAAAATGTGTAATCAGATTAGTTATATCAAAATGCTAATTTTCACTATTCTTTGATATATTTTGTCAGTTCTATTAGGACTTTTATTAATTGAGAATTATAGGAAAAAGACAACCTTCAGAACATCTTATTTCATTAGTATGAGTAAACGGAGATGCAGAGGACAATACCCAATGACATGAAAAACCACAAAATATCATCAAGAAGGCACATACAGTCTTTAATTATAGATAGGACTGGTGTCTATACAAAACGTCTAGCTCTTAATCGTCCCGAGTCTAAAGAGCTATGAACAAATTGAACAGATTCTATGAAAGAGCATATTTACATAGATTTCAAGAAAGGTAAAACGATATCAATGAAAATCACGAGTCGACTAAAGACATACAATATGACAGCCAAAACGAAAACGCCGAAAAGTTCACAATAGGATTTCACCAAAAACTGAACAGTAGCACGAACCCCAAAAAAATCAGCAGGTCAGCGGACGGATAAGCAGTTCATTCAAAATTGAAAAGACCACCAAACACCAATCAATTTTCATATATATAAATAAGAAGATGTGGTATGAGTGCCAATGAGACAACTCTCCATCCAAGTCACAATGTATAAAAAGTAAACAATTATAGGTCAAAGCACGGCCTTCAACACTGTATTCTTTTAACTTTGTGACGTTTTATTTTTTTGTGGTTCTTGTGACGTGTTTTCTATTTTTGAATCTGGCTGTAGGCAACTTTTCTTCTTTCGTTACTTCTCCTCGTATCAGGTTTACTCTCAGTGTTTAAAAGGTGTCATAAAGGACCAATTTATTTTTACGGTGAAAGGATCTGCTAATTTTACAGTTTCCTCTTTTTTAAAGTATAATACTTTCTATTCGTATAAATTAATATGTGCATATGAAAGGTCCATACGTCTTCAGAAGTTTACTTATTAAAAGACATTTGGTAAACTCTGTCGAATTTATTCACGATCTAGACATACTCAGGGCGATTTAAAATAAAACCATGTATTGCCCATCGTAGAAAGTCATATGGTGACCTTTAAATATATATATATATTAATTTATTTGCGTTGTTGGCTCTCTTTCTTATTGTCGTTGATCGTTGATCGTTGATTTTTATCTTTTAAATCTATACGTGATTCATTTGAGCAAAACAATATTATATGAAGGTGTACGCATTTTACAAAGTTAAAATGTCTGTGTATTTTTTCCGCTTATTTAATTTAACGAATAGGATTAAAGTACGACAAAACCATATATAACTCACTTGTGATAAATCAGTATTAAAATGAATTACAGGAAAACCTGATAATGGATGATAATGAAAATGTCAAACTATAGAAATATAAGATATCACTACTTACGAATTCATCAGGTAAAATTGTCAATTGTTATTTAATTCTCTTGATGTAAAACATTTAATACAATTAACGACAGACAATTATATATTTCATAGAGTAGCTGAAAAATAAATAATCGTCAAAACGGATCCAAATTGGCCTTGAAAGGTGTCAGACCACCAATTCAAAATCCCTCTTTTTCAATTTTCACAGCTTTCTAAACATTTTACCTTACGTTTAACTTAATAGAAACCAGGTATATCCTGAATTTTACATGTATCACCTTTCTACATGCCAATTTTCAACCCACGTTTAAAGTCTTGTAGTAAATAACCAACGTTCCGATGGTAAATACTACTAAAAATAACCCCTGGTTTCCTAGAAATCTTAAATAAGTATACTATGAAACGCATAAATCCTCAATTGTTAATGCAAACTCATGGACAAGTAAATTTTGTCTCAAAATGGTCTAAATATATTTCTCTTTCATCAAGAACTCATTTCTGCAATTTTGTTGGTTAGTTTAAGTAAACAATGACATCAAAAGCACTATTTTTGTCCGGGAAGGGCTACTTTTACATACGTTCTAAATTGGAGTGGGTGAAATGGTGGTCTGACACCTGAAAATGTGTACGTATACGTCTGTTCAACTTCAACGTTGAAACAGCAACTCCACAATCCGTGAATGGCTCACTTAGAATTTCTTGCAATGAAATCTATCAAAAAAACATTTGGTTATGTTCGGACTGTTGATAGAAAACAAATCATTATTTGGCAAATTCAATGCATTTTCAGTGTTAAAAGTGTCCTTCGCAAGGGAAAAAGAGGTCAAGTTTTTAAAATTAGATACAATTTATTCTCTCTTGTGTTTGACATTGTTCAACTTTCTGCCAATTTATGCAACGAAAATTTCATTAGTGCTTCATTTTATAGTTTCTATTTTTCATTATATCAAAATTGAAGAATTTAAAAAAAAATCTACACTTGGAAAAGTAAATTTTTTGGAATGAATACTCCCAAGTGACATAATTCGGCAATTATATACTTAAGATGAGTACAGTCAACACAGATGGGTTTTACATATTTCATGTCTGAAGTATTTAACAATGGTTTGCATCATCATAAGACAGTCTTGTCTTACTGTTTTCATAACAACCTCTGAAATTTGGAGCAAATAATGGAGATCTAAATATTTTGTATAAAAAAAATTCTAGATTTTGTGCTTATGTTGTACATTTTGGACCGAATAAATTCGAATTTAATAGTAATTTTTCTGTTGAAATTGTATTTTACATAATTTGTTTTAAATGTAATAAAAAAAATTGGTTACACTTTACTCTAACAGGTTTTTATACGGACAAAATACAGAAAGAGGGACATTGCAGGTACGTGTGGGAACATACAGCAACTTTCTTTTCTATAATAAATCGGTATAGACAAGTATTCACAATAGCAAAACTCAGCTTTGCATTGATGCTTTCAAAACTTTTTGGGTACCCTACAGGGGAAAGAAGTTAACTGTGGAGTGTTATGATTGAACGAATGAGTATAATTTAGTTATGTATTATTTGTGAATAGATTTAAGATCTATATTTACAGGATAAGTTTGAAACAAATGAAAATATGTTTTTTTTTTTATAGATTCTCGAAATACCTGCTTAATTTTCATAAACATGATGTAAAATAACGATTGCAATGAATACTATAAGCAAGCACAATATAGGCATGCCGTCATTGACTTCTTTTCTGATACAAAAAAAAAAAATACAATGCGGCTATCACAGATAACTTTACTGTCCTGATTTATATTATAAAAAGTAGCAAGTTTGAATATGTGAGTATTATTGCCTACAATGTATGGTGTAAAAATACTATCGTTTTTTTCACCATAGTTCGTACTTTCAAATTAAGACAAAAAGCAAATAATCAGACCTTGAGGTTTTGTTAGGAATCCATTGGGAAATAAATAATATCGGGGTTAAAGCTTTTTGAAGAAAAAAAATGTCTTTCTTTAAGTGAAAAATAGGAAGTAGAATTACTCTACAATACAGATTTTGCAATTTATCTTATTCTATGTTAATAAATCATTTATCAAAGAAATCATCATTAGTAAATCCAATTTCATGTCGATTACAGAAACGATTTGTTTTATTAACAATGGTTACATTAACTGATATTGACCGATTTATTTCCCATTCATTATCATCGATCTTTTCATTTGTTAGTTAATATTTTGACAAAAACATATAAGATCATCGTCTTAATTGCATTCGACCTTTTTTTAGCTTGTTTATGCATTTAGTAGTTTTGCTTCCTGCCTATTATTTCATTTAGAACGTTGACGAAAGGATATTTTGAGTTTCAGTTGTTTTAGTAAAAGTATAACATACTATTCATCAAAGTATATAGTTCATTTAAATTCACCAACTGGCTACCAAAAAAAAAAAAAAACATTCCGAGGGTAAGGCAACAAAAGCCGTCTGCTTTTAGTGTATTGGTCTTAATAGAATATCGTAATGCTAATTCGTTGCGTTTAGTTTACTTAATGTTTACAATTATATACAACTTACTATCCAATGTTCAAAGCACCGACATCTCATCTTTTGTTGGGGGTAATTTTGTCTTAAAATAAATTGTTTGATTCTAAATATCTCGAAAAAAAATTGTTTCAGAAGGGAAGTGAAGAACGATTTGTTTCAAATTGAAAATTATTCTGAAAAAAAATATAATAGAACACCATTTGTTTTTCTTTTTCTTGTTTCTGTAAGTTATAAAAAAAATATCATATTCAAGTTGAAAAAAAGTTTGTCCCGACAAAAACCGACACTCTCACGAAAGAGGAATGGTCAGTATTTAATAATGCAAGAGTAGATTTTTTTCAGTAGCAACTTAGACTTGAATTGTGAAATTGAGATAAAATTGGTTTACAAATATATATTGCACATTGGATAACACAAGGAGGATGGACATCTCAAAATAATTAGCGTTGTCCCTTTGAAGGAATACATCTAAAGTTAAATATGAGAATAAATCATTAGTAGCACCAGTAGATCGGTCCGAAAGGAGTTAAATTATTTATAAAAATGCTACTGTAACAAAAACACACATACATGTAGCCATATGTTATATACATATTTATTGAAACAAAACGTGGACTAATAGATTGTTCTATATGTTGGTGTATAATTTTACCCAATGAAGATGTACGACCCTTTTCTCTTACATTGTAAAGAAAATAGCACACCAACAATTTTTTCTCATCTCCATGGAATGATACAAGAAACACATGCAATTATATGTGATATAAGTCATTTACAATATACTTAACAAAAGTTGTTTGATTATTCTAAAGAAATATAAGCCATATAAAATATTTATTTTAATAATTCA
The DNA here is from genome assembly GCA_017311375.1 of Mytilus coruscus. Taxonomy (NCBI): domain Eukaryota; kingdom Metazoa; phylum Mollusca; class Bivalvia; order Mytilida; family Mytilidae; genus Mytilus; species Mytilus coruscus. The sequence continues at coordinate 55,193,077 of CM029601.1, forward strand.
TCATAAAACCCGTTTAAGAGTTTGTGTGTTTCAGTGATCAGCCCTTTATTAATAATGCCTGTTTACCTTACCGGAGCACATGCACGATTTTTGGTAGGGTTTGTGTTGCTCAACTTTAAAGACTTTTTCTGTGTAGTATTTTGTAGTCTTTGGTTTGTCTTTATATCGTTTGTCTTTTAGTCTTCTGTCTCTGTTCTATCTCTGTTCTAGATATTCCAATATGTTCTATACCATAAAACGTGACAGAAAAGAAAATCATGTGTTTCTTATATTTTACATATTTCAGAGAAAACTTTCTACTACAACTGTAAAGTAGCACCTGTATATGGGTTATAAATCTCATACTTGATACGATATTCCATAGCTTGTTTTACAGGATTGTGTATACAAGAAAGCTACTGATCTATTGGTCACGGTATTGTCTGTCCTTTTTTACTTATATTTATTTATAGCCATCTTTGTTACGTTTTACTTTTCTATAAGGGTCCATGCAATCAGGTGTACAGAGTTTACATAATTAAGGAAAAATTATGTCAGCTGGATCTTGAGTCTTGTTATTAGTTGTCGTTAACACCTGATTTATTTTTAATGAACTCTGATGACTTTATTCCCGACCTACGCAGAGCGATTTCGAATAAATCAAAGTCTTGGCCATCGTAGAAAGTCAGATGGTGACCTTTTTTAAAATATCTATATTGATTTACTTGCGTTGTTGGCTTGCTTTCTTATTGTCTTTAATCCTTGATCATTAAAATCTAAACGTGTTTCATTTTGGTCAAACAATATTAGGTGACGGTGTACGCATGTTAGGAAGTTAAAATGTCTGTGTATTATTTGCGTTAATTGAATTTAACGAAGATTTACGTACGATAATATTAAAATGAATTAGAGGAAAACCTGATAATGGATGATAATGAATATGTCAAACTCTAGAAATATAAGATATTATTACTTGCGGATTTCATCAGGTATTAATGTCAAATATTACGAATTTTCTCGGTCATTCAAAGTAGTCACATCAACTATTTTCAAAAATATATCTTTTTTATTTTAGTAACGATCACCATCTTCGCGCGCGTGTATCGGTTCACATACCATACCATATTTTTGATCCGTAATAAGAACTTTTGGCAAATATGATTGAAGGTATAATTGAGTGTCAGGTTGAGTAAAAGTAAAGATGAAATATCCAACTTCTTACATTGTTCTATTGGTAGCTAACTAATTTTTTTGATTTGTTCTCCCTAGAATTGACAAGAGTCTAAAACATTTGGAACAATTATTACACAGATAAGAGATGTTGAGACAATGCAATAAAACAGCAATCCAACTACACAATTAAAAACAAAAGCGAATTGTCTGAACAGTACTTGATTAACCGCAGTTGATAAATCTGAAAATTGACTGTAAGACTGAACATTACTTAATAATTTATTATTCACACTTTTCAGATAATGTAAAGATCAAATTGACCGTTTCAGACTAAAATCAAATACTAGTGCTATCAACTTTAGCTTCATGCATACCAACATAATATTAAAACAAGATTTTTTTTACTTTTTAAAGTGTTCAAACTATTCTGGAAGTTGGTGAACGATCATACATTTTCGCAAAATATACTTATCTGCTACTGCTCTTTTGCGGAATTCGTTATGTGTATATATAATTTATTCGTCCTGAATGAGGAATTGAACATTTCCATTTTTTCAAAACCAATATACATTTATAGTGTATTTCAGTTTGAGATAGTTTTCTCCCATGTGAAAAAAAACACGTTTATGAGAAGGATTGGAAACGTAGAATGTTGTTGTTTATTTTAAAAATATTTAACTTATAATTCTAGTACAATGAAACAATGAAAAAAAAAAATACAAAAGTCCCACGATATACTGTTTTTCAGAGCTCGATTTCATTTTATACGTAAATCACGTAAAACTCAAGGAAGATAGACATGTATGAGATCAATAACACGCTGTTTGCATAAAATGTCAACTTATGGGTAATGTCACCTGCTGAAATGTTTTTGGCAGGGTGAGGGGTAAAAAAAAAAGAATTGGTAAGATACTATTAGTCTAAATTTGTTTCAAATCATTACATTTGCCTAATTGTTCTGTGTGAAAAACTATACAAATACATAGAAAGGGTCCCCTGATACATTTTCTTCAATTTCCACGTTGAATCTATATCTGCAATTTCAGAATGTATCAAAAGGGGGAATTCCTGCAAGATATTCTATCAAAATTTGAAATCTTTGTGGTAGAGTTTGGACTGTTAATAGGGATATTTTATGTATGGCAAATTTAATGCATTTTCAGAATTGAAAGTATCTTTCTTAAGGGAAAGAGAAGCCGTTTAAGTTCAATTTAGATACAATTTATGCTCTCCTGTGTTTAACGTCGTTCAACTTATTGCCAATTTATGCAACGAAAATTTCATTAGTGCTTTACTTTATAGTTTCTATATTTCATTATATCAAAAAGACAGAATTTTCCAATCTATTTTTTATTCTTGGAAAAAGTATTTTTGGGAACGAATACTCCCAAAGTGACATAATAAAGCAATTATACAATACAATATTAGATGAATACATCCACAAAGACAACTTTACATTTGCATATTAATGTCTGAAGTGTTAAACAATTTTGTTTGCACCATATTTTACTCATTTTATAACAAGCTCTGACAATTTGGACCAAATGATGGAGATTAAAATATTGTGTATAATAATCTGGATTTTGTGCATATGTTGTACATTTTGGACTGAATGAATGTAATTGAATAGTTATTTCCACAGTCCGCGAACAGTGGAAATTGGATAAAAACAGAATTTACTTCAGCCATGCCTGAAATTTGTTCATATCGGACTTTGTTTTTCTGATGGTGTTTGTATAATTTAGAACAAAGAAAGCAGACTGATTACTCAGAGTGAGGAAAATGCGTTTTCCCCCATTCATTTCCTCTTTTCGCGTACTGCAGCATAACATGGACGAATTCTAGACACTTTGGCACCGAGACAAATCGGCGCCAGGACAATTCAGCATATGTGAAAAACAGTTCGGCACTCAAGAAAAACAGTTCGGTATCAAGACAAATCAGTATCTAGACAAATCGGCGCCTCATAAAACTACTTTTTATATTCCACAGTTGAGCTTTCAGACCTTATTATTTACAACTATAATGGCCTGATACTGATGTAGGGTTTCTTAGAATTAAATAGGAAATTAGGAAATTTTATATATTTTTTGGAGTCAGTCAAAGCAAATGTTTTGTAATATGAAATCCTTTAGGGGACAACCATTTGATTCTGAGGGAGGAGGCTAGCAAATTTGATATTGTCAGAATATTTGTTTCCAACTTGAAGGAGACCAGATTACTTATTTTCACTTACTTAGTAGACCAGGGACAGAATATTTATTTTCTGCTTGTCCAAAAGTGACACAAAATATAATTTAATTTTTGGAAGGAGACTTCAATTTAGAAAAATAAAGTCTCTGTTGAAATATATGATAAAGTGATCAATACAAGATAAAATTCATATCACATGCTGTATCACCCTTGACCATGCCAATATCAGTCAGAGGGCTGATATTGGTTACTCGGGCTGATACATCATCGTTACGGATTTTACTATGTATTATTCTCTATGTATTATTTGTGAATAGATTCAGCCTATATGTTTACACATGATACATTTTGAATATATTCTCAAAATATTTTCGGACTTATCATAAAAATGTGATGTAAAATGACGATTGCAATGAATACTATAAACAAGCCCAATAAGACTAAAGGAATGCCGTCATTTGACCCCCATTTCTGATATAGAATAATGCTGTGCGAATATCAAATTATATAACTTTATTGTCCTGTTTTTTTTTTTAATAAAGGAGAAAATTTAGAATATATGAGTATTATTGTATATGGTGTAAGAATAATATCGTTTTCTCCATAGTTCCTACTTTCAAATTAAGACACAAAGCAAATATTCAGACCTCGGGCTCCAGAAGGAATCCATTGGGAAATATATATTATAAGGTTAATAGCTTTTTTGAAGAACAAATGGTTTTTTAAAGTATATAATAAGAAATAAAATTGTCCTAGAAAACTGATGCAATTTATCTTATTAATGTTAATAAATCATTTATCAAAGAAATCATCAGTAAATCCAAATTCATGTCGATTACAGAAACAATTTGTTTTGTCGACAATAGTTACATTACTGTGAAAGTACTTTTATTCGTGGGGTAACAATTTTCGTGGTTTTCGTTGTTGGCTTTATCCACGAATTTAACTGTCCAACGAATATAATAACTGTTGTCCAATTCCAGACATGGAAAGATCCCCATGTAGGTTTGATTACATGGATACGGTCATATAAACCAACGTACTATGAACTAAATATACATTTTTTTTGTACAACTTCAGACCGGATTTTACCCATTTAATCTTTAAAAAATCTTAAAATGTACGACTGTTAACATTTTATTTCTCATGAGAAATAATTTTTGATCGATGAAAGTCAGATTTCCGGTTGATGATATGCGATAATGAAATGTTCCTTTTTTCATAATTCTCATACGAAAAAAAAATACTGATCTCATTTTGGGCTTGCTTTTTTATGTCATGATAATTGATTCTGCAATTCAAAATATTATGATTTTGTTAGTAATGAAGGACGAACAAGTGAGTGAAAATGAACACCTTATTTAACAATGCCCCACAAATCATTATAAAACAACATGTGATTAATATCACGAATAATCGATTCTGAAGTCTTCAAATTCGTCTATCGACTTTTTTTTTCAAAAAAACTAAAATCCACGAATTTAAGAACCCACGAACATGTAACTTTTGTGAAACCACGAAATTTGATACCCACGAATAAAAATACTTTCACAGTAACTGATATTGACCGATTTATTTCCCATTCATTATCATCAATCTCTTCATTGTTTAGTTGATATTTTGACAAAAACATCTAAGATCATTGTTTTAATGTTAAATCCTATTTTGCAATAGATATTTGTTTTGCTTGTGTATGCATTTAGTAGTTTTTGCTTCCTGCATATTAGGTGCATGTTAATCATTAAGCACGTTGACTAAAGGATATTTCTATCGATTTAGTTTTGGTTGTTTTAATAAAACTATAAGATAATCTTCATCAGAGTATATAGTTCATTAAGTTCATCAACAGGCTACCAAAAAATCTTTCCGAATGTAACTCGACAAAAGCCGTCTGCTTTTAATGTATTTGTCTTAATAGAACATAGAAATGCTAATTCGTCGCGTTTAGTTCATTCAATGTTAACAATTATATAAAATTTACTATCCAATGTTTAATATTTGAAAAGCACCGACTACCCATCTTTTGTTTGGGGTAATTTTTTCCTGAAACAAATTGCTTGATTCTAAATCTAATGAAAACAGTAGTTTTAGAAGAGAAGTGAAAAATGGTTTGTTTCTATTGAAAATTATTAGGATAAAATATATAATAAAACAACTTTTTTTTTTTCTTTTTCTTATTTCTGTAAGTTATCTAAAATCATATTTAAGTTGAAAACAAACTTTGTCACGACAAAAACAGATCAATAACACGTTGTTTGAATGAAATGTAAACTTATGGGTAATGGCCCATGCCCAAAGGTTTTCGATAGGGCGAGGGTGAAAATAGAGAAGTGGTAAGATATTGTAAGTGAAATCTGTTTAAAATTATTACATTTGTCTAATTCACACATGAGAAAGTCTAGGCAAATGTCTAGAAAACTTCCACGCTGAAATAGCAAATATGACTGAATTCCTTAATGTATCAACAGAAGGAATTCCTGCCAGGTGATCTATCAAAATTCAAGCTCTTTATGGTTTGGACTGTTAATAGAGATATTTTATATAGCAAATTCGATGCATTATCAGAGTTGAAAGTATCCTTCTTAATCTTTCTTGAGGAAAAAAGAGGTTAATTTTAGGATAGATCAAGATTTTTTAGTGCTTCATTTTATAGTTTCTATATTTCATTATCTCAAAAAGATCGAAATTTCCAAATTATCTTTTATTCTTGGAAATGTTATTTTGGGTAACTAATATCCCCATGTAACATAATTCAGCAATTATATAGATGAATACAGTCAAAACAGATGGTTTCTACATTTTTCATGTCTGAAGTGTTAAACAACTTTGTTTGCATCATCTTAAGACAGTCTATAAAAATAAGAAGATGTGGTATGATTGCCAATGAAACAACTGTCCACAAGAGAAAAAAATTATATAAAAGTTTACAGCTATATGTCACCATACGGCCTTCAACAATGAGCAAATCTTATACCGCATAGTCAGCTATGAAAGGCTAAAAGGCCCCGATATGACAAATGTAAAACAATTCAAACGAGAAAAACTAACGGCCTGACTTACGTGCAAAACAATGAACGAATAACATATTTGATATACAGCAACAAACAACAACCACTACGCTACAGGCTCATGACTAGGGACAGACACATACAGAATGTGACGGGGTTAAACTAGTTAGTTGATTTTATAATTTGATCTGAAAATTTCGACAAAATATAGATTAAAATATTTTGTATGAATAGTCTGGATTTTGTCCTTATGTTGTACATTTTGGTCCAAATGAATACAAAATAATTAGTCAATTTTCTGTTGAAATGGTATATTACATTTTTCATAAATGTAATAAAAAACTTAAAGTTATGGTTTGTTTTACAAGTTTTAGTAAGGAAACTATACAAAAAGACGGAATTGCAAGAAGGGGTGGGGACATAAAGCAATCATTTCCTTTTATAAGTAATCGATAAAGACATGTATTCTCGATAGCAAAACTCAGCTTTGTATTATGCTTTCAAATTCATTAATTATGTCCTTGTGTCCAAGGATAGGGAAATAGTAGAAGTTAATTCTTATGGCACATGGTTGCCCTTTTGGTTATGCACTTGACAAGGGATGCATTAATACATTTTCTCTAATATACAGACTGGTCAGTATAATTTGTGATGTAGCTCTTTTTCGTCTTTTTAAACCAGTAAGATCGGAACTATTTACATGATGAAAAGAGGAAATTCCTTCCAGTTCAGTTTTCCAATACAGGAATTGATGCAATAACATCAGCAACGTTCTTCATCACTAGGAGGTAACATCTAAAATTCCACTTTATTTTCAAAATCAGTCTGTTCCTATTGAATCCTACAGTTACACCAAAACCATTGCACCTAAAGTATTTAACTATAAGCAAGCATTGCAGGACCTTGATTTAAAAGAATACCTTAAAAAAGAACTCTGACATATGACTGTTCCCACTCGCCTTATATTTACAGTTCCTCCGGCCATGTTATTTATTACTGCGGATCTAAACATAATTCAACATGAACATCTCCAAAAGATGGTATATCATGGTCCTTAGTATAGAGAACCCGAACACATCAATTGGAACCATAACTTCAAAATAATTGTAGATTCCATTGAGGACTACGCCAGAGCATGGGCTAAACGAGAAGAAGTTGGACTGGACACGATGTCAGAATGGGTCAAAACCATCAGGTCTCTGATAAAATGTCGAATTCATAAGTTGAAAAACTGTGTGAATGATCGACCAAAGTCCGTTTTCAAAAAAAAAAAAAGAAGCTGTAAAATCTCTTTCATCTCTTCATGATAAATATGTTGTTGTTCCTGCGGACAAAGCTTCAAATAATATTGTCTTTGTATGTAAATCGTACTACTACGAGTGTCTAGGAAAAGAATAAGGAATAAATTAACACTCATGTATTCCCACATACAAAAACATATCATTTGAAAAGGACGAGATTTTAGCGAATCATAAGTCCTTCATGGCTTCAATGAACATTACATTGAACAGCAAATCTGAGAAATTACCTTGTTTGTATTGGATACCTAAGCTTCACAAAATTCCGTACAAACAAAAGTACATTGCCGGCTCATCTGCATGTTTTACAAAGGAATTGTTCATTAGATTGACAAAATTCTGTCCGAAATGAAAGAGGGTCTTCAAAAATATTGTGAAACTGTTTACACGCGTAGAGGTATTAACCATATGTGGATTCTAAAAAAACTCTAAAGAACTTCTGGATAATTTTAAATCTCGATCTTTCTCTGAAATTAATTCTATCAAAACTTTTGAATTTTCAACACTGTATACCACCATTCCCCATGTGAAATTGAAAAATAGACTAAAAGAAATAATCCACAATGCTTTTCAACATGTTCAATATAAAATGGTAGCATACGCTATAAATTTATAACTTTGGGATACCATACGGCATATTTTGTTCATAGTGAACAAAAAGGTAAAACATGCTACACAGAAGAGCAAGTGATCAGTATGCTGGAGTTTCTTGTTGACATCATATTTGTTAAATTTGGAGGTAGACTATTTCAACAAATTGTCGGCATTCCTATGGAAAGAGCTGTGCGCCTCTCTTTGCCGACCTCTTCTTATTTTATATGAGTCGGAGTTCCTTCAGACACTTGTCAAAAACAAGTAGATCAAAGAAGCAAGATCATTAAATTTCACATTCAGATATATTGATGATCTTCTTTCCATTAACGATCCAAACTTTCTGATTGGGTTCCATTAATAAATCCTCCAGAACTAGAAATTAAAGAAACGACAGACACAGCTTCCTCTGCCTCATTTTAGACTTATACCTCGAATTTGATATAAGCGGTCAGTACCAGAATCTATGACAAACGAGACGATGTTCATTTTGAAATTATCAGTTTCCCCCACCTTAGTAACAATATACCAACTTCACTTGCATATGGGATATAACTTTTCCAAACTCATTCGATATTCAAGAGCTTGCAGCTCTACTCAGACTTTATAAAATGTTACCAGTATCTGAGTAGAAAGTTGATGAACCAGGGTTATGTCAAAGAACGTCTCGTCCTTTTTCTAAAAAAATTCATTGGAAGATACCAAGACCTTATTGATAAATATTCCGTATCAACTTCTCAAATAAAACAAGATGGTCTTGAGGTATAGATTCTAGGTACTGACATTGTTTATCAACCTAATTACGTGCTATAGTGTTCGTTTATTTGTCAATTATTAACCTTTACTGTTTAGTCCATTTTTGGTAATATCCTTTTGGCGTGGCTCGGTACTTATACATCCCTCCATTGTTTTATTGTGTTATGGTCATTTTTGTATTCTTGTCTTTCATTTTTGCTTATGTGCTTTGTCTATATTGTGAGTTCTTTATGCCATTTTCGTTTTCATTGTTGCCATATTTGTTTGTTTTGATAGTGATTAAGATAATAACAGAATGTGACTGTTGACATATTTGTTTGTACCCGGTATTTTTTGACATTTTTACCTATTATGTCTGTTTGTTTTGTTCACACATTGTTGTCAATAAAATGGAGTTTTATGTGACTGTCATACAAGTGAGAGGTTTAGCTAGCTATAAAACCAGGTTTAATCCACCATTTTCTACATAAGGAAATGCCTGTACCAAGTCAAGAATATGACAGTCGTTTGATTTTGATTTTGCCATTTGATATGTGACTTTCCGTTTTGAATTTTCTTTGGAGTTTGGTATTTTTGTTATTTTACTTTTTTCTTAGTTTTCATAAATATGATGTCAAATGGCGGTTGCAAATGAATACCATAAACAAGTCCAATGTCTACACGCCGGTAGGCCTAAGCAGGCCATCTCTGTGGCACTTGCTGGAATACAATCTACAATTTTGCCTAGAATGCTAGAACCTAGTTACCATGTGCTGTCCCGAGAAGGCATTGTAGAAGTCTTGAATAATGTAGAGGCTCTGTTCTATCAAAAAGACTTTCACACTCGGATTTCTTTTCACTTGCAAAGCAGGCTAGCAAGCGGTGGTAAAATAGCCTATGACTCCAACCACACTAGACGCATACACAATTCTGTGGTACAAACCACCAGCAGTATTATCGCCACCGATGGTGTAAAAATAATATTGTTTTCTCCATAGTTCTTACTTTCAAATTAAGACACAAAGCTAATAATCAGACCATGAGGTTTTAGAAGAAATCTTTTGGGAAATAAATAATATCATGTTAAAAGCTTTTTAAAGAAAAAATTGTCTTTCTTTAAGAGGAAAATAAGAAATAGAATTATTCTAGAACACTAAAGTTTGCAATTTATCTTATTCATGTTAATAAATCATTTATCAAATAAATTATTAGGAAATCCAATTTAATGTTGATTACAGAAACGATTTGTTATATCGACAATGGTTACATGCATTGATATTGACCGGTTTATTTCCCATTGATAATCATCGATCTTTTCATTGTTTAGTTAATATTTTGACAAAAACATCTGAGATCATTGTTTTAATGTGTTATCCTAATTTGAACTCATTATTTTTATTGCTTGTGCATGTCTTTAGTAGTGTTGCTTCCTGCCTACTTGGCATCAAGCACGTTGACTAGAGGATATTTCTATCGATTGAGTTTTGGTTGTTTTAGTAAAATTATAACACACAAAACACACATCATCAAATTATATAGTTAATCAGAATTCAGCATTTGGCTACCAAAAACGGTTTCAAAAGGTAAATCAACAAAATCTTTCTGCTTTAAAGAGGAACAAATATACCAGAGGGACAGTCAAACTCATAGATCGAAAACAAACTGACAACGCCATGGCCAAAAATAAAAGACAAACAGACAAATAATAGTACAGATGACACAACATAGAAAACTAAAGACTAAGCAACACGAACCCCACCAAAACTTTAAATGATGTTGTCTTTATTTGAACATCTTTATGCTATTAATGCGTTCAGTTCACTAGATGTTAACTATAGTCTGGCAGATTGGTGAAAAAATTGTGGGTTTGATGATAAAAGCACCAAATTGGCATGGTAGTAGTTCTTTGTTTTTCAAAAAGTGTTATCTATGGACCCACCTTGCAATTTCAGTATGGCGGCTTTTTCCAAGATGGCCTCCATAAAATATCAAAATCAATATATATCACTTATATAAGGTCAAATTCAAGGTCAAAATTGGCATGACAGTAGTGCGGGGTGAATCGAAAAATATTAGCTATGGACCCACCTTGAAATTTTAAAATGGCGGCCTTTTCAATGATGATCGTCTCAAAATATCAAAATCAACAAAAATCACTTATACAAGTTAAAATTTAGAATGTCAGTAGTGCTGAGTGCTTCAAACAATATTACCTATGGACCCAATTTGAAATTTCAAAATGGCGGCTTTTTCAAAGATGGCCGCCATAAGATATAAAAATCAACAAATATCCTCATATAAGGTTACAAAGTTTTTTATTTTGACGTACCTCCAGTAAAACTTAGTACCCTATGATACCAAGTGTATACCACATTTTATACTAAAGCCAAACATCAAAAGATTTGTGAAGAATGTATAGAAAGTCGTAACTACGGTACCATTCTTGCAGAAATGTAGTCTACAACAAGGGATCACGTATAGATACTGGCGTTATTCCAATATTTAAGTTAGACTTAACTAGAATGGAAACTTCTAGACTCGAACAGTTTGCTTTATGATCAGGTGGAAGACGACATAGTAATAATCTAAACAAAATTGCTGTAATATGAGGCTTGCCATTCCATTAACAAGGCAGTTGCTTACTTCTTCTGTTTAATGATTATTTTCGTGTTTTTATTAAACAGACAACCGCAACAATCTGTATGTATGACAACGATACGTGAATAAGCTGCGCATACAGCTAGTTCAAAAAAACATGATGTAGGTCACATTCATCAAAAACATCAGTTGATTATCGTTTTGGCAAAAATTCAGTTGCAGTCGAATTATTCCATTGAGGCAAATACTAGTACGACGCTATTCATTTCGAAGTTGCTTCTGTTTTATTCTTCTTTAATACTACATTCAACTCAACTAGAAACATCTCTTTATGTATATGACCTCCTTTCTATTGGATGCTAGGACCAGTAAAGGAGGTACTAAATGTCAAAATGTACAGTTTCCATTGGTTGTTTATGTATAATACAATTATCCATTTATCTACAGTACTAGAAGATTCCATCTATGAAACATTCAGTATTGATTAAGTGGATCCTTCCGCGAATCCTGGTGGACAATATTGACAACAACAGGAATTCAACTACGGCTAAAGAATCGTCACATAGTACAAACATTTCCATATTTCAGCATTTTTTTTTAGTTTGACCTGGCTAATTCGTCATAATCTAATGCTTTGAAATATATGCATTTCTCTTATATTCTCTCATACGTTAACCGATATATAGTACGCGCCAGCACAGCTGTTCGTATTATTGCTATGAATTAGTAACTAATAATATTAGTAAAGAATAAAATATATCCTAGCACTAACCAAATATAATCATGCCTTACATCTAGTAATAACCGTTTCATGGACATGCACTATGTCATATAAATATGGTGTCTTGTCCAGAAATGGATAAAGTAATTAACAATTTTTAATCCACCTTATAAGCATATGAAAGCTTTAGGTTGTGGAATGTTTCACAAGGAAGCTGTTAAGCCAAGAGTTTCAAGTGGTGAAGTTGAAATCATCCCTTATACATCCTCGGATTTCAAATGTTTGGCTTTGAGCGTTCCTGATGAAGGTAAATCCAGAAAAGCGCTTCGGACGCATGAAATTATCAAACGTGTTGTTTTCAATTTTTACATCACTGGGTCGATACCTCTGCTGGTGAACTGTCAGTCCCCGAGGGTATCATCAGCTCAGTAGTCAGTACTTCGGTACTGACATGATTTAACAAACCTTTCTTAAATTGTCCGTTTATAAATTTTAAATTATTAAGAAACTAAGGTTTCAACTCCCTCAGGCAAAGTTGACTTTAGATGAATTTGGCTATTTATTTTAGGTATTTTGTCATATAGCTCTTCAACGATTTCGGTACTTATACATCCTCGGATTTCAAATGTTTGGCTTTGAGCGTTCCTGATGAAGGTAAATCCAGAAAAGCGCTTCTGACGCATGAAATTATTAAACGTGTTGTTTTCAATTTTTATTACGCCATCACGAGTCGGTTGACCGTTATGGAATATCCGTTTCCCAGATTATACCGGATATGTTCCAAATGTCGAAACTACAATCCCGTCCCTTTTTCCCCGAATGTGACCTACGAATTAGACTTATTACCTGGTTTGTACTAACATGAGCAACACGACGGGTGCAACATGTGGAGCAGGTTCTGCTTACCCTTCCGGATCACATGAGATCACCCCAGTTTTGATGGGGTTCGTGTTGCTCAGTCTTTAGCTTTCTATGTTGTGTTTTGTGTACTGTTGTTTGTCTGTTTTTAGTCATGGCGTTGTCATTTTATTTTCGACTTATGAGTTTGAATGTCCCTTTGGTATATTTCGCCTCTTTCAGCCTTTTATCCGTGGTGCTACTTCGAGTGAATGCGAATGGCATATACCCTAATGGACATTTATCACAAAAGTATCAGCATTTTGAAATCAGTTAATAAAATGTTGAAAGATATTAAAACGGTAGATAAAAATAAGCGAGGACAATGATGTTATGTGCAGATCTGTTTAAAATGTGGCGAAGAGTTGTGCAAAGACTAAATGGGTTGTCCTTGATAAACATTTTGAAAACTGCTGTGAATATGCTGATAAAAAAAGATGAAAAGACACCATAGCCCTCATATTTCATTAGAAATACAAGCTCAGACAACAGCATGGATAAGAAAAAAAGGCAAAAGACTCTCTTTCAGCCTTTTATCCGTGGTGCTACTTCGAGTGAATGCGAATGGCATATACCCTAATGGACATTTATCACAAAAGTATCAGCATTTTGAAATCAGTTAATAAAATGTTGAAAGATATTAAAAAGGTAGATAAAAAATAAGCGAGGACAATGATGTTATGTGCAGTGCTGTTTAAAATGTGGCGAGGAGTTGTGCAAAGACTAAATGGGTTGTCCTTGATAAACATTTTGAAAACTGCTGTGAATATGCTGATTAAAAAAGATGAAAAAGACACCATGGCCCTCATATAACATTAGAAATACAAGCTCAGACAACAGCATGGATAAAAAAAAGGCATATCAGTCAAGACATCTCTACACAAAAATCTACAAATTGAGCATTAAACAGGGGATGATCTCAGATGCTCAAGAAGGGTCAGCTGCCTAGGTGCTATTGTTCCAATAGCTTGATGAGTCATATCCAGTATCACCAAGTTTAAAACATGTTGATACGTTTAAATTATTTAAAACCTGACCAAATGTGAAAGTTTGAAATGAAATAAAGTTTGCCATGTCTGTACGACCGATAAACACGACTTTCACTGGTTTACAACATAAACATTGAAAAATAAAGAACAAAAACACAAGATTGGCAGCATCAACAACACTTTCATCAAAACTAAGGGCCAACACAGGTGTTCCAGAAGAGGGTGTAGTTTCTTGCAAAGTGTTAGCACGAGTGGTGTTACTCGTTGCAAGTAGAAAATCGGTTATGAGTTGTATATATTGATCATCTTGATCCGAAATCGAGGAAAAAGATAGGAATATGGCAAGGAGAAGTGGAACATATAAATTATCATACGTGATTCAGATGGTACACAGTCAAACAAATCCTAAAAGCGTCCTAAAACGTCCGAATGTTTCCATTTATGGGATCTTTGATGGTGTTACTCGTTGCAAGAAGAAAAATTAATATCAGCAGCTTTGTCTTAGTTTAGTTCCATATTGGATTTTGTTTCAATGTCTAGTCCATAGCTTAACATTGACTAATTTATACATGGTGGTGAAATTTTGACTATATAAAATGGCCGCCATATTGGATTTTAAGAGTCCATCTATAATTGTGCAGAGTTTCATGCTTTTATCATCAAACCCACAATTCTTCTAAAAATATGCACGAATCAGCTGGACTACAATTATCTTTCTACATTTTACTATCCAATCTTCATTACCTACTTAGCACCGACCAACCAACTTTTGTGGAGGCATTTGTTTCTAACATAAATTGTTTGATTCCCCATTTCTTAAAAAAAGTGTTTCAGAAGGGAAATGGTTTGATTTTATTAAACACTTATATAAAAAAAAAAACAGAAGACAGTGATGATACATTTACCCATTTTGTCTCCTTTCTAGATACATTAGATTATGAATCTAGACATTCCAATGTGATCTTTTCCTTAAAAAAGTTGCTCAAAAGGAAATATAGTATTTATTTTATTTAAGAAATTACAGAGCAAACTTTGCACTAAAGATTTCAATATTCCATATCTTGTTTTAGATAATTTCTGCATACAGTAAGCTAATGAACTGTTCTTCATGGTATTGTCTGAACTTTTACTTATATTTATTTCTTGCCATCTTTGTTGCGTTTTACTTATGTTACAAGGATCCATGCAAGCAGATGTGCAAAATGTGAGCTATTAGTTACCTGACAACTTAAAAATATAAAGTTTCACAACTTCTATTAAATTATCAATTCAAGTTTTGAAGGTTACATCCTACCTCATCGGATACCAAACATATATATTTTCTTACCGGATACATGAATTAAATATATTAAAGCAGATATTAAAACAATGACTTTGTATAACGATTACATATACTGGATATATATTAACAGTTGTTTTCCATTCGTTTGATGTGTTTGAGTTTTTGATTTTGCCATTTTGAATTTCCCTTGGAGTTTGGTATTTTTGTTTTTCAACTTTTTAAATAATTACAGCTTTTACGCATGATATTTGTAGAACTTAAACTTAGTCAGAGCATTATAAATAAATGAAACTGTGGTAATGATGATTGCCAATGAGACAAAATGTCGTAGATGTAAGCAACTGTAGTTCACCGTACAGCCTTTAACAATTAGTAAAGCCCAAACCGTATAGTTAGCTATAAAAATATGACAAAATGTTAAACAATTCAAATATTTGATAGAGAGCAACCATGACAACCACTAGTTTGACTCGGGACAGGTATATACACAACAAAAAGACTTAAGACATAAAGTACCGATCAAATAGTTCTCGCAGTTACTGAAAGCTAGTTTAAAGTCAATAGCAACTAATAAATAACTATGCGTCTACAAATTGATTCAGTGTAAAGACGTCATAAACAATTTGAGAAAAAAAAATGACCTTGCACAATGTTTAATTATAAGTATCGACAGGATATAGGACCATAAGAGTTCATAACTGTATAGGAAAACATATGTTTTAGATAAACACTTTGTCATTTCCTGCGTTTGAAACGGTCTAATCTATCAATAACAAAATCGTTGTCCGCACCACAAAAAAAACATTATTCAAAGATCTTATGACAGTTTTCAACTGCTACCCTTTGAGGATAAAATTAATCGAAAGATCAATAATTTTACATGGATCTTATCTAAATTTACAGGTTTTATAAACAAAAGCACTGTAAAAATGAAGATGACTTTTGCTTTATTCCTTTTGTTATAAGTTATCTTCAGGTACAAGCAAACTTTCAAATCAAATCTATTAAGAATTAAGAAAAGTTTTGAAGTTTTGAATTTGTGATAACGAAATTCCTTAATTGATAATTTACCAGTGACATAAAGATTTCGTTTATTGAAACATTTAACGTCAGTTCAGACACAGGCTTAGCGAACAAATTGGGATATATAATTCCCGTAAGATGCAACCAAAAAGAACATCACCATCAAGAAAAGAAAAAATAACAATAGGTATTCTTATTTTTTTTTTTTTTTTTTTTTTTGGTTAATTTTGTTAAGAGTTTCTCATGTGAAACTGAAATATATATGCTTGTAATGATATCAACGTATTTTATAAGAATAACATGACCGATGCCGCACGAGTAGCAGGATCTGCTTACTCTTCTGGAGCACATAAAATCATCCTTAGGTTTTAGTGGTGTTTGTGTTGATCAGTTTTAGTTGTCTATGATGTGTTTTGTGTACTGTTTGTCGTTTTTTGTTTTATTTTTTTTTTTTTTTTTTTTTTTTTTTTTTGCCATGGCATTGTCATTATATAAAAGAGGAGATGTGATATGATTTTCAATGATACAACTATCCACCAAAGATAACATGAAGTTGTAGTAATCATTCAAAGGCCATCGTAGAGCCTTCAACAATGAGAAAACTCATACCGTATAGTCGGCTATAAAAGGCCCCGTGAAAATTTGAAACAATTCAAACAAGAAAAATATCGGCCTAATTAACATTATTATCAACAAAACAATTTACAAAAAAACAATATGACAGACATGAACCAACGACAACAGCTATATTACAGGCTTCTAGCTTGAAACAGGCACACCCAGAATGTGTTAAACATGTTTGTGAGCGCTCAGCTCTTCCCTAACCTAGGACAGTGATGTAACACCACAACATAAAAACAAACTGAAAAAAAATCAGTTGCATTTGGCTTAACTCAAGAGATTTATACGATGTACAAAAACCACTAATATAAAAACAATAGATATAAAAGTTCTCATTTTGTTTTTGACTTACGAGTTTGAATATCCCTTTTAGTATCTTTCGCCTCTCTATTATACTATTTGTATGATTTTAAATTTGTACTTAAAGAATACTCTCAAGTGGTGAAGTTGAAATCATCCCTTCGTACGCCATCACCAGTTGGTTGACCGTTATGGAATATCCGTTTCCCAGATTATAGCGGATATGTTCCAAATGTCAACTACAATCCCGTCCCTTTTCCCCGAATGTGACCTAAGAATAAGACTTATTACCTGGTTTGTATTTACATGAGCAACACGACGGGTGCCACATATGGAGCAGGATCTGCTTACCTTTCCGGATCACATGAGATCACCCCAGTTTTGGTGGGGTTCGTGTTTAGTTTTCTATGTTGTCTTTTGTAATTTCGACTTATGAGTTTGAATGTCCCTTTGGTATATTTCGCCTCTCTTTCAGCCTTTTATCCGTGGTGCTACTTCGAGTGAATGCGGATGGCATATACCCTATTGGACATTTATCACAAAAGTATCAGCATTTTGAAATCAGTTAATAAAATGTTGAAAGATATTAAAACGGTAGATAAAAAAGAAGCGAGGACAATGATGTTATGTGAAGTGCTGTTTAAAATGTGGCGAGGAGTTGTGCAAAGACTAAAAGGGTTGTCCTTGATAAACATTTTGAAAACTGCTGTGAAAATATGTTGATAAAAAAGATGAAGAAGACACCATGGCCCTCAATGATTAGAAATACAAGCTCAGACAACAGCATGGATAAAAAAGGCAAAAGACTAACATCAGTCAAGACATCTCTACACAAAAATCTGCAAATTGAGCATTAAACAGGGATAATCTCAGATGCTCAAGAAGGGTCAGCTGCCTAGGTGCTATTGTTTCAATAGCTTGATGAGTCATATCCAGTATCACCAAGTTTATAACATGTTGGTACGTGTAAATTATTTAAAACCTGACCAAATGTGAAAGTTTGAAATGAAATAAGGTTTGCCATGTCTGTACGACCGATAAACACGATTTTCACTGGTTTACAACACAGACATTGAAAATAAAGAACAAAAACACAAGATTGACAGCATCAGCAACACTTTCATCAAAACTAAGGGTCAACACAGGTGTTCCAGAAGAGGGTGTAGTTTCTTGCCAAGTGTTAGCACGAGTGGTGTTACTCGTTGCAAGTAGAAAATCGGTTATGAGTTGTATATATTGATCATCTTGATCCGAAATCGAGGAAAAAGATAGGAATATGGCAAGGAGAAGTGGAACATATAAATTATCATACGTGATTCAGATGGTACACAGTCAAACAAATCCTAAAAGCGTCCTAAAAACGTCCGAATGTTTCCATTTATGGGATCTTTGATGAAATTGTCTTGCAAGCAGCATCGATGTATCATGGAAACACAATCCCTATAGAACATCGTATGAACCACAAAGAACAGCTCGATAAAAGAAATTAATATCAGCAGAGCTTTGTCTTAGTTTAGTTCGTTTTCATTTTTTGGCGGCCATTTTGAAATTTTCCGCTATTTAAAAAAATGTTTCAATGTCTAATATACCGCCATGACCTACTAGAAACATTGGATTACATTTCATATGCTTTTAAAAGATTTGATTTGAATATTATTTCCTTTAATTTATACATGGTGGTGAAATTTTGACTAATTGGCAGCCATCTGGAAAATGGCCGCCATATTGGATTTTTAAGAGTCCATAGCTTAAATTGACTACCATATATACATCTGTAATTGTGCAGAGTTTCATGCTTTTATCATCAAACCCACAATTCTTCTAAAAATATGCACGAATCAGCTGGACTACAATTATCTTTCTACATTTTACTATCCAATCTTCATTACCTACTTAGCACCGACCAACCAACTTTTGTGGAGGCATTTGTTTCTAACATAAATTGTTTGATTCCTATTTCTTGAAAAAGTGTACCAGAAGGAAATGGTTTGATTTTATTGAACACTTATATAAAAAAAAAACAGAAGACAGTGATGATACATTTACCCATTTTGTCTCCTTTCTAGATACATTAGATTATGAATCTAGACATTCCAATGTGATCTTTTCCTTAAAAAAGTTGCTCAAAAGGAAATACAGTATTTATTTTATTTAAGAAATTACAGAGCAAACTTTCCACTACAGATTTCAATATTCCATATCTTGTTTTAGATAATTTCTGCATACAGTAAGCTAATGAACTGTTGGTCATGGTATTGTCTGTACTTTTTACTTATATTTATTTCTTGCCATCTTTGTTGTGTTTTACTTATGTTTCAAGGATCCATGCAAGCAGGTGTGCAAAATGTGAGCTATTAGTTACCTGACAACTTAAAAAATATAAAGTTTCTTAACTTCTATTAAATTATCAATTCAAGTTTTGAAGGTTACATCCTACCTCATCGGATATCAAACATATATATTTTCTTACCGGATAAATGAATTAAATATATTAAAGCAGATATTAAAACAATGACTTTGTATAACGATTACATATACTGGATATATATTAACAGTTGTTTTCCATTCGTTTGATGTGTTTGAGTTTTTGATTTTGCCATTTTGAATTTCCCTTGGAGTTTGGTATTTTGTTATTTAACTTTTAAATAATTACAGCTTTTACGCATGATATTTGTAGAACTTAAACTAAGTCAGAGCATTAAAATAAATGAAACTGTGGTAATGATGATTACCAATCAGACAAAATGTCGTAGATGTAAGCAACTGTAGTTCACCGTACAGCCTTTGACAATTAGTAAAGCCCAAACCGTATAGTTAGCTATAAAATATGACAAAATGTTAAACAATTAAAATATTTGATAGAGAGTAACCATGACAACCACTAGTTTGACTCAGGACAGGTATATACACAACAAAAGACTTAAGACATAAAGTACCGATCAAATAGTACTCGCAGTTACTGAAAGCTAGTTTAAAGTCAATAGCAACTAATAAATAACTATGCGTCTACAAATGGATTCAGTGTAAAGACGTCATAAACAATTTGAGAAAAAATGGCCTTGCGCAATGCTTAATTATAAGTATCGACAGGATGTAGGACCATAAGAGTTCATAACTGTATAGGAAAACATATGTTTTAGATAAACACTTTGTCATTTCCTGCGTTTGAAACGGTCTAATATATCAATAACAAAATCGTTGTCCGCACAACAAAAAAAACATTATTCAAAGATCTTATGACAGTTTTCAACTGCTACCTTTGAGGATAAAATTAATCGAAAGATCAATAATTTTACATGGATCTTATCTAAATTTACAGGTTTTATAAACAAAAGCACTGTAAAAATGAAGATGACTTTTGCTTTATTCCTTTTGTTATAAGTTATCTTCAGGTACAAGCAAACTTTCAAATCAAATCTATTAAGAATTAAGAAAAGTTTTGAAGTTTTGAATTTGTGATAACGAAATTCCTTAATTGATAATTTACCAGTGACATAAAGATTTCGTTTATTGAAACATTTAACGTCAGTTCAGACACAGACATAGCGAACAAATTGGGATATATAATCCCGTAAGATGCAACCAAAAGAACATCACCATCAAGAAAAGAAAAATAACAATAGGTATTCTTATTTATTTTTTTTTTTTTTGTTAATTTTGTTAAGAGTTTCTCATGTGAAACTGAAATATATATGCTTGTAATGTTATCAACGTATTTTATAAGAATAACACGACCGATGCCGCACGAGTAGCAGTATCTCCATACCCTTGTGGAGCACATGAAATCATCCTTAGGTTTTGGTGGTGTTTGTGTTGATCAGTTTTTAGTTGTCTATGATGTGTTTTGTGTACTGTTGTTTGTCGTTTGGTTGTGTTTTATTTTTTTTTTTTTTTTTTTTGCCATGGCATTGTCATTATATAAAAAGAGGAGATGTGATATGATTTTCAATGATACAACTATCCACCAAAGATAACATGAAGTTGTAGTAATCATTCAAAGGCCATCGTAGAGCCTTCAACAATGAGAAAACTCATACCGTATAGTCGGCTATAAAAGGCCCCGTGAAAATTTGAAACAATTCAAACAAGAAAAATATCGGCCTAATTAACATTATTATCAACAAAACAATTTACAAAAAAACAATATGACAGACATGAACCAACGACAACAGCTATATTACAGGCTTCTAGCTTGAAACAGGCACACCCAGAATGTGTTAAACATGTTTGTGAGCGCTCAGCTCTTCCCTAACCTAGGACAGTGATGTAACACCACAACATAAAACGAACTTAAAAAATCAGTTGCATTTGGCTTACGAGTTTGAATATCCCTTTTAGTATCTTTCGCCTCTCTATTATACTATTTATTTTAAATTTGTACTTAAAGAATGCTTATACTGGCATGATGTAACGTTGATACTAATAGTTTTGAGCCAAACTAGGAAACGAGCTACTAAATGAATTCCGTAGAGACATATCACGGGGTCAGACATTTAATTGAAAAGTTGAAAGGTAACTTGTGCCAATAGGCTCCCTGCAAATCTAATAACAATATACTGTTTTAACTTTTTATACGCCCGTCATTAAAGACGGGACGTATTTTAGTATACCGTTTTCCGTCCGTCCGTCGTCAACACTTCGGACAATAACGCAAAAACGCTTTCACCATTTCTTATGAAACTTTGGTGAATTGTTTATATCTATTGACGTTAGCTCCCTTTCGATTTTTATAAGTTTTAGATTTAAGTTTTGCAATATTTCGGACTTTATTCATAAAAAAAACTTGGGGATTTTCCAGTTTTCGGACAATTACTCAAAAATATTTTGAGCAGTTACTATGAAACTTTGGTGACTTGTTTATATCTATTCAAATAAGCTCCATTTAGATTTTTTATTTATAATTTGCTTACATGATATTGCGGAGTTATGGAACTTTATTCGATAAAAAATCGTCGAAAATCATAGAATTTCTAGTTGATGATATACATTCATTTAAAACATAAAAATGAGCTAAAAGGGCGACGGGCGTATCATGCGATCATGGCGCTGCTCTTTATTGAATTTTTTTTTTACTGGTGCTTTGAAGCTTTTCTTGCAATATGTATTTACTATTATAATATATAAGTGCTATGCTTTTTCGTGGTTCGTTTTAATTCTGACTGCTCACTTCACTTTCAGGGCTTTTCATGCTACATATATGTAATGCCTTAGTATTTTTAAAATGCTATACTTTATATAGTGCATCGAAGTGCTAACAAATGCTTACAGGCTTTTTGATATTGGTGCATTTAAATAATGTATATCTCCATTACTGATTATATCTTATTAAGTTGTCGTTGCTATATATGTCTGTATTCTATCTTTATATGTGCTGTGGTTAAAATTACGTATTTATACCTGTATTTTATGTTCTTTGTATGTATAAAGAATTGTATTTCGATTAAAAGCTCTACAGAACTGTTGTATGTGTTTCAAAAATGAAATATTGTTTTAAATACTGTATGCTTGGTTAAACTGATACAAAACTTATTTAATTAAAGTCAGATGAATTAATAGAATGCTTTCTATATTGCCTAATATGATTAACAATAAAATGTGTTTGTTTGACAGATTACTTCTTGCAATAAATATGTCAGTCAGCATTGAGTAAACGCATACTCATCTATTTTAGTGAACAGAGTTATTTATATATTCATATTTCGTATATGATGTGATAATGACTGGTGCCATACTTTGGTACTTTATACATAGTTTGCTTTCAAATATTTGGCGTTGAGCGAACCTGATGAAGATAAATTTAGAAACGCGTTGCAGACATATGAAATGTTGTTTATTTTTTTTTTCCTTTCGCCTAATTTTTTCATGCATATGATGCCCTTAGTCAACTTTATCTGGAATCCTTTCTTACAGTAATAAAGACGTTTATTGAAATTGTTTTAGATTAATTCAGATTTTTTATCTTATATTTTATAGAATGATTACTTATTACATCTGTCTGTAAACATAAGCTTTCGAAATATGACTAGTCTGTATATATACAGAAAGTTTAACAATCATTGTTATAGAATTGCGATTTAACATTATACTTTATTAGATTAATGTGTTATGATTAATAGACATCAACTCAGATATATTTGACTAGTAAGTTTTATCTGTACATTATATACATTTTGTTTCAAAGATAGCAATTAAGCTAAGTTTAACTGTTTTAAATTAATATCTTTTTTACTTATGTTAGAATGTCATAGTATACAGTTTTAACTTAGAATTTTCTAATAACTATAACATACTTTAAATATCATAAATCGTGATGTTAATAAATTTTATTCTAATATTAAGATCCTAAAGTAGATGTACTAACTATAGTTTATTTTAATGCATCTCGTAATGATTATAGACTAGTTTATTTTTCAGATATTTTGACAAGCTATACATTTAACAATGTATATTCTTTAACAATTCTTGTATTTGAAAGCAAATGTGCGTTTCGTTTATGAACATCAGTTAGGTTATCTAATTGTTTAAGTAGATTATTAATTAGATTATTGTATAATCTATTTATCATGCTATTAGTACTATCTTTGACAAATGCTAATATTACATTGTGTCTTATATAATATTCATATGACTATTAATCAGATAAGTTTTCACATGTATAGATGATGTCTAATGAACTAAGTGAACTTTCTATTTAAAATATTCGAAAAAATGCTAAATTGATAAACTTTAGATTAAGCAACAGTCTTACTATTATATGTGTAATTTTAATTTCGTTGTCTAAACGTAGATTTTCAATATTAGGTAACTTATTTAAACGTTCTAATATCATAATAATCAGTTTCATGATAATTTAGTAATAATATGCTTATAAATGGTATATTGTAAATAATCTTACGTTCATATTTAATTATAGATTAAGGATCTTTGAGCTGAAAGTTTTGATTAGTTTCAATTGGCTTAATTTATCAGTTTTTAAATTTAGTTACATCTATAATGTAAATATTGTATTAATTGCTTAAGCTGTTAAGAAATTCTCATTGTTAAAGTCTCATAGCTAGTAAATCGTTACAACTAATGTAATAGTTGTATAAAATTGTGTAACTAGTTGCAATTATTTATGACGTCTAATTATACGAGTTATTGTCCTTAAAACGAATTGTCAATCTATTTCCATAACATTAACATACTAATTCATCTTCAAAAATATTAACATTGAATCGTTAGGTGCAATAACTCACGTAAATTATAACGTGTGTATTTTCAAACTGTGACATATTCATATACAATATTTCAAATATAGATACAATTTCATCAATTATCAATATAAGTTACTGTAGCTATAACTATTTCCAGATTTGCAATAATAAATTAACTATTAATATAGGATCATCATTATTTAGTATTAACATTCAAGAATGTCAACCATTACAATACAATCATATTAATGTGGTACCAACATAGTATTAAATTTAATTTTAATTACAGTTTTATAAAACTTGTTTACTTAGATAGATTAACATTAAGATAATTTGAAATAGTAGATAATTACATTTACTTTGTCAATACATTTATACATATTGTTAAAACTATGTATGTTGATAAAGCTATATTATCAATATGTATAACTTTAAAAAATTTATTATTTAATACAAACATTAGCATGAATTAAATTTACTATTCAAGTTAAACAAATTTATCAATTTGAACATTATAGAACTTTGATGTTCCTTAAAATATTAATTAATCTTTATAACTATCATTCCAATTAAATTTTAAATTCAATAAACGTAGTTTGATCATTGTAGACAAGTTATTAACGTAGGTAGCAATATGAAGTCCATCGAAATGACAGATTAATCACCTTCAATTATAGGATCTTCTATAGCGAATAAATTATAAATCAATGTACGTTAATAGAAATACTTCAATTTAAGATACATTGTTAAAACATGATTTAATGATACTAATAATGCATGTAATACACTCAATCAAGTAGATTAATTAGACCTAAACTACGAAATAACAATAATTTCACTTGTACTTAAATAGAAATTTTCTAGAAACATTAAACAATTGATAAATATAATTCATTTACAAGATCATCTGCAAATCGAATTCAATAATGATGTATGAAGTAATATTATTATAAATGTATAGTAAATTAAACAATTGTATTAAGCAAGGAACTAACATTATAACTATGAACATGTGAACATTTAATAGATTTCGTATAAATTTGTCATATATCAAGATTATATAGATGCAAGTAACTGTTGCTTTGAAATTTTATAATAGAAACACGGTATGAAATGTAAATATAATTGTTCTATTAATGATAATATTTTATAATGTAATACTATGATAAAGTAGATATTTGTGAAACTAGTCTATTTCAATAGTTATTTACAAATCTATTTAGGCTAGGACATTATCTGTTTGAATCAATAGTAAATAGTATATCTAAAGTTTAACTAATGTTCAAGATTTGATCAGTATAGTCAATTAAAACTTCACTAACGTTAATTAAGACATATTGAAAGTGAATCCAGTATGCAAATTAAGAATATTGAGTCTAACTAACTTTACAGAATTATAACATAATTAAGTATACAAATTGACAAAATCTAGATAATGATGCAATAACATCAAAGCTAGATTGTACATAAATCAATAATCGTACAAAATCGATCATGAAATCACTGTAAAAACAATATAAATTGATTACATAAATCAGACAAAACACATGATTTCAATTGATATGAGTAAATCTTAGGTACAATCTATAGATATAGCCAGTACAATTGTTATTCAGCAAATTGTAAATATGATACAAATACAATTGAAATATTTTAATATTAATGTAAGACTAAGATTGTATATTGTAATGATACGATGTATGTATTACTGATATTTCATTATTAATATATTATCAAAAATAAAATTACATGAAATGTCATAATGATTTCAATTAAATTCATTCATTGACAATTTTGAACAAATTACTATAGCGATGGTACATCATATTAACTAAGTTACGAAAATAACTTATTGTAATTGTTTAGATCACAATATTCGGACATATCAATGATTGATTTTGATTTGATCAATCATGTCAAATATATCTGACAATGCTCAGTCAAAATGTCTTATGTAATAACCTGCTTAACTATAAACTACATGACAACAATGTACTTGAATAATTTAACCAACAAACATTCGATAACAATGTTGATTAACTATAAATATTGATAGACTGATTACATATAAGTTTCAAATTGAACTGATACTAGAACATATAATTGAAACAAATGTAGTAACATAATAAATGAATATATAAATATGAACTATTTCAATATTATAACTTAATAACTAACAGTAGATGAAGTCATATCAATCAAAATTTTATAATTGTAACATATTATTAAACTGTTTCATTTCAATCTTTCAATTTACAAACATACTTATCAGTACAAATCTATTTTAATACATTAATGAATTATGAATGATAATTATATTTACAAATATCCTTTAATATTTTGTCAATTGCTTGTATATTAAAGTAATCAACAGTCATTACACTGAAATTTATCATCTATCAATTAAATCCTAATTTACAATAATTTAATTAAGGCATATAAAAATTTCCTAAATTCATATCAGTAATCTCATCAGATTTATCAACTATGATTAAATGCAGTATAAATGTTAAGTTGCAGTTAAAAACATCGTAAATGTAGGATTATCAAAGACTGTACATTAAATATGATCAAATTATTAAACTTAAGATTACAGATTTTATCATTATAGTTATAATATCTAAAATTAATGAATACAAGTTATACTTTATAAGTCATTAATGCTTAAATTTGTGAAACAATGATTTCAATCAAATTCATACATAAAATCATGATTAGTAAATTATCTGCAATTTATATAAAGCTATCTATCAATAGTTGAACATTTTGATTATGAAATATCTGAATAATATTGAATTTGATATTACATGATTGAAATTAATGTTAACTAATAGTAACGATATGGCTATTTCCAATAATTTAACAATATGATAATTAAATTACTTAACTTTACAAATATACTAAATTCACTAAGTTATCAGTAAACTGAAATTGTCTGTGTATAATATATATGTTGTTATCGAATGTTTCTATATAGATTCAAGTGAATTCAATTAGATACGAAGATCAGATTACATCATTACGATTATATACATTATTACTATTAAATTTAAGTAAGCTGATTTTAATCTCTCATGATCATTTGATATCTTAGTACATTAACAATTATTGTTTAAGTGTAAACTATCATAATATATCTAATACATTGTACAATGAATCACATCAGTAAAACAATAGTATGAATTGCAATTGCATTAATACTTTAATATTAATATTCATTTTAATTAGTATAACTAAGAATTAACTGTATTTAAAGATGTGAATTCATAATCTACTGTACGAAATCTAAATGAGATCTTAATAATGTTTTCATCAAGGAACGACTTTGGTATATAACGAGTCATACGAATGTTTGAAAAAGAATTATATATGATAGAACAAAGATGAATATACTTTCTTGTTGATGAGTTTACAGATAATTTGATATGACTTTGTTATATATATCCTGTATAGTACTATGAAACTTTAAAATTGCTAGATTACTAATCTGTATATGAATTTAATCAAGAACTATTAAATTACACATTGTCATATATTAAAATTGTATTAATAATAATGTCAGTACAGTTAAAGTCTATAATCATGATCAAAAACAAGGATTGAGATGTATCGTAATCAAGGAATCATCAAACACTAAAACAAATATCACATGAATCTATAGTGCGTTTAAAATAAGTGTATACAAGATTCGAAATTCATGAATCGTTGCTAACTAATAGATAAGCTAATTCATTCAACACTTTAAACTAAGTTTGAAGTTTCATAATAATACTCATAATACTTGTCAGAACCCAACTGATAATTCATAGCATACTTGATCTACAGTATCAAAGAATAATTGACTTGAAAAAGTCTAAAAATGTCAGAGTAATTTAATCATATTTAATATAGAGTACTAAATAACTTAAATGTGATCAATTTAATCAGAAAAAGCTAAATTTAACAAGTAATAATCAGGCTAAACTGCTATATCTGAACATTAACAATGGAAAGTAAGTAAAACTACAAGCAAACACTTAATGAAATATGACATTAATGAAGGTTAAACATAAACTGAGCAGCGAAACGTACAAAGCCAAAGAACATGTACTCAATAACAAAAACTGAATACCACTGTACAACTATACAATAAAAACTAAAAGTATGAATCAATAAAATACATATGGCAATGAATTGTAAAGATACAAATGAAAAATGATTACAAACTAGGCATTGCAAACGCCCAATGCTTCGTATAGAAATCAAGCGAAAAAGTAGTAGAATTCCTACAAAAGTTACAAATAAGTAAATACATACAAGTACTAACTAATAAAAAAAATTGAAAAATGTCAAGAATAACATCTAGCTGAAGTGCAATTAAGGACGCCAAAATCTGATGTGATACATTTGAGATCTAATTACATATACTCGGAATAATAAAACAAGCATACACATAAAACATAGAAATACAATGAAAAAACTTAGAAAAAATTACAACTAAATGACAATGTATCGAGTACATTGTCATATATCTATAAGTATAATCATATAATAGTGATCTAAAGTAAACAATTTGCAAATATACAAATAAACACAAACATAATTATTTAAACAATCAAATGTGTCAAATAACATAAAATACATAATAAAATTAATCAAATAGTATATAATTAAAATATCAACTAGAAATTAATCTTAGTCAATGTTAACCTAAATATGCTATAACTTACATATAAGAAATACTATAAATTAAATGAACTAAATACATTATTATAGATCAAGTATCTTTAATGATTAAAGTTGACATTAAAGTCAATTGCAACGTTAATTGAATTGTAAGATTAAACATTGTAGTATAAAATCTAAATATTCTTAAAAATCTGTCATAAATATATTTCTAGTATACAATTAATTAGTAATGATATCAATTCATTTTAAGAATTTATTATATTAAATTATTTTAAATATATGAAATAGAATATCTTAATACATTTATTTTAAATCATATAGCCATGATTGCTCAACTTAATTTAATACTTTATTAAGGAAAATAAATTAATAGTATTAATTTTATATCATACATGAATTGATATTAATGATATCAAATTCTAATGTAATTTATGTTTAATTAATATAAATTAGAATTGCAATTATCAATGTAATGATACAATTTGTATAATATATGACATTTAATGTAAAGTCATTAAATTTGATTTATAAATATAATGTTAATGATATTTACTAATTGAAA
The DNA here is from genome assembly GCA_017311375.1 of Mytilus coruscus. Taxonomy (NCBI): domain Eukaryota; kingdom Metazoa; phylum Mollusca; class Bivalvia; order Mytilida; family Mytilidae; genus Mytilus; species Mytilus coruscus. Next base: position 55,222,911 of record CM029601.1, read on the forward strand.
TGTAATGAAAGTTTAATTAATATTATTATTTCAAGTCATTTTAATGATTTAATATACAGCAAATATTTAAATTCTATGATCATTTTCAGAATTTGTAGTATTAATAATAAAATAAAGATGTGAATGTATATACAAATATTGAAAAATATATCTTGTTAGATTAAATGCTTATCAAATGATTAAAGTATAATTTATTATTAATATTATTGTTATTCAGAACAATGAATTGAATATTATGACTTATGATTAGATTATACTAATTAAATTGTCAAATGGTTAGATAAATGCTTGATATTAGATTATCAATCATGTAGTTATATATAATGTTAGTTATTTATATGTTACTTATCAGTATTTAAAGTATTAAATAGGTACTAATTTATTGTACAGCATTGCATAGAATTATTTCAAGAAATGTTTAAGTAATGTAATCGATGATTTAAATGCAAGAAAGCTTAAATCAGAAAGAAGTTTCAACAAAGGTAAATATATAAATATATAAAATATATTTTCAAAAAAGTCTTAAAGGCAAAAGGTCAATTGAACTAAATTGAAATTAAATGAAATTACTTTAATAAAAAAGCAAAAGCTCGTGAAGAAATGAACCATAATTTCAAAAGCATATAAATTAAGTATCTTAAATTGATGCAATTGAAAAAATCATATTAATGAAAGTGTTAATTATCTGTAAATATAATTGAAATTATGATGAATAATTGAAGTCAATAGATAACTTTTATTGTAAATTTGACTATTCCAAATTCATTATTTTAACACAATCTGTTATAACATTCATTTCACTAAAGCGATATCTATCCAAGACCATTGTTACACTAATTCCTAAATTTATAAATTAATAAAATCATTAAACAGTTCATACATTAATTATAAATCATCAATCTTAGTTACATCTATTAACTATAAATTCATTCAAATTGTAATCAAAACAGTTAAAAAGGCTAAATAAAGTACGAAATTGAAGAGCATTGAGAACTCAAAATTCCGAGAGGTTTTGCCAAATACAGCCAAGGTAATCTTTTCCTTGGGTATAAAATCCTTAGTATTTCATAAAATTCAAAGTTTTGTAAACAGTTAATTTATAATTATGACCATATCAATGATAATTCATGTCAACACAGCAAAAATCGATCTGACTTGTTTAAACAAAACACATGTTTGTAATAATTTTTAGACATTCTCAAAGTACAAAGGAATTCCTATTAAATGGATTCTATGGATATACATGTATACAGGTATAACAAGGTATCGTTGATAATCTAAGAAAACGAAAAGTATGTTACATTGTAATACAACCTGTATGTTCCGGACCATATGAGTATTTGGACCATATGACCATATGCGTATATACTCATATGGTCCGGTTAATTAATACGATGAACACTGAACAGTAATTGCATAAGATATGACCCTTCAATGTGTCATAAATTAAATGAATATTTTACTTGAATAATCATTTGGTATCATTGTTACGTGATTGGTGAAATAAAATGAATTTTACTCACAAGTTAAAATTGTTGTAAAAGCATTTTTGTATGGTCATTGTTGATTTTTCTTTAAGAAACACAGTATGTCGACTCCGAAATTGACTTTAAAAATCTCTAAATGAATTGTTAAACAAGAAGTCAATTGTTTTATTCATAAGCAATTGGAGCATTGAACTCTCCTTTTTTTTTCTTTATTTTGGTGTTTCCATATGTATTTGGTAAATTAAAATTTCTTTAATATTTCACATTATTTTACGTTATTTAATTTGTTGATGCGCATCTTTATACGATTTACAATTACAGCAGTATAATTCTTATATGATTTGCATATCTACAAATACTTGAATTGGATTGGTTCGTTAGCATTTTTCCCCTGGTTTACACTTCGATAAACCATGTTGCCGAAAATATGATCGTAACCTTCATTGTGATCTATTCATGCGCGATACAGATGCATGGATCAAGGGGTTCAAGCAAACTGAGATTGAAAACACAAATACATAACTTATTTCAATTCTAATGAATAATAAAAAGACATTAATAATGCATTAAAGCTTGGAAAATGTATAAATTTAAAATAAATAAAATTCCGCGAAAAATCATGAATGAGCTTGGCGCATTATCGTCAGGGCGAAAACTTGACGTCATACGAATGAAAACTCTCAAGATGAAGATTATTCAGTTTCTTGTACGCTTCAAATTTAAATAATATCTTATTAAAATGAAGTTTTTGAGGTAGTTGTTATTACATTTTAGATTCTATTGCATTAATCGAACATTAATGGATTTCAAAAAGTCAATATGGCGGCTTACTCCTTAGTTACGCAATGTCAATTTTGCATTTGATGGTAAATAGTAGCCAATGTACCAAAAATTGATAATTAAAAATTGCAAATCATTTGGTTAAGAATTATAAGGATTAAACACATTTTTTCCAGAGGTTATTGATGTGTTAACTGGGTCGCTGACTCACAAACTTTACATAAAAGTCCTTCGGACTTTTATTCAGTTTGTGAGTTAATCGCCCCAGTTTATACATCAATAACCTCTAGAAAAAGCGTGTTTAATCCTATAGTAAACGTGCTTCCCTTCTATTCTTATGTTTTAACCGCAGTTATTGTAAGATCGTTTAAATAAGAGCATGAACACATCATTTAAGTGAAAATAAGTGGAAATTAGAAAAAAAAAACAGAAAATACGCGTATGGTCAGACCATATGATATGGTCCAAATACTCATATGGTTCGGAACATACAGGTTGTATTAACATGCTTTTCGTTCTTTCAGATTATCAACGATACCTTGTTTACAATATTGTACGCCTTCTTCGTCTAAATCAGACTCATAAGTGGTGTTACAATCAAACCCGCCGGAAAACCAAAGCAGTATTGTGTAAATAGATTTGAATTTTAACAGGATATTATCAAACATGGCATCGCTATACAGTCTAAAATTACTTAAAAAATTACCTGATGTCTCAATCAAAACATCTTTAATAATGTTGCCTACTACCTTTATTTTCTGTTGTTTTACAAAGAACAAGTATCATTTAGTAGGTATACTGGATATTTATTATTCTGACATTATAATTTTATTTAATTTTGATAAAGTTTAAATTTTGCTGCACATTTTTAAGTGATATTTCAGAATGCTTTTACAGATAGAAAAATATTCAACTCATGACCGAACAACACTGATAATTAACTCATTTGCTACGCGCATTTGCGAATTAATGCGTTGTTCTGTCACTCGTTGAATATTTTTTCTATATTTCAATTCTTTGGTTAGTTATTCTATAAGTAATCGCTACATTTATCAGTAAACTAGTATATTCACTAACTGGAATTACTACCTTCTGTTCCGCCGAAACAGCCATAATTGTTCTGATGGAAGTAGTGAGCATGTGTGATCTCATTTAGACTGAATCATAAGATGTCTACACGATTTTCAGACACCGTGTATGGTTGCTGTCTCCTTATTGTTTACCTTTATAATCTTTCATTTAAGGTAGGACAAGAACGGACGAGTAAGTAAATCATTGTTTTATCCTTATTCTCTTATGTCAAAGATGTGTGCGTGGGCATTTTACTCCGCTGTAGTCGTTGTCTTTTTTAGTATCACTCAGCCGAGGGTTATTATAAACAACGTAGAAGATGAGAAAACAACTCTAGAACTATATACTAGTGCTAACAAGTTGATAAATCATTTCAATCTCAACATTAAGACAGTCCCGATGCATTTTTCTGTAGGGGACAACGATACATTGTATATGTTTGTAAAACAGCAGTGGTATCCTCATCGATAGCCATATATAGACAAAAAATGCAAGCAAGTGCTATTTTTGGAAAAGCGCGAGGTTTCCGTACAATGTTTGTTTGATTGATTGATAACGACAGCCAAAGACAATTTTTGTTTGTTAACTTACATGCATCATCATCAGAAGAAATAGAGGAAATAATAATATCAAGACAAAAAAACCTAAAATTAAAGGTGTTTGAAAAACAAATGGGTATCAGAAGGATACCTGGAGTCATAGTGAATGAGAAAAAGTGGATTTTACTTAGTTTTTTACTATTTTTTGTAGATCATTGTGAACCATGATCTAGCCGTTATATTTGAAAGACGAGTTGATATGAACTATAAGGTCAAACATAGGGTAGGTTTGAAGATGAACCTCCACATATCTAGTAATAAAATTAATCACTTCTTACTTACAACTTGAATATACAGTTTTACAGATATATATATAATCAAACATAAATATTATATACCTTGTACAATTGTGTGTGCTAATAATACAATTTTGTAAAGAATTAAATCGTTCTCCATACTTCTCACTTGGCAAGTTGACAATAATGTTTGATAATAACAAAAGATACTTTTTTCAACCAACAGTATAAACACAGAAATATTTTTGTAGAACAATAGATTCAATTATCTCTTCCTAATTTTTTTTTCTCACTTGTCAGACGGGAGAAGTCAACTGATCCTAATTTCAGCCAACTGTTTGGTGCTAACAATGTTTGGCCAAATTAAGTCAGCAACAACGGTGAGACAAATAAAAAAATAAAGGATATTCATTGAAGAGGCTGCAACCAAACAACACAGATTCCATAAAAAAAACATCTATTGGTCAATATCCAGTCTTCAAAACGTTCCCCTCTATGTTCAACCAAAACTGGTATCGGTCAGTGTACGTTTGTAAGTGTGTAGTAAATAATTACATATTGTGATTTATTGGATATAATAAGAATTCTTCCAAAACCAAAAACATCTAGCGGTCAACATTTGGTATTCGACAATAGACACAAGGTCAGAGGATTTTTTGTAAATAATCACAATACCACCAGATTTTCTACCACATCTCACCCTATTTTTGGCATAGTACAAATAGTTAGGTGGCAAGTTCAAATAGTCTTGGTTTTGTGTTTTTGACTCTACACATATAAATATATCATAAAGTTTAATTGTTTCATAAAATTCAGGAATGAGTAGTTTGTTTGTCAAACCACAAACATTGACACATGATATTTTTAAATTGTTTACTTTATTACAGTCAGTTACATTTTGACCAACATTCTGCCCTCTTGTTAACCTGTCCTAGTGACCGCTGGGATTTTGGGTGAGATTCATTTCGGATGCCACCTGCACTGCCTGGTTCCTCTCAATTTGCTGCTGAGTATGCGTTGGGATAGGTATCATGGGTTGGTTAGCTATATGTGGGGCACTGTTTTGTGTGCGCATTTGGCGTCTATTCACCGGTCGTTTAGATGAGGGATAAACTGCCACATTGTTCACATACAAGACGTCACCTTTAAATTTACATTCATTACCGAGCCTTTTTTCCCTTTTATAGATTGGCCATAGTTCATTTCGTCGTTCTATGATCTCCATGGGTAATTGTTCATTCACCATGTAAGATGTATCTTTCAGGGTGGCGGGTGCCCGTTGGAGAACTGAATCGCGATCTTTCCTTCGCTCGAATCTCGCTATAATAGACCTGGGTTTTCCGTCATCCCTTGGTCGCAGTCTGTGTACCACGTGGAATTGCATTTCATCCTCTATTTTCATCACTTCTTTGATGAATAGTTTCAGCTGATTTTCAGTATGACTGTTCTTTGCTCCTTTTACTTGTTCGTCTGGCGCTTCGTCAATCCCTGAAAAAATTAAATTCTCCCTCATGGATCGTGCTTGTACCTCAATAACCCTTTCTTTAAGTTCAGAATTTTCGTAAAGCAGTTTATTTTTCTCATCTTCAAGATCTACAACCCTACTAGACAAATCGTTTGTATTCGCTTCATTCGAGTTCAATTTGGCGTTAAAGATCCCCATATCATTTTTGAGCGCAAAAATTTAATTTTCAACATTTGAAAATCGCCTTTCTAAATTGTTCACTTTTTCGTTGATGTTCGGGAGTAAATTAAGCTTCTAAAGTATTTCAGGCAAGGGCCCCAGTTTATCAAGTCTTGAGTTCAGATCGTTTATCATTGTAAATAGTAATATACTGGGGTCTCCGGGGCTATCGGCAAAGGACAAATTTTGCATAATGTTTCCATGTGTATATGGTGTATTGAAAGGTGTATTTGATGGCTGAATCATACCTTGATGTTCATATAACACTCTTCTTGCATCTGCAATGTGATTTGCAACTGGTGTATTATTTAAATGATTACTGCTCAAGTCATTTTGAAGTCCAATAACACCGGTCGTCGTCATTTTTTACCTTTTTACCTTTCAAAATCTGTTTACGAACTCTCGAGTTGATATATATTCTCATAAAAAGGATAAATTGCGTCAAAAGTTCCTTCAGTCTGTACTACATACATTCAAGATTATGTCTTGCAATTAATTTTACAATTGGCAACGAGTAAATATTCGAAAATCAAATTGTTGCCACCTACTAAATTTCACCACTTTCGCTATGTCCGCCATTGTCACACTCCATTCAACTCCGCAGGCAACGCTTCCTTGTCGTCTAGCATGAAAGAGATATTTATATTTAAAGATATGTCTTTGAGGTTTCGATCTTTGTATCTAGGTATTCTTTTTATATCCCTTTTGACTTATCACCGGGTTTTTGTACTTACATGAGCAACACGACGGGTGCCACATGTGGAGCTGGATCTGCTTATCCTTCCAAAGCACCTGAAATCATCCCTGGTTTTTAGTGAGGTTCATGGTGCTCAGTCTTTAAATTTTTTTTTTTTTTTGTGTTTTGTGTACTGTTTTTTTTTTTTTAAGCCATGGCGTTGTCATTATGACTTTTCGACTTATGATTTTGAATGTCCCTTTTTTGTATATTCCGCCTCTCTGTTTGTTATATAGCTTCTTAAGTATTCAAGTGTTTATACATATTGGGTTTTGGCAATTACACTTTATTATCTTATCTTTAAATGATGTCTACTAGTAAGTCAACTGAGGTCAGGCTTTGAAACATACATGATGGTGTTGCCTAATAGCAATTTCTTAATTTTGTTTGAAAGAAAATATGCAATTAAGAATGTTATATGAACTGTGTTAATCAAATATATTATATTTGTTTTATTTCAGTGTAGATCATTTTCAACTTGCCTTGATCATTTGTTTTTCCGAATGCTATTACATCAAATCTCAGAAAGCTAATAGCTTGCTAACATTACTTTTAATGTACGATTATTCGACTTCGGAATGCACCACAGTCAATAGTAAGCAACATTATAGAACCTAAATAGGAATTCGATGTATTTTGATTACCCAGAATGGTCATTTGTATTATTAAAATGGGTCAATAAAACCGGTCAGGTGGATTGAACGGGTCTATGTTTCTTGAATTGTTTCATTTTGACGGTTGCTTTGATAACGATATTTTTAAATAATTACTGGTGTTATAATTCGTGATTTTTTGTAATAGGAAATGCCTTTGGTATCTTTATCTTTTGGACAAAAAATTAAAGAGGGTTATCGTATTTTGTCGCTTAATTTGTCAATTTCTTTAGAAAGATTATTAATCGTTGACGCTAAAATTTTCTTCATGCATTTACACTTAATTTGTGTTGAAAGGCATGTGAATGGAACAAGATCATCCTACATAGTTAAGAACTACTTCTCTTCGTTTTTAAACCAGAAAAAAATGACCTTTATAAATTACCTTATTAGTGATTCCAAGAAACATGTTTACAGCAAAGCATTACTATAGAACAATTATTTGAAACGAACATGAGTAACTTTGCATTAGAAGACGCTGAGTGGTAATAAAGACAACCATCAATCTCACTGGGTTTAATATTTAGCTGAATTTCATAATCTTCATGGTCTTTCATTAAATAGCGGATTTTTTTCAAAAGATATTTTAATGGCGTAAAGCCCTTTACTTTAACATTTAAATACTTTCGTATCCATAATGTCATAAATACCAAGTTCTGATAACACTGTAGAATTAATACTATCTATTAAGTACCTTGACATTATGTCGGTGTATTTGTAAAAACAAGTTAGCCTTACCGATATTGTATTTGTTAAGATGATGATCAGGCTTATATGCCTTGAGGTTTAAACATTCGTGGCATATAAAGATTAATCATGGTCTCGCTACTTCATTGTCTCAGCTAATGAGTATACAACGTAATATGTTGTGAATGTTAAAGTTGCTTAAGCTGTTCGCGAACATATTGTTCAGAATTTTATGTTTATGTGATCTTTTGCGTTATCTTTGATATAGTGTTTGTTGTTTTTCAAATACTGAATTTTATTGTTATTATATTTTCCATGTAAATGTAGTTCTATTTAACTCACATTCTGCATATTATAAACCACCTCTGTGGTTTCGTGGAACCGTGCTAATATCGAGTTCGGGAGGTCATCGCTTATATAACCGACCGGGTAAAGTGTATCTAGATATGATGACCTGTCTTCCTGCAGACTGTACCTTTTGATGTAGCTAAAAAAAAAGCGACATTCTAATTTCCCCGCCCTTTATAGCAGTCGACCCACTTTGCAGACCCTACATATCGGGTTTATATTATCAACATGTTGTAGTCTTGAATACGCATGAACTATTTTCCACTGGACGTTAAGCAAATAAAAATCAATTAATTATTCAATAAACGTGGTATTCTAGTACAAAGCATGACATATTCATATTCATTAAGATGTTATCATCTTAAATATAGATGTAATATTTGCCGCTGGTCCAATCCAATTCTTAGAGTTTTTTTTTTTTTAATTTTCGACCAAGTATCATATAATATATTTGACTCTGGTAGGAAACGTTCGAAAACTTACGACATATTAGTAGATTGTCTCAGATTTTTTTGTTCAAATAAAAAAAAACCATCTACTGACAGATAATCAGTTGCATCGCTGTTATTTTTCAATTGTATTGAAAGCTGTTAAGAAAATATTTTACAATTTTATTTCAATAGTATGAAGAGCTGTTTAAAACATATATCAGGCGTTAAAACCAAACATTTTCAGGTGCATGAATTTTGGATAAAAAGAAGGATAATTTACGGTTTATTTGGTTTCACTTGAACGATATTGATTTCAATCTATTGTCAATGTTAAAACTATCATAACTCCAATATTAAATTCAACTTTAACTAACCAGTTGCAAAAAAAAAAAAAAACGGATAAACACTTGTATGCGTTTGAATCTAAAACCTTTTCAGTCGGGTGATTTTCAACTCTTCTAAATCAAAATATACAACTTCATTTCATCCATTAAAAAGCAACAATCTCATTCTACGAAATAAAAAAAATAAAATTGAATAGGTACCGCTGTTAGGACTTCAGTTGCCGATTATATCTTAACATAAAAATAAGAAGATGTAGTATGATTGCCAATGAGACAACTCTCCACCAGAGACGAAATGTCGTAGAAGTTAGCAACTACAGATCACCATATGGACTTCAACAATGAGGAAACCAATACCGAATAGTAAGCTATAAAACATGTTTACCATTTTCAAAAAATAAGAAATTTCTCTGTTGCTTTTGAACAAGCATTGACTTTAATGATACGTTATATGACATGCCATTAGAATTATTCAACTGCAATCAAGTAAAATTTTCCACACCTAAAGCTAGACAGTATATCATTATTTATTGCTATCGCTCTTGAGCTAATATAGAACTAATTTGTTTTCCTCTAAAGACAACGATAAAAAGTACTGAAAAATTGTAAATTTATCATATGGACTTCTTCGTAGACAAGACAGTTGGTGCAAATCAATGTTATTAATGATAGGATATGATAGATATTATTAAATGCAATGTTATATTACTGGAAACCAACGGTATTGAGAGCAGTGCAAACACATTATTTAATCTTATACGATTTTTAAAGCTATAAATGCCAATTCAAAGTTGTTTTTCCTTTTTCAAGCATTATCCTCGTCAATGAACAAATGCGTAGAAAGATATTGATAGTAGGAATGCCCTTATAGTGTAGGATGAAAAGCTTACTGTGGGTTTGAAAGGTCTTATTCATTTATGGAGTGGAATTATTCTTCGGTTGGAAACGTTTGACAATATTGTATCTTTGTATGGACAAACGTTTTTCAGATAATGGTTAAATAATAGAACCACTAATGATGCTAAATAAGGAAATAGATACACTCAACACGTTCAAATAACAATAAGGGTCGTTGTGGCTGAGTTTGTTTGTTTAGTTTTTTGCAGATCGAGTTTGTTCAAATATAACATCACCATTACAATTGTATAAAATATTGCAACACGGCAGCAGATCCAGTAAAAAAGTAATAACAAAAACACCGAGCTCCAAGGTAAATTAAAAAAAGGGGGAAGTCCATAAAACGTGACAAAATCAAACCTCAACTATATCAACCAATGGAACGACTGGAAAACAACTGTTATATTGTTAACAGATATCTGCTATCACCAACATTAAACAAATGCAAATCTTCAATATGGTGATTTGAAAATTCTGCAAGCGTATGAAAACACGGTAGGATCATGCATGTGTAAATTATCATGGAATTGTTTCCCTGAAATTTTTTGCGTGAATATGTACATTACAAATAGCGTTGAAATATAATTTGACATATTTTACAATGACTAAGTTGACTGATTTTTTTTTTGTGCGACCATGGCATAGGTTGACAAGGCGCTAGGTACGCGATATTTCTGTTTATTCGTAATGAATTCAAAAGCGAGTAGAAATAGAGTAAATATCATACATGTTTAGATTTTTCTTCATTCGAACTTTTAAAAAGAAGATATAGGTATAGGTCAATACTTGTAACTGTCGACACAATATCGTATATTTTTCAATATTGTACTGCTTTAGATTTGCCTTAGTTTATCAAATAAATAAATTTGATAATATTTAGAAATATGAAGGTGCAAGTACCACAGTTAAAGTTTATCTTTGAGGTCTTGGACAATTCTTTGTATGTCCTGTTTGGTTATATAGCCCACTAAATTTTATAAACCTAAGGTTGACGTAACCAACAATTATTTCTGGTGAAAGTGAATCCGGAATGAGCATCGGACGCATACAAAATAGATTGATTGTTGGTTGCTCAACTTCTAGTGGCAAATATTTCATGCATGTTCAAGGTAAAAAATAGAGAAGAAACCAAAGGGGCGTCGGTCATCGTAAGTCCAATAAAACAGGCAACACCATGGCAACAATAATAAACTCAGAATAGACAAACAACAAAAACATTACTTAGAAAACTTAAAATTAAGCAACACGAACAATCTGATAAAACAATGTTTCAAATAACGACGTATACGGATAAATGACCTGAATACCTCCATATATCTTGATGAACAAAGTATCTTTATGAAATAAAATTATTTAACCCACAACATATGTTACACCATGCACAATGGCGCATAAAATTGCAATTTAAAAGTCATATACCATATTCCTTTTGATTCAGTCGGAGTTGTTCGTGTGATAGTTTATACTTCAAATAAATAACTATGTAACTTAATGGTTGATATCGCATCATATAATTTTCTTTGTCATGGTTGTTTACAAACAGCATTTTCATATTGATCAGTACTGACCTAACACATTTCAAATAACAATAAACAAACATTACAGCAATGAACAAACATGATTACACACATATGTTTTTACATCATGCTATAGTGATCAATTTTGTTTCCATTCGAAATATTCCGAATCAAATGTTGCATGCTTTCGTCGTTGTGAGTTTGACGTCAGAGCTGACATGTACAATGTCACGTAAAATGTTGTCTTTCTAATGAACTGTGATCTAACTTCGTAGAGCGAATAATGTAAAGAAACCAAATGTGACGTTAAAAACTTCATAAGATACAAAGAATCACCGTCAGCTTTGTATATAATCAATAGACTATAAGGATTGACAAATCAGGAAAAACAAACAAGTTAAAAGATATTAGAGAACAAAAGAACTAAAAAACATTCAATCCAATTGCGATAAACAACTAGTACTAGCATATAAAATGGTTGGTTGCCTGTACAATTAATAACAGTTTCTCCCAATTGAGACCAACAGTGTCATTCTTGACTAGGTATGTAGACAATTTCTAGAGAAACAAGTGTGTTTAATGTATTTCATTGAGATAAACCTATTTCTTTAAAAACATCATAGATATCCCTTTTCACAAAATATTGTGTCAATCTTGACAATATTAACAAATATCTATATAACATTAAACCGGCACGCCTATCATCTACTCTTAAAATGTAAAATGGAACTTCTGTCAATTTAGAAAGATAAAGGGCCAATTTCCCGTGGATTTATTTCACATCAGGGCCAATTTCCCATGGATTTATTTCACATTATCGTGGCCATTTTGAAAACTTTACTTAAATTCACAGTATCGCAGTTCCAAGTGTGTACTTTAAGGTTCTTACATTACTATGGCTTATTTCTAAACAGATCAACAATTATGAACGCCTGGAGATTTTTGACAGATTTTCAGATTTTACTATATTTTTAGTATTTATCCTAAAGATATATACATTAAAAATCAAAATTTTGTTGGAAGTAAAGCTATATATTATCATTCAAATATTCATTTAAGTAAGGAACTTCTTTCGATGCAATAGATTACAAAAACAAAAGTCATGTAATATTTGCAATTTTGCATCAAAATGTCTTCAACAACAACATGCAGCACTTAATAACATTTTATTCTATGGAAATATGTAAAATAGTTGAAAATGATTTTTTAAAGTATCTGATGCAGACTCTTTCATATTGAAATTAAGGTAGGATTAGACAAATTTTCGATTTTAATCAAGTGAGTGTAACAAATGCAAGGAAAGTTGCCCTCTTAAGGGTTATAAAAAGGAAATACATTATAAAATGCTCTTCACGTACATGTACAAGGCAGCGTGATGGTATCCGTCGGGTTATGAACAAGAGGATACGGGTTGGTTGTGTGTTTATAACAGATCACATGGAACTGCTTAGTTTTAAATACGATGTATAATTATATACTAAAGCGACAGAACAAACATTTTGCTCGTTATTGAAGGTCTTATAGTAACCTGTATTTGTTTGAATCTTTATCCTATCATGGATATCTTATTGGCAATCGTACCACATGTCATTGTTTTTAAGATGTATACACTTATGATATTCTGAATGTGCAGATGCACAGCAACCATCATGTGAAATGAGGAAACTAAATACGAAACCACTTGGATGGAAGTATGACATGTGTTCAACTAGTTAAAAGAGCTTATCTAATAACTCTTCGAACGGAAACAAGGGTTGACTGTTGTGAGGCAATTTTTTTTATCGTAATTACAATGCCTTGATATCTGTCTTGGACACAAAGAAAACAACAATCTACTCATTCACGGATTTTTCTTTAATACGCACATGTATTGAAAAAAAATCATTGAATTTTAACAAAGGGATTTAAATCTTCTGCTTGTTTATGACGTTGTAACAGGACTAAGACTTTGCATGATCTTTCGTATCATACTATCCTGAGCAGGACGAAACCCTTTAATCTGGATAAATGCTGCTAAACTTATGATCTATTTTATCATATTTATATTGATGTGGTTTATAATAAAATGTTGTTCTTAAAAGGCCTGTCGTCAAATTCTAGATCCGTACCTACAAAAAAGTATAACAAAAATACACAACTCCAATGTATATTCAAAAAGGGGAAGTCCATAAAAGCTGACAAAGTCAAACGTTGTCAACCAACGGAATGAGTGGAAAATAACTGTCTTGGTCTTGGTACAGGCATTTTCAGATGAAATGATGGGTTAAACCAAGTTTTATGGCTAGCTAAACCTCCCACTTGTTTGAGCAACCCAAACAGACATAATAGGTTAATGTGACAATACTTGGGATCCAGCAGCCTGAACTGTGTGAACATACATCACAGACATACAACACAACTGACTAAAAAATGCAAACAAACTCACAAATAAATCTAACAAAGACGACAACAAAAAAGTTGTTGTGATTGATAGTAAAATTGAGAATGGAAATGGGAAATGTGTCAAAGAGACAGCAACCCGACCAAAGGGCAGCCGAAGGCCACCAATGGGTCTTCAACACAGCGAGAAAATCCCGCACCCGGAGGCGGGCTTCAGCTGACCCCTAAACAAAATGTGTACTAATTCAGTGAAAATAGACGTCACACTAACCTCAAAAACATATAAATGAACTAAAATTAAAAAACATACAAGACTGACAAAGGCCAGAGTCTTCTGACTTGGGACAGGCGCAAAAATGCGGCGGGGTTAAACATGTTTTGTGAGATCTCAACCCTCCCCTAATACCTCTGGCCAATATAGAATAAAAAACCACACAGCAATACGCACAGTAAAACTCAGTTCAAAAGTAAATTTGAAAAAAGACGCCAACAAAAAAAGATTTGTAGTAGATACTAGTAGTCAATTGAGAAGGACGCCGATAAAAAAGTGCTTGTCGTTGATAGTACATACCGTATATAGTATACACTTTCTCGATAAAGTAAAAATTAAGTAAAATATAAATACAAGGGTAAACAAAATAGAAACAACACTTTGTGTCCAAATCGAACCTCAAGACCAACATGCAACAGGAACGCCCAAAGTCAAAACCCCCGATGGCGGGATGCATAAATACCGATCGAGTCACGTCAAAAGTCATACGACCAAAAGAAATACAATAGCACGAAGACAAATAACGGGGAAACTAAGTAAAATAAAAAGATACTCAACTTTAGCACCTAGAATCTATAACTCAAGACCATCTTGTCTTATTTGTGAAGTAGACACTGAATATTTATCTATTAGATCTTGGTACTTTCCGTTTATAGTAAACAGTTTCTCGATAAAGTACAAATGAAACTACAAAACGCATAAATGGAAATGTTCCAGAGTCAGTTATAACATAATGGTATTCAAAGTCCTCGATTTGTTTAATGAACTTTAAGATTTATATTTTGATGTGAAAATAAAATTTCAAAGCTATACAAATCTTCTAAAATATATCCGTGTATCGTCTAATGTGTTTTAAACTGCCTACACGGAAATAGAATATACCTTAAAGTTTCATTATTGTTTTTTTTATAATACATATATATAGACAAACGATCAAATAGCCGATTTTGTTTTCAATTAACAAAAGTGCATATGTTGCCAATGCCGCTACCAACTGCAATCTTATACTTTATATGCACAGGGGGGATCTCCATTTAAAATTAATAGTTTTACAATTGTTATGAATGACAATCACTAGCATTTGAAATCGTCAATGGCTGACGTAATTTGAGTTAAATGCGAAACAGTTGCAATGGTAGGAATGGTTCAGTTGATTACAATTGTATTCTGATATGAATTAAGAATCAATGTGTCTCACATTACTTTTTGTTATACTGTTTACAAGTTATGTTTATATTGATCAGTTCTTAATGATAAACATTTAAAATTTATTAAAATAGTGAAAATGGATACATTTCTATACATCTATTAAACACGATGCAAATGTGACTTACGTTCAATTTTTCAAATTTCCGTGCGATTTATTCAATATAAATATATGGGAATGTGTGGTAATATACAGAATATGAATTAGAAATACATTTAATGACTCTTCTTTGTTTAAAGCAAAATTTTTGTAGTCATCTAAACACATTAATAAGTTGATCAAATGTTCAGAAATATAAAATATGACTTGTATTGCTTTAGAACTGCCCATATTCATGGGTTCGTTTTTATATATACTGATAGTAGAATTTAAGTGTTCTATATACTTTCTCATCCTTGTGTTTTTAGAAGATGAAAATAAGTTGCTTGACCTTTAGAAATGTATTGCAAAGATATAGAAGAATTGTCAAATGGTTAGGGTTTATTGCAAAGTTGGGAGTAATATCTGTCTTCTTAAGGTTCATTCATCAACAGAGGATGTAAATTTATCAACATTCTACTGTCATTAATATGTTCAACGTTAAAGTGGAATGGATTAGATCATGGTAGATTTGTTTTTTTATATTTTGCCAAAAATGTTATAATCCATATCGAGCTACTTAAAAAAAGTATAATAAAAGTTATGTGTCACCGAACATGGCGATAAGCTATAGGTTGTAAACAACTGATAAATTTTTGAAGAATTGTTCAAGGAAAAGGCGTTCTTATGTGAACAGAAAGAAAACCCAAATGACAGATTTTTAAAAATAAGATATGAGCAAATAGCTCTTATAAAAAGCTTAAAGATAATTTCAAGAAAGAATGGGCTCAGCTTTCACTACGTTGTATAATACAAAGTAGAAAACATAATGTGAGCTGCGTCGGATAGAAATCGACCTTATGCAAATGAATATCAATTCATCTGTTAACCTATTTCAAATTGAAAAAAATATTTATGCAAAGTCTGTAACTATTTGAAAATTGAGTTGATATAAGAACGCTACAAAACAGATCTAAATTCATCTTTTATTTTGTATTTGTATGTTCCAAAATCAATCAAAGTCTAAAACATGTACATGTATACTTGCACTTGCATAAGGCCGATTTCTATCCGACGCAGCTCATGTGTTACAGTACATTCCTTAAAGTTTATAAAATTAAATAAAATCATAAAACAGTTGCGATAATAAGATATAATCTTATAAATTTCTTCATTTTAATGAAAAGTCTAACATAGCAATTGCATTGCTGCCTCAAATTCGTTCATTTCAATACTAGTAATAACAGTCGAAATTGCAGACATAAACAGATCAGATTCCTTATAATGAAATGAAGACGCATCCGTCATTTGAAATGTAATTCAAACAAATATTACATTTTGCTTATGATAATGTTGATGGTTTTAAATTAGATCCTCTTTCATCATAAATGTTCATGACATTGGCTATAAACGTATTATACCATATGATAACGACATATTATGATTGAAACTGACGTAAGAACAGAAGGTCTCTCTTTGATGTTTCTGACGCTTAGAATAGGCAAATAATTACAAACGTTTGAAGGTTCCATATGAGGTAATCGGAGATTCTCACTGACAGCAATGCAATGCAAGATGACGTTGAATATCAGTTCCATTGACGTGTTCAAAGTGCTTTATCATAGTGAATATGGTGTTGCCAAATGGTATTGTTTCAAGTATAGTGTAGTTTTTAAAATTATTTTTTTACCTAATTTGATTCCAATCTGACAGAATAAGCAAATATCGAAGTCACCTCTTACGTTCAAATTTTATAGTCAATAAAGACACAAATGGGCTCTAAACAGAACTGGACAGGTATATCAAAAGGACAAGCAATTACTGCTATTCATACACACCCTGTCATGCAATAGTAGTAAATGGAAGGTCAATCAAGAATTTTACGAAACCGGTATATTGATAAAAGAATGTTGAAAGACAATAAGTGACATGTTAAAACACTTATTTGACCCCAAAGAGGTATGGTCAACTTCTTTTCATAGAATCAATATAGAAAACAATGACAAAACTTTAGGAAACTTAGATATAAGAGAGTCCAAAAAGTATAGTCTGTAATTCTTGTTTCATTCGTCAAGTTTTCCACTGATATTTCGATTTACCTCTGTCTTCATATTTTATTCATTGATATAAAAAAAAAATCATGATTTGTAAACTTGATTTGGCTCCATTCGGTTTGTCATTATTTTGATAATTTAATTGTATTAAGTTAAAAAAAAAATTAAACGAGTTCGTGTTGCTCATTGTTAAGATTGTGAATTTTGTGAATCGTTTTGAGGGCTGTTTTGGGGTTTTTTTTGTTGGTGGGGGGTCAGGGCCAGGGCTTAAAAATTAATTACAGGAATATGCTACATGTAACTGAATTTGGACCATTATATCCCTTTGGTATCATCTGCTTCTCTTCGATGAACATTTGAAATCATAAGAAATTAAACAACTCATGACTTGGGCGGCAAACACCCTCATGTTTACACATTTATACAATACAAAATGACCAAACAAAATAGTTACCAGGCCATGTGTGTTTGGCATCTATTCATCCCTGTGCATACACGTATAAATACATTTGGAACAAAATATATAAGTACAATTCAGTTCGAGTGCGGGAGGTCGTGAGTTCGGACCCGATTGAATCAAAACAAAGACTTTAAATGATGTTTGCTGCTTCTCCGCTAGGCACGCAGCATTAAGAAGTAAGAACAAAGACTGGTCGGCTCGGAGTTAGAATAATATCTTCAGGTAGAGTAACATGTCGTACTGCGGACTGTTACCATGTGAAATAGCACGTTAAAAATTCGGCTCACTGTGTCGATCTAGTACAAAGAAGGGTTAATCTTCATATTACATTAAAATGTTATCGTCCTGAATATGCATTTATTTTGTCAATGGACGTTAAACAGCCATCCATCATCATCATCAGCAGCATGTTTAAATTCTATATGATTGACTCAATGATTGACATGAAATGGATTTAAATTCACTTTTATAATTGTTGATTCAGTTCCTCGTTTGTTTCTTGTCGTCTAAATATAAGAACTGATAAACGGAAGCATTAATAGCTAATAACATTTTATGTTGCGAAACCAATTTTCCAATCTATTTTCATACAGATTGTAGCTTTCGATTTCCAATGGAGGATATTGGAGATTTCCCTTATTTGGAGAGAAAATTGTTGAATTATCATTTCGTCAATAGCGATTCGACACTGATATAAAACCTCATCCACGGATAATGTCAAGTTGCCATCCTGAATGACATAACCAGACGAATATTCTGTGAATAATGCAAATTTTCATAAACAATATCAGAGTATCATTCGCATATGTAAATGATAACTTGTTGCTCTCCAGAGTAAAGATCTGAAATACATGAGATAAGTTAAAATAAAGGATTTTTTAACTACGTTTACTCACTTTTAATTGATGGTTGGCATTTCATAATCTAAATGGTAAGAGGGTTCACATGGATTTTGTTTTGATATATATAGCAATGATATATTGTAATAACAAAATTCGAACTATTATATAAAATCTGAGGCATTTACATCGTATGGTGCATATATATTTGTACAGAACAAAAAACTCACTTAGTAAGTTATTTATTTAATTTTTTTATTTAATATAACTTGTGGTTACAGTAACACGTAAGAATTGCCCTTGTTAAGACTTTAAACTTTTAATATGCTTGAAAACAGAATCTTTAACATTAAATGTGACGTTGAAATGCAGTTCACTACATACTGAAAGGCAATTTCTTTTTTTTTTTTTTTTTGATTATTGTATAGTTTTGAAGATTCAATTTGGATTATATATATATTTATTCACCATATTTGTATTATCTTCAAGATTGAAAACACAAGTAGAGAAATGATGTATTGCGGGAATTGTAGTTTTCAAATCTACTTCCTTAATTGCTTTAAGACGATATTAGATAACCTTAAATCTATGTTTTTTTCCAGTTAATCTTGAAAAAAATCTGCACGTTTTGTGACACCATACATCAACATAATTCCATTTCACAGTTAAGTCGTAAAATGTATTACATCATGTCTACTTCAGTGTGCACAATGAACAATGAGGTTGATATTGCTTGTTTGTTAGTAGGACCGTGAAATCAATATTGCCAATTGAAAGAGTAACAAGTATTAGTTTCAAACCATGGAACAGATAAAACGACGACTGAAAACCTGCATGTCCAGTTTGATTCATTAAATACATGTATATAATAAAGAATTTGTGAATCAGCTAACAAACAAGAAAACTGACATTCAGGATGATATGAATAAATTATAATGTTTTGATTTTTTTGTAGTGTACTCATGAAAATATCTAATTTTTAAGGATTTTTTGTGTTTTTTTCCCCGAAAAAATGTAATCACAGTTACCATGGCACCCATAATAGCAACAAAGGAAATTACCATTTTTTTTTCTTAATATTAAAATAATAACAATATGGAACAAATCCATTACTATACGTGCCAAGCCTCTTTTTTAAAACTTTGATGTTTACAGAGAATTGGCATTAAATTGTTTCCACTAAGTACATACGTATATAGTTTTACCTACAAGGATTGTCCGTTTTCCTGTCGAATGTCGGTGGTTCTCTCCGGGCACTCAGGCTTTCTCCACCAATAAAAACTGACCGCCACGAAAGAGCCAAAAGTGCTGAAAGTGGCGTTAAACACACATTAATCAATCAATATAGTTTTACATGAATGTAGGTAAGGTTGAATTCGCTGCTATTCTGCGCAAATTAATTGCAAATCAAAGTAAATGGCGAATGAACCTTATAAAAGATATTTCGGGTATGAGAAATCGAAAAAAAATTAAGTAAAAGAAAGTTTAAAAAATGTATATCCAAACTTATATTTCTTTTTCAACAATCTATAATGGACGAATGATAATTTTTTTTTTAAGTTTTATAAGAGTGATGAACAATTAATTCCATATGAATTACGGAAATAGCTTTATTATGATTTTGGTCCCCAAAATTTAATGATATGAATAATGATTATAAATGGTGCAAATATTACACTTCTTGCTAAATAAAAATAAGAAGATGTGGTATAAGTGCCAATGAGACAACTCTCCATCCAAGTCATAAGGTGTAAAAAGTAAACAATTATAGGTCAAAGTACGGCCTTTAACACGGAGCCTTGGCTCACACCTAACAGCAAGCTATAAAGGGCCCCAAAATGACTACTGTAAAACAATTCAAACAGAAAAACCAACAGTCTAATCTACATAAAAAACGAGAAACGAGAAACACTTAAGAACCACATCAACAAACGACAACCACTGAAACAGGTTCCTGACTTAGGACAGGTACAAACAAATGCAGCAGGTTTAAACGTTTTAACAGTGTTTTTAGAATCAGATTATGGTTGCGCATAAGATATGCATATTGACCTTATCAATCACTCGAAAGCTCCAGACTTATTAGGCTATGACGGACTCCTGAAATCATGATTAAAATCAATAGTGCGATACTTACCATCCTGCGGAGAAGGTACAAGTTTGATTGCTTTCTTGGGAATATTTAAAGAATGATTAAAGAAAGAAGAAAGTGTAATGGCAGCTACGACTCAAACGATATACAGTTAGTGGACGCTTTTGATCATAATCATTACAAAGAGTAAGTTCGATTCTGAAACTACGACTCAAAGTGTCTCATTTGAGAGTAATTATGAAAAAAACAGTTACTATCGGTCACCAGTCATCAGTCAATTGAGGATTATTTGTTTTATTCATTAATTTAATATCTGTGACATATTTTCTACTTTAAATGGCAACAAGATCATACATTTACAAAATCATGATTTAACATTAAAGAACTTCAATATATTTCATGAAACAAATATTTATTTCGCTGACTAAAGTAATTCGTTATTAAAGTTGAGTTCCCATTACATGTAATTACGTAATTTATGGTGTCGTAAAAGATTTCTCAAACTATATTTTTGGTTTGATAATAAATTTCTTTAATCTCAAATGGTAGAAAAGTTAATAATCGAAAAGGTGTTAAACAGACTTTCACATTTCCATGGTTACAACTCTTACATAGAATAAGAAAGCAGAATTTTTCAAAATATCGCTCTTACAGATGCATCAATGACATTTGCCAAATTTGCTTCTTTAGAATTTTCTGTAATAACGACACTAAGTTATCTGAGCGATAGCTTTGCGACTATTGATTTTCTAATGCTAAATAATTAAGTTTGAATTCAACACGTATGTTGGTGTACTGGGATTTGATGTCGCAAAACAAAAGTCATTTGTAATACCTTTACTGACGAAAGAGCGGTATTGGTCTTATGTATACGTTGCATTTATTATACAATCGAATCGCGATCTCTTCGATAGAAGTTGTTTGGTGAAATAGTTATCGGGAATTTTAATTTCTGTCATATAAGAAGGTAAAGTATTCCACTTTATTATACAACTATTCTGTTAACTCAAGAACATGTGATCACAAAATTATTCTCGTAGAATTTGCAAATCTATTAGAACAACGTAATAGAGATGTAGAGATTACTTTTTAATTACTGTATAATTTTCATGAATGGGTTGTGTATTTTCAATTTGCAGTATTACGAATGGCTTGATGTAAAGGTGATCATTCCTTTACTCTGATGATGAATTACTAAAATTGTGTGCTGGTGAAATTGACTACAAAGTTTGACACTTCGAACAGCTAACCTTTCATAAGAGTTGTACAAAAAAACTTATTCGATCTTAATTTCTTTTCCATTTTTGGGGGAAGGGGTTAACATTTGATATAAATTTTCTAAAACTAGTTTATGATGATTGACCTGCGGGATGTATGTTAAATAAACGTTTCTTTTATGTATTGTTCTCTATACCTGTTTCTTAAATCAAATAAACAATTTGATCATCAAAACACAGAAGGAGTCTTAATGAAACAATTTAAAAACCCTCAGATCTAAAATTTATGTTAATAGTCGATGTAAACTCTAACGTTGTAATGTAAAGTCTAGCGCCGAAGATGTTAACTACAGCATTATGATGAATTTAAAAGTCTAGCACTGCATTTGTACACACCAGCGACTCTTTTAAGTTATAAAAAATGTGTATGACATACGAGTATTTTTACTCTTAAGATTTTTTGTGAAAAGAGCTAGATAATATTTATCACAGACGCTGAAGGCTTAAACGCTATGTAAAGTCCAGCGTTAAAGATGTAAATTTGATGCATATGAACTATGGGAAACATATAGGGATGGTTCCCATATTAATAAGTACAGGATTATAATGATACCCTGCAATCCTCAATCCATCCCCCCAAAAGAAAAGTTATAAGTTAGTCAAACGTATACAACATTCTTAGTATGTTGTAGCTGTGCATTATGTATTTGGTTTGGCCAATGTTGATACATAGGGATTGTTTAGTAATAACAAGTGTATGTCAATAAGTACATCATTACATGTTCAGCGGTCGACTTTAAAAACCATAACTATAGCATTCACCTCTAACACTGGGACCGAATTACACCGAGCTCTTATTCCGAATTTTTATAAATATCATTTTTTTCGTACTTTACTCTAAGTCGCCGAAAAGGGCACGGTATGTATTAAAACTTACTCGCAGTTGTTTATGGCTGTTTTTTAGTTGAAGAAAACCGTGAGGAACAGAATAGGCTATCCATCATTTTAACACTTCATTTTCAACTATTCACCTTATTATTTAAAGTTAAGGAATGTATCTCCCTCATGCAAAGCTCTGATTCCTTGCCCAGCTTTGGCTATACTTTTTGGTCCTTTCTGGTTTATAGCTCTTCATATTTTTAATAAGCTTTGGATTTTCAAATATTTTGGCCTCGAGCATCACTGAAGAGACATTGATTGTCGAAATGCGCATCTGGTGCAGAAAAATTGGTACCGTTTATGTTATTACTACCACTGGGTCGATGCCTCTGCTGGTGGACTGATAGTCCCCGAGGGTATCACCAGCCAGTAGCCAGTACTTTGGTACTGGCATGAAAATCTGGATTTTGTGTTATTAAAATTTGCTGTTACAAAATTTTGGAAATTATTTAAAGTTAAGGAATGTATCTCCCTCATGCAAAGCTCTGATTCCTTGCCCAGCTTTGGCTATACTTTTTGGTCCTTTCTGGTTTATAGCTCTTCATATTTTTAATAAACTTTGGATTTTCAAATATTTTGGCCTCGAGCATCACTGAAGAGACATTGATTGTCGAAATGCGCATCTGGTGCAGAAAAATTGGTACCGTTTATGTTATTAAAACATCAAAAGAGTGTTTATCATTGGGCTATTTATTTTACTCGTTGATTTCAGCTTGATAGGGGTAGTATCTACCTTAAGCACAACCTATCTGAAGCCAATAATTCCCAGAACTCATTATAATCTTCTGTCAGACGTATTGCATCTATTTTTTTTTTTTTTTTTTTTATACTTTTTGTGTCAGCTTATTATAGAAGTCTAAGATCCAAATAAGTACAATTCCTAGATTCTAAAGGAATTAATAAAAGAAGACCTTAATCACATTTTTTAACCATTTTAAAAATTGAGAAATTAATCACTCGTCGATTAGAAAAATAAATACAATGATGTAGATTTTTTTATTCGATTTCTATCATGAACAAAATTAATTTGATAATCGTTTAAGAAAACACCAGGTATGTCAACGAATACTCGAGTATTCGGGTATCACTCGGTAGTACTGAGTATCGAATACCAAAACGATACTCGACTAATCGGTTTCCTGTTAGATGATTGCTGTCTTCTATATATAAAATTGATCTTCTTGAGAACCTCTTTGGGAAAATGTGTTATACCTGGAAATAACACATTATTTCACACCAACATTTAATGTTTACAAAGGCGTAAGGATTAGAAGTTTAACTATTCACTGAGGGTCACCAGAGGAAGCAACGAATTTATTTTATTTGAATAGAATTTCTTGTCAACTATTATTTGGGACGGTCGGTTTTGTAACTTTGTAGTTACAATCTTGCAGACGAAAATATTTCTGACGGTACCGATGTGACGGAATGGTTAAGACATGTTTAGTTTTAAGTGTTAGCCTAGGTAAAGCCCACGTATTTCGGATGCATTTTAATTGACAATTTAGCACAAGCATTCGAAACAAAATGTATTTTATTTACTAGTATGACATATCAGTGATACCTGTTTAATTTTCCCAAAGAGGTTCTCAAGAAGATCAATTTTATATAGAGAAGACAGCAATAATCTAACAGGAAACCGATTAGTCGAGTATCGTTTTGGTATTCGATACTCAGTACTACCGAGTGATACCCGAATACTCGAGTATTCGTTGACATACCTGGAAATAACACATTATTTCACACCAATAAATGTTTATGGTAATACAATTTATTAAAAAAATTACCACTAGAAGTTTCTTTTGTTACCTATTCTGACATCGGACTCGGACTTCTTTTAAACTGAGTTTTACTGTGCGTATTGCTATGTGTTTCTTTATTCTACATTGGCTAGAGGTATAGGGGGAGGGTTGAGATCTCACAAAACATGTTTAACCCCGCCGCATTTTGCGCCTGTCCCAAGTCAGGCGCCTCTCGCCTTTGTTAGTCTAGTATATTTTTTTAACTTTAGTTCATTTATATGTTTTGGAGTTTAGTGTGACGTCCATTTTCCCTGAACTAGCACACAATTTTAGTTAGGGGCCAGCTGAGGACCTCCTCCGGGTGCGGGATTTTCTCGCTGCATTGAAGACCCATTGGTGGCCTTCGGCTGTTGTCTGCTCTTTGGTCGGGTTGTTGTCTCTTTGACATATTCTCCATTTCCATTCTCAATTTTATCCTTCAACTTGTTTTTGTTTTTGTTATAGGGAAAAGTAACGTGTAATCTAGGGGTTGTTATTGGTTGCTGTAAAGTGCTATATTTGTTTTCGTCAATTCTTAGTAGTGAATCATTTCACATTTGGTCATACCGGGGCCTTTTATAGGTTACTATTTTATATGGTTTGGTATGGGGTTTGCTGGTTCCTGAAGGCGTACGGTGACCTGTAGTTGTATTCATCTTATAATATTTTTATCTTTTATTATATAGTTGTTTCATAAGCAATCATACCTCATTTTCTTAAAGAAAAGTAGGAGAATAGTACAGTTTTCAAAGTGCTTTTGTATTTTCAAGTTGGAATGCAAATATCATGGTAAATAATTATCAGCATGCGGCGGAAAGCAATCATCGATGAACCAATCAATCACCAATCAATCAATCAATCAATTAATGAACGATGACATGTCTGTAGGATTGTTCTGTGAATGCGATTTTTGCTATTAGGCCTGGATTTGACAATTTAGTGTTGCTCTGTAAATACATTGTTTATTTTGGGAATAGTCTTGTCTGTCCATCGTCGTGATCGTACATGAAATATTTGCCACTGGACGGAAGGCAAGTACCGATCTGTCCTCATTTTAATGTATGCCATCTGATTAACCCGTTATAATTTTTTTTTATTTTTCTGCTAGTTAATTTGTTTACTGTCAGGATTCGAAAAACGTATCATCAATTTTATTTCCAGAAACAATTAGTTTGCCTGAGATCATTGCAAATGTACTCGTGTTATTGGTAAAAAAATTAAACAGCATTTATTGTGAATATTCAATCAAAGAACAAAACCAAAAGGCACGACAATTTTTATGTGAATTTTATAATGTTCCTTTGTATTTAATTTAGATTCGATAAACATAAATAAAAAATAATACAACTGTGTAACTGATAGATAGTAAAATATCATATTATACAATTGATTTTTTCGCTTGTCTGAGGTCGATATATGTTTACCTATTTATACTCTATTATGTACATTTCACATCTAATTGAATAAAGAAATGTTCCGTTGTATTTGTATAGACTTGTCCTGATGGTATTATAAAGACGTAAGGATGGCATCCTCTGTAACAAATTTAGTACATCCAAGCTGCACACAAAGGTATGTTAATTTCATATGTATTTACATAAAATGGTTAGCACACTCTTTAATTCCAGTGAATACCATTTATGTTTTCATTTTGAAATAAGTCTTGTTTTTGAAAAAATATGGCATAATTTCATTCCCAGGAATTTAATAGAATAAAAGTAAATTCTTTTAATCGCATACAATTTAATTTCATTTAACGATCTTTTGTCTCTTAGAAACAGATTGTAAAGTTAAACTAATCTTAATCATATAGAATTGACTCTTAAAAGATCAGTTAAATATTAACTTAATTCAATAATGCATTTCAATTTTAATTTGACAGTAATGAGGCAATGTAATTGCAAGAAAAAATTCGGGATTTTAAACACTGTTGTGCCGAAGAAACTAAAATAATCAAAACAGTCAACACAAATTAGAATCTTGTTCTGTGTTATCTAAATGAATTTCTGAATACACATTGAATCTAAAAAGTAAATTGAACTCAATTTTCTAAAATACAAATAATCGCGATTCAATTGACTCATTGTTTAAAGATATTTTTTTTATAGATACATGAATATACATGAGTGATTTCTTTTAGGTGTTCCCTGAAAAGAAGAAGATCGCATCGATCATCAAAGTACACAAGCAATGAAGCAATGAAAGGTCAGCTATGTATCATATAGATTATTTCTGATTAGGTCATTCCAGAAACTCCGGCTTCCTCCACCAATAAAAACTGGCAGCCATGATATAGCCAATGACACTAAAAGTGGCGATAATAGCCAACGACACTGAAATTGGCGATAATAGCCAAGGACTCTGAAAGTGGCGATAAAAGCCAAGGACACTAAAAGTGGCGATAAACACCAACAAACGAATGCGTCTTATGTGTTTTTTTTTTTTTTTTTTTGGGGGGAGGTTGGGAGGGGGTGTATTTTGTGTACATGGCAAATCATTGACTGTTAAATACATTTGCCCTTTTCTAGACTTTGGGGAGATTTAGACCTTGACATATTGCACAGACATCCGTCTATTGTTGACCGCTAGGTGGTGGTTTGGTGGTTCTGTGTTGATGGATTGCTGACTTATTCATGTTTATGTTTATTAAACATCTTCATGGACACTGCATATATAAAAATAAGGAGATGTGGTATTATTGTCAATGAGACAAATACTACATATAAATAAGAAGATGTGGTATGAGTGCCAATGAGACAACTCTCCATCCATAAAAAGTTAACAATTATAGTTCAAAGTATGGCCTTCAACGCGGAGCCTTGGCTCACACCGAACAGCAATCTATAAAAGGCCCCAAAATGACAAGTGTAAAACAATTCAGACAGGAAAACCAACGGTCTAGTCTATAATAGATAAAACGCGAAACGAGAAACACCTATGAACCAAATCAACAAAAGACAACCACTGAACAACAGGTTCCTGACTTAGGACAGGTGCATAAAAATGCAGCGGGTAGTACATTTCTGAGTTATAGAATTATTTCCGCTTCATTTCTCACTTATTATTCTAACATATAAAGTGTTAAGATTAATTTTGTTCTATGTCGACGGGTTGCTGTCCTTGGCGTGAACATCTCTAGTCTCCTATTATTCATATTTAACCGATAATCAAATAAACATATCCTTGACACAAAATAGACATATCTATCACACTTAAAGAGTACATTTATTAACAATTACCACTTCAATGCAATTCGATAACTTTGCAAGGCCAGTAAACATTAGCGAAGACAATACAAGAGGGTCTGGATTTTTTTTTTTTTTGGGGGGTTCTTCCTTTCTTTATTCTTTATTTTTTTTTTATACTATTTATATTTTTATATATTTTGCCTATTTTTTACTATAATCATTATATTTCAACACCCCATTATTCTATATTCTTTATTTGTTTGCCTATTTTTGCCTATCCTTTTTTTTTTTTGCCCTTTATTCTGCACTTTTTGCTCATTATTTTGTAAACCCCATCCAGACCCTCATATGAAAAAGTTTAGACTAAGGATGATAATGAAAGATGTCATTATTTTTCAGCAAGCCAAGAAAAAAAAAATGGAATTAACACATTTAACACACACCGATAATTTCAAACCTACCACAGAGACAATTAGAACACAAGAGACAATTAGAACACCAAGAGACCAAACTATTTTGGAAAATACGTTTTGGATAGAAACATGATTATAGGTTGATTGGAAAAGAGGCGATGCGAGATGTCAATACACGAAACAAGTCTCACTTAGTAACAAATATATCCAAATAATATTTGTAAATATAAGGAGATGCGGTATGATATCCAATGAGACATTATAAAAAAAAAAGATTAAAAAATAAATATGTGAATAATTAACAGTTGCTATTCAGCCTTTAACAACGAGAAAACCTAATATCGCAAAGTAAACGGAAAAGGCCTCGGTATCACCAAATGTGAAACAATTCAATTGAAAAAACCAACAACATGATTTGTAATAAAACAATGAAAGAAAAACAAATATGGCAGAAACCGATCACCGACAACCACTCAGGTTACAGGTTCTTTGCTGGATTTGTCATTCCACTTTACTACGACATGTATGTACTAACGCAACATAAGAACAAACTGTAAAATTCAGTAAAGGGCTTGACACATCAGATCGATATTTTGCACAAAACAAATAACAAAAAGACGAAAAACACAAGATATCGATCTAAGTGTATTCACAATTACTGAAGGCTGTTTCACAGCCTTTTAACAGTAACTAATGAATAATAATATAACTCGTGTTTTTCAAGACAAAAATGTCAATCGGTTTACCTCCAACTGATTGAGTGTTAATATGTCAAAAGCATGACCTTATGCAATGCCAAAATATAAGTAATAATACACGATGAAGGAGCATACAGTTTATGTGTTACATGTAATAGCTGGATAGCAATACAATTTGTTAAACTGTTAAAAATAAAATCAATGTTAGTACCGATAAAGACAACATTCAAAGATCTATCTTCAAGAATGAGTTTATATTCAAAGGATGAATAAGTTTACATAGATCGTATCATAGTTTTCTATCTATAACCATCATTTCCGTAAATCTATTTGTTGTAAGAAAACCTAGGAAAAGCCAAACTGCCAAACCAAATCTATGAAAGAAGCTTCTTCCCATTTATTGTTATCCTTTATCTCCGACAGTTATTTTAATTTATACGGCGATGACGTAACGAGCTGGCATCTATACATTGTTCTTGTAATAAATTTTTCCATTTACATACAAGGCCATCATGCATGTGGTCACCTCTCCAATTTGAATGAGGTATAGCGATAAGGACTTGAGGAAAAAAATATATTAAATTACTTTGATTTTTTCAGGTGAAGAACATTGGACTAAAGTTCTCCAGACAAAAGAACAAACTGCATTTTATAAAAACAGATGTGCCTGTAAAAAGTCGCCAAATTTAAATAGTTTAGTTCGTCCTCGGTCAGAAGGCGCTGAAAATGTATTCCCGTCAGTTTTTCGACGATTTTATTTATGGATAAACTCTAGAGTAAAATCACACAGTACACATGATCATGACAAAGTTTTCATACCGGAATTACAGACGAGATCAGAATCCGACTCCGGATGCGAAACAGATATATTATCAAATACACATCCAGTTTTGATACGAACTCAAAAACTACAACTTGACTTAATTAGCATAAACGATGCAGATGATCCAAACTATGTATATATTAGAAACAATAAATCAGCTGATGCTTCACCATCGCTTCATCCGTTTCCATCTACTCATAATTCATTTTCAAATATTAATGAAATGCTTACTGATGACAATAAAAAGAATTTTTTGACACTCAGCGTAGGAGAATCTGGAAGCCGACAGAATTTGACAGTTACCAGAAGTGCACCCTCACAAAGCCAACGAACGTCACGTGTAGCTGAACCAGTCTGTAAAATCAAACCATATCACACATGGCCTCTTTCGAGAAAAATTCTGGAACAGAAGGGTACGTTTATAACTAAACTAAATGTATAAAAAGTTAATACATGTATATACATGTATGTTCTACTAATTGTTTGGACTATGATATGTAGAACAAGGATAGTAAGATAAATTAGGAACCACATTACTTTAGACAGTGGAACTGGATGGGGGCAAGTTGGATCGGACGAAATTGCCGATAAATCTTGTAATCTTATTTTCTTATTGAAAGTGTGGACGCAGAATAATGTTACAGTATTTAAGCAAAGTTCCTAAATTTTAAAATTCATCCCGAATATGCATGAAATATTTGCCTGCGGATGTCGAATAGACAACAAGGAATTAAACAATCTATTTCTACCATATTGTTTTAAACAATAGAAATTTAGCCGTTCTGTCTATACTGTTAAGTGTTATAGGGCTCAAATATTTAAATATTTGATGCCGAAATTCCGCTCTCGCGCTTACCTCATGAAGATATTTTGAGACATTTGTCGTGAACACTTAAAGAATTATCATGCTTTTATTTTGCAATCGTTAATAAAAAAATGTTCTAAAATGGCTCTCATGACTAAACAAAGAAAAATCTCTCTTCGTCATGTCAGATATTTTGGGCTTTTATAATAAAGTTGCACATCGAATAATGAAAAAATCCGATAATTCTCGTCTTAGATTTTGAATTTTCAAACAGTTTGGATTCCAGCAACACTGAATAGACATTAACGGTTGAAATGTGCATCTGGTGGAGTAGAATTAGTACCATTAATGTTATTAATTAATTTTATATTGTATGCAAACAGGTAGTTGAAAAATCCTCAATCCTTATTAACATAAGTGTACGCATGCAGGTTTCTGTTTAATCTTTGAAAGATTCTTTTTTTTTCTTTTAGAAGAAGAAAAGAGTACAGTTTTTGACAATTTAGAAAACCGATCTATGTACCGGTAAGCATAAATAATCATGGTTCAAGTAAGGAAAAAGACTCTGATATATCAAAATCCCGAAAATAAAAAAATAATTTTATTTCAATTCATTCTGGTACATTTTTAATTCGATGTTTCTTCCACGTACACCGACACTCTGCGTTATGATACCTCATGTTATTGTTTCCATTGTCTAAAAATTGACGTTCATAATGAGAAATACCCACAAATGCGTCTCATACCAAACTAATCCCTTTTTTTAATTATACACTTTAAAGGGTCATACGCAGCTTTCTTCATGATTCGTGAAATTTCATAGTGGCCAATTTTAACCAACCACAGTTGTATAATATTCCGACAATGAGCGAACTTTTCTGTTTTTGCAAATGAAGGAAGCAAGTAAAATTCCCTATCTTAGTCTACCAAAATCCACGTTCTTGATCACCACCAATCAAGAACGTTTGGAAATTAAAGTTTCAAAAATGCAAAGACTCAAAAAAGTTTCTTTGAAATTCCTTTACCTATATTGTAGGTAAAATTTCAACAAAAAACTGTTTATATAATTTTTGGGGGAAACTTTTCCAAATAAGCTATATGTACAGATGTAATTAAATGTTGGTGATTTAAGTTAAATTGATATGCACGGGTAGACAATATCGATCTTTATTGATCATTGCTATATTTTTTATTTTGAATATAATTAAAAGGTCATTCGTCAATGCGCACCAATCAATACTATAAACCAGGTTTACTGCTAAGATTTAACAAATCTTCAATAAGTTTTGTAAACAGCTAGTCATTTGCTGAAAATGATCAAATGCTATTGAAAAATTGAAGTTCCGCTGTTACTAAATGAAACTTTACAGATATAAATCAGAAAGGATGATTTTGTTACAAATCAGTTCAGTTTGTATATGTGTTGTAAAACGTCTTGTTAATTTCAACAATTTTTCTTCATAAATATTATCAATACTTTTAGAAATCCTTCGGCAGAAGATCTCACAAACCTAAAGGAATTTTCCATTCCATACGAAGACCTTGAATTCACCACGTGTTTTCGAACTGGAAGAGACCGGGTCATTTACCGGTAAGATAGAATTTTCTACACTGTACAAAATAATGGTTATTTGGCTTCAATTACATATGTTTGAAGTCGTATTCGTTCAGATTAAAATGCGTAAAAATGACAATGAACAATTAAGTAGTGGGGTGATGTTCATTTTCCGTGTAAAATGATGACAGTTTTTCATGTAAGGCACATTGATACATTGATTATCAAAAGGTAATTGTTTTTTGTTGCGCTAATTTTGTTTGCATTTGCTTCTTTGATACATGTGTATTTACGTGTTTTGCATTATTCAAACGTTTACCAGAAAAAAAAATATAAGATGATTCTATGTCATGTATTCTTGCACGAACATTTCATGCCGTTGTGAAGAATTCAATATAGCGCTTATATAATAAAAATATAAACTCTTTAATAACAATTATTATTTTTTAATTTACGGCACAAAATACAACGAGAGAAAACGGTTGTCATATTAAAAACGAATAGATAAAACATGGAAAAAGGACTATTTTATGGAGAAACATATGCAATTTCAGCCATTTCAGATAACAGTACAATATCAATATACATATACTGAATAAAAAAATGCAACAGAATATCATAAGCGAATAGCACACGCCAATAGTATTTCGGTTTAATTTATAATATAAAGTTGTCAGTGAATATTTTTTAGATCTTAAGGTTTTAGTCCATGGCCGTGTTCTTTGATATGACAAGAAAAAACTTAAATCTTGTTATTTTTTAACATGTTGTAATTTTAGAGTATATATCTCCCAGTTGAGTTGATACTCATAAGAGTAGCTGTTAAAAAAGGAAGCTATTGAACCAACAGTTTTTAATTGTAAATGTGTATTCATATAATTCAGAACCTTTCTGTTTGTCATCGTTATTTTTTTTTGTCGGTCCATATGGAATATTTGTGTTACAGATGACCAGATGTGTGGATATGTTCCATTTTGTTATATTATCAATCAAATCCTTGTTTCCTCGTTAATCATATGACCGGATGTGACTTATGAACATATTTGTACCAAAACAACACGACGGAGCAGGAATTGCTAACCTTTCCGTGGAATCTGAAGAAAACCCCGGTTTTTTTATTGGTTTCGTGATGCGTAATCATTAGTTTTCTGTTTACCTTATGTCTGCCTATTATGGTCCGTTGTTTGTCTTTTCTTCTTTTGTTTTGTTTTCACAATGGCGTTGTGTGTCTTTCTTCGAGTTCCGGTTTTTGATTGGCCGCTCGCTAGAGATATTCAGCAACCTTTATCATACACGAATAGACGCTCTTTCAAAATTGTGTTATAGTTTTCATCGAAATGTACGAGCCAAAGTGCGACTCTCTTCTATGGCATTGTAAACACTGTAATAACAAAGGTTATCATACGGAGATTGCTTCCGGGTTATCAAGAATAAATATATGACCCTTTACATCTATTATTTCTACAGTGGGAAATGGCATGGAGATGTTAACATTCATTATTATGGCAGTTACACAGCTCTAGATTTCTGGCATTTGGTTACAAAGATGCAGCGAGTTCGTCACGAAAATGTTGCTTTATTCATGGGATCATGTACAGATTTCAACAAATATTCCATAATTGAAAGGTATTTTATAAAATAAAGAATCAAACAAATAAACTGTTTTATGTCCTTTTCTAGATTAATAAAAGTGAAGAAAATTGATGTAGTGAGATTCTGATATAGCACTTTTTAATTAAATGAAGAAAACAAATAACTGCATTGTGAACATACAGCCTACACTCATGTCTTCTGTTTTCTTTCTTAGCATACAAGACGGTGTGTCTTTATACGAACACATACATATCCAGAAAGAAGTCTCCAGTATGCAGTCCAAAATACAACTCCTACGACAGATCTCCCATGGGATGGGATATCTTCATGCAAAAGGAATAGTGGTGAAAAATCTTAATACAAGAAACATTTTCTTGTGTCCAAAGGCACGGGTCAGTGTTATGGATTATGGAATTGTAGAACCACAACATGATAGGTAATTAGTATATAAGGGAAGACAATAGTATTTAACTCTGTTTTTAAACTATATGCATGATTCAAAGAAGGAAAATTACAATAGAACTATACGTGCTCGATTAAATAATATTTCAGGTAGAGAACATGTTACGCAGGAGATATGACCGATGTAAATACACGTTATGTATGTTCAGTAATAGTAAGCAGTCTAATGTTATATTTAATTATTAATCGTTAAATCTTAATTCATAGTTATCAGCATCTAAAATGCTATTCATACTTTAAATTGCATGATGATGAATGATCATTCATATTGTAAATTATTATATATATATGATGATTATCGCTTTAACTTGATCATCTGAACATGATATTAAAACTGATAAACGATATCATTAATAGAATGATTTATATAACATTTTACGTTGCATAATTTTAATAGATTATTCTATTCATGTGATTATTGAGATTTATTAGTTTCATGAGAATTTAATGAATTATTAAGAACATTATCACGAGTAAACCATTACATATTAATTACAATGACGATATACGTCGAATTATAATCTGAATTAAATATAATATTCATAGTAATATGATTTCACTAATTGTAATCATTGATTGTATATAAAGAATAGTTCATCAGATTATTAATAAGTTATATTTATATCAAATGTATCATGTTACAAATTGAATAATTAAATTATGATTTAAGATATGTATATTGAAATTAACAATATATGTAATAATTTAAATCGTACTATATATATAAATTTACAGTATTAACTATTTTGTATAATAATTTTAAAATACTTTAAAGTTAATATCTAAATTTTTTAAATACTGTTTATCAGTTTAAAGTGAATAGCATTTCATTATTAATTATGAATCTTTAATATGTTAATAATAGCAATTTTATTTAATTTAAATGATTTCTTACTATATTAAGTATTTATCAATTATTTATATGTATAAGATATAGATTTAATTATGTAGTTAAATACTAAATTTACATATAAATATCTTCAATTGAACAATTAGTTAATATGTTTGAATTGTCAGTTTAATACTTAATTGCTAACGATATGTTGTAACTTAAATCTAATTAATTCATATCTTGAAAACATAACTTGTACACTAAATACTATAATATCATTTGAATTCATTCAATCATAAATATAAGTTTACGTTTCAGTTGACTAAATCAGATAATGAATGGTAAAATATTTAGTTTTGTTAAATAAATATAATTCAATTTATACAGTATATTATTACAGATCATAAAATGAATCATATCACCTGTAATAACAAGTTATTTTTATAAAATTAATATAAAAATTTCTATAGACAGTCATATAAATGATAACTTTAATTAATATCGAATTAAGAATTGTACTGAATATTTATTATTACTCATAATATGTAAATCAATACATTTGTGACAATTCTCTTAACTAATAATTCTTCACATAATCTATAAATGATTCACAAAATCATGTTTTTACTTAGTACAATAATCATGATTCAAGATTGCTATCGTGTCATAATGCTTATATTCACTAATTGTACAATAGAATCTAAGTTACATAGTGACATGATTCGTAAAACTAACAACAATGTTTCACATGAATGTTCACACAGAATGCTAATAAATCTAGATTAACAAATGTAAAGTGAACAGCATATGTCAAATGTTAATTGTAATCAATTTAATGAAATGAATGATTAATGAAGATAATCATTATAAATATCATATAGAAAATTATAAGAATATGAATTCTCAAATTAATTAAATTAAAATTGAATATAAATATTTACAATGAATTACAATGTTTATTTATTGGAAGAAGATTGCATAATTAATATATGATAACATTAAAATGTCAAATTTATAAGTAATAAATAAAATGTGAAAATCATACATCTCATCAATAAAGTAAAGTTTAATTAAGTCAATTACAGATAAATGTTAAACAAGTCAATAGGTATCAAGTCCTAACAAGCATTAGCCAATAAACTTAATGCATAATTACGAAACCAACTTGCTATAACAGAACAACATAAGACTAACAATCAAAACGAACCACAAAAGATTTCTTAAAGGACAATAGAATCGATTAAATCTACTATAGCAGTAAAGATTAATGCTTAAACGCATAATGTACCATGAATACTAGTATCTGACTGTCAACTATCACAGTAATACTTAATATGCATATAATCATTTGCGATATTACAACGATATTGCAGTATCTAATCTTGAATGACTAACGTTGAAATTAGTAATGACTATGATAAAGATAAATTTGTAATAGTGTAAATAAATTAGACTTAATCGATAACATTAGATAAGTTTAATATTAAAATAATTATTCATAAGCTAATGACGAATATACAGTATTACTAATTTGATATAAAGAATTTACTTACTAATATCGTACAATCTATCCAATTTGATAATTTATCATTAATAAAATTGATTATAAATGGTCACTTTACAATCATCAATTTAACATTAATATGATTTAATTAAATGATATCTTAAATCAGTTTCATAACATATAATTTCGCTAAATCATCTTAAATAATTATTCTTAACTATGTAACTGAATTATTGGTATAAGGTCAGTAAAATATTTCTAAGATTCTATATAAGTTGATCAACTATCTGTATAGATGTCGAATATCAAGAACAAGTATATGTTTAAAAATTATCATTCGAATATGTACAATACCATTAAATGAACAGATTAAATTCTTCGGCAATTTGCTAGCAATTTCTAGAATTTAAGCCTAATTACTGAGTAAGTATTAGACATATTTCAATGCTTTATAAATTTTTAATCAACTATTTAGAATTTGTCGAATTGATGTCAACAAAGTGAATACATTGTTATGACTTTACGACAAGCGATTAATCTTACGTGATCTAATGGTATGTCTTACAATTTGATTATTAAATGATATCCGATCTCTTCGATAGAGTTGTAAATGTTATGGATTATATTTCGATTTTAAATTATGTAAAGTATACACTTTAATAATCAGTAACTCAAAATTCATTATCAGCAAATCATTACATTAGAAATATCTATTAAATTAAATTAAATAAGTTAGAGATATGAATATTAATGTAAATTTATGAATGTTGTTATTATGTAATTCAATACTGATGATGATGTATATCTATCAGTATTATGACATTATTACTAGGATTAGTTGTCAATTTACAATTTAGAACACTAACATTTCTAAAGGTTATAGATACTACATTACATTTTACATTTATGAAGGTGAAGGGTTAACATTTATATAAATTTCAAACTAAGTATTATTTGATGATTGACTAGTTAATATATGTTAAATTAACGTTTCTTTATTGCTCATACGATTTCTAAATCATGTTAAATAAAAATTTATGTCTAGAAAAAGAGGTCTTCATGAAACAATAAACTTGATTAAAATTTAGTTACTAATGTATTAATAAGTAAGTACTGAATGTTAAGTATAGTTAGAATGTAATTGAGAGTTACGAAAGTTATGAATTTTGAACAGGAACTAATAAGTTATAATTTGAATACCTAATAATTTTTAACTCTAAATGTTATAAAAGCGATTAATATTATACACTAAGATTTACAACTTTACATTGACAGTATAATCTTAAACTATGTATAATGTCATAAAGATTAAATTATCCTTTCAATGCTAAATAATGAATTGACAAATTACAATTTTACATTCATATGTATTGTATAGTCAATTTAACAATAGTCTATGTAATAGCTTGTATGACATTATTATGAGTACATTAGTGTTGCATAATGATTAATAGTTGCATTCATACATGATCGTGTCGACTCTGAGCCATTACTAGTTGCAATTGTCTGTGAATATTGTCAATACTCATTATACCGTATATTAAAGATTATGACGTTATACTTTCGAGTTAAGCCGTTGTATAGAACATCAGTACAGTATATTTATGCAATTGTAGATTATTTTAAACTATTTGATTATATTAAATTAAGATCCTAGATTTATTGACTTCTACTTTTAGCTCTTCATATTATAGTTCTAGTTTTAATGCTGCTTTGTAACTTGATTATCATTTGGTCAGCATTTGACAAATTAGTTGTGATCGTGAATTGTGCTAATCTTATCGACTTTATACTATGAATTGGATTAACTGATTTGCGAGATATTATACATGTTCTGTTACAGTTTGGATTTGAAGTGATTGGTCAACTCTGAGTAGCAAATTACTTGCCATGATGCAGGATACTTCTCAATTGTCTTTGTAATCTTTGACTTATTCAACTTTGGATATTCTAGCCTAAGCTTTATAAGCAGTTTGATAATAATTTGGATTTTAAAATTGTATTTACTGTTACATTTAAATGGAAATGTTAATTGGTGATAATAAATTGTATATTAGATTGATTTTAATCGATGTTCATTGAATTTAATGTAATTATATAATCGTTATCATGAGTATTACTGATTATTTAACTTGCATATTCTAATCAAGTTATAATCGTAATTCATCAATATCATGACTTATAATTTAACTTAGATAATTCGATTATTATATTCGAGATGTAGAACTTTTAAGAATTATAATAACCAAAAGATTAATTATATTCTAAGAATTAATATATAAGTTATAGCTATTTTTAATTTCAAAATATTTAGACAACTATTATACTCGTAATAGTAAAAGAATATTACATATTTATCTTTAGATTTGTATTTATTGTAAAAATATGATATCGTTATGAAATCTGTCACAATACTGTTAAGAATTATAACTATTTAAATTTAAGCGTAAGATGTAAATTTAAATATATTCACGAACATGAATTTTAAAATGGAAGAGAATTATTAACTACATTTGAATCGTTAGGTAAATTAAGAACATGAATATTCAAATTAATCATTCAATACGTAATTGAATTATGATTGTTAAAGAATTTTGTTAATTAGTCGTATCATTGATATGTTGAGTAATTTAAGAAATAATTTCAGGTCCTGTAAGCCATAATGTATTATTATAATTTATTCGAATTACTCATTAGACAGTTTATATATTTCAATGTTCTACCAATAAGTCATATAAAGAAGATTACATCATGTCATATCATGATAGCACTCTAGATAGAGTTTATGAATATAATGTTTGAAACAACATTGCGTGTACAATTGGATACTGTAGTATGTCGAATTTGACTAACTGTTAATTTACTATTTAAGTTGTATCCTAATTACAATTATTTACCAGTTTTATGGTATGCTATTTACTACATGCAGACTTAGATAGTTCTATATGCTTTAATGTGCTTTTATCACTTGCAGTTTATGGTAGTTGTGTCTAACATTTCTAGTCATTGTCATTATGAGTCCTTAATCTGCCACAATTTTGTTAACGCCGTACTTTCAGGTTAGTTTCATGTATAGTTTTATTATGTGATTTACGATGATTTTGACTTAGGCAGTCACTTCTTGATTCAGCATTCAATTGGTGTATGATTGGTTGTTTTTCGCATGTATGCAGTACGTGCTTGTTGTGCTTATTATTTCTCTATTTACTCAGTCATCTTACATATTCTAAATTTTAAAAGTTTATAGTTAATGTGCTATTGTTTTTAATGTACTATTTTTTAAAGCTGTTGATACTTAAGATGTATAGTGCTTATCCTAATTTAGCATTTTTAGATGGTCTTTTTATGCTAGATTTGTTACTTTTATATTTTTGTTTTATATCATTGTCTTATAATCTGATATTCTTGAATGATATCGTGTGATCAGTCTCATCTGAAATCATTATTTGACTGATGTGAAGAATATGATTAGCCAATAATTGACTGATTGCATTGTATTTTTGAAATATATTTCAATTTTCGTAGGTTTTCATTACTAGCCTAGATTGAAATATCATCGACTAATCCATAGAATCGATATCTATCTGTTATTTCTGTAAGATATGTATCTGACTAATTCATAGTAATGCATTCATTTATTCAATTTTCATTATTTGAATCTTAAATTATTATTTTGGTAATTATATACTTTCTGGATAATACAGTAAAACTACATAATTTATACAAAATAATTATTGCCTATTTAATATATCTGTTATAATCAAATTAAAAAATTTTTGAATATCACATAGTAAATAATTACTAATGATGAATTGAAAACTTAGATAATTCTAATTTAACCAGTTCATATCATCATAATCATGAACATAGTTATCTGTTAATTAGAAGTTACTTTATCGAATGTCATCTTAATATTAGTCTTTTAAGCTGGTAATTGAATGGTTCCTAATTATTACATAAATTAATAATTATAATTCTAGTATTGAATTATATTAATATCTTTTAATTGGAGTAATTGTCATTAGTAATTTATAATAAATTAAATTTAATTCAGTGCATCAATCTATTTCAATTTTAAAGAATTTGTTTTAAAATGTATTTATGTAGATTTAATTAAGATAAAAATTATTAATCATATATTATTCAATAATATTTTAAACATTCATTGAATATTTACATTGTAATTTTAATAATTCATAATTATTATAGAAAAGATTTGATTATTAAAATGTGACAATTATTGCAGAATGATTACAAAAGTTTAAAGCATTCTGTATGTCAGTGATAATTAATATGAATTCTTTAATTTGCTGATCATACAATCCATTTGACATATATCTAAGTTTAAAATACATGATTAATGATATTCTGATAGTGTTCAATAATTAATCCACTAAATGTTTATAAAGAATAATGTTTTAATAGTTGCTAAGTATTCATAAGATGATTTATTAGGTTACAGCTTTTGTAATAATCTAGTTCAATAACAGAGCAGATATGATACTAATAAATAGCATTTTTTGATATGAAAGACTTGGATGATCTAAAAATTGGACAATACAATTGAACTAGAATACCAATCACAACATATAGGCATTAATTGTATGTTGAAGTTGAGCATATATGTAATCATTAATGTGTTACACTTTATTTCCATAAGAAGCTTCTGTTTAATTATGATTATTATTATGTTCGTAATGTTTAGGATCTATTATCATTATAGAGATTAGGTTAAATGGTTACATTAAATTTGA
Organism: Mytilus coruscus; assembly: GCA_017311375.1. Taxonomy (NCBI): domain Eukaryota; kingdom Metazoa; phylum Mollusca; class Bivalvia; order Mytilida; family Mytilidae; genus Mytilus; species Mytilus coruscus. Next base: position 55,264,325 of record CM029601.1, read on the forward strand.
TATCATAAAACTGCAATGAACTAAGCATTTAGTAAACTAAATATTATGTGTTAAAGTGATCTGAATGCGTAACAAATTTAATCATAATACATATGAAAATGAATAAGAGTTATAATAATTAAATTGTATAAGAAGTTTGGATGAACGTCATTATGAAACCCTGCAAAATAAATTAAATTAGTAAGCATTAAAAGATTCGTAATTAGATTTCTAAAATTGACCAATTAATTACAAATCATTAATTAACAATGTTTTGTCTTATGATATGAAATCAGGATTTCCTTGAAGTCTAAAATCACTATTCATTATAATAATTAACATTTATAATACTTAAACAAATAATATGCTGTAAGTAGTAGTACTAGTATTTTTCCTAAGATCAGTCTTAACATATAGTTACATGTATCAACGTGAGCCAATGACACAGCAATTCAATTAATAGGTGTAAACCAATTCAATACAAATCTTCAATTTTTTATTTTTTCATTTTTTATCTTTTATTGAACTTTATCACACCCAATCAATTCAGTTTTCTGCTCTTTGGTCGGGTTGTTGTCTCTTTGACACATTCCCCGTTTCCATTCTCAATTTTAGTTCTAAAACGCCTGAACAAATCCTATCCCTCAGCACAATAGCTACAGGGAACAAAGATTTACTCAGGAACGTACTAAGTAAACTTTCCAAACTGCAACTTCTTTTTTAAGCATGCAATCATTTCATTAATTCGGATTTACTGTATCTTTTATGTCATAATGGCCGCCCTCATTTAAATGCAGCCTAATATCTTATGGAGAAATCTTTATGATATTGTGATTTAAGCGGCTATTATTCAAAATATCTCAGATATCTTTAAATTGTCAGAAATTATTTCTTTCTTTTTGACTTAGTTAATGTGAAAATTGTTGTAAATGTGAAAGCTTTAACAAAAAAACCTTTCCATCGACCTCTTCTGATTTCCGTACAATTTTAACTAATACTAATTGGCGTTCAAACAGGTATTTAAAAGTAATATAAACAACCTTTTTGCTAAAGCTAGTTTCTTGAGCAGCAATCTTGGTCAAAATGTGCTCTGATTGGTTACAAAATCATTCTGACGTCACGTTATTGGAAGCCTCGTTGTTTTAATATCCGATCATTTGGTTTCACATGTGAAAGACTGTTCAGCATGCAGAGAAACAAATCTCCTTCTGCTTATACGTTAGCGATACTTATCTACTCTCGCTGGTTAAATTCTAGATTTTAACATGAAAATCACTCGCGAAATAAAAAGAATCTATACGGTACTGATTTTTATAAATAGAACAGTGGTGTTTCCTTTTGCAAAACACAACTCTGTTGTACGTCTCATAATGACTCAAATGGAAAATATATTTCTAATGAAATATTTTACCAGTAGCGGTTGTTTTGCTCATGAGAATTGAATGATTATGTTTCATGTACGTTATCTGAATGAAATTGCATTAAATAATATATAGGCTTTAAATCAGGTGATACAAACATATCGATCGGTTGTATGTTTAAAAATTTGAAAATTAATATTTCATTAGTGTTATAATTGAAAAGCAATTCAAAATACGGTTAATGAGATTTTATACTATCAAAATGAGATTTAAAATGTTGAAACGGTTTCTATATGCATATGACGTTAAAGAGTGCATAAGATTCGTTTAAAAGTCAGGAAACATATTTTATTTTTCTAATACTTGGCTATATTTATATGATGAACAAGATTGTTTTGATATTTTTTAAAAACTTGAACACGAAACCTTCAATTGTATAGGCAAACAAGTTATTATATTAATCAAGAAAGGAAGTACAATTGAGAGAGAGAGAGAGAGAGAGAGAGAGAGAGAGAGAGAGAGAGAGAGAGATTTGCAGCTGGCATATAGTATGTGTTTCATTTCGTATCATAGAAACAACTTATATAAATGTAGAGCTTACTGTCTCAGATGAGGAATTGCGTTTGAAACGAGGGATATTTCTGCCCTTCAACTTCAGCCATTTTAACTTTTTGATTCGAGCTTTACTGATGAGTCCTAAGTAGACGTAACGCGCATTTGGCGTACAAATTTTAATCCTGTATCTATGATGAGTTTATTCACATTGATACTCATTTAACCTTTCAGAGATGTTTTACTTTAAAAATTATTATGTCTCTTTATAACAAAATTCATGTTATGCCCTTAAAGATTTATTTTGCTTCATATGTGGAACAAATAAAATTTTCATGATGATTATTATTATTAATATCGATTCTGTATTTTCTATATCATTAAAATTCTGTACGTTTTCAACGACATCATATTTGTCGAGTTTGGTGCTTTTATATTTAAACAAACAATCGGTATTGCATTGGATACAAAGTGTGCAACCCTACCGACAGTGTGGCTCTTGTATTCATATGAAGCAAAATTCATAAAAAAAAAAAAACTTTTCAAAGACAAAAAACATCTTGACAAGTTCTCTAATTTCATAATGTCTTTTACTTCTCCTCTATCCCAGTGAACTTGACCAACAAAACTTGAGGTTTTGCTTCATATGTGGAATTGTTTCTTGAAATCGACACAGATTCACAACTTCAAGACTACATATATAATAAATGTAATGATTTTAATTTCTACTCTCAACTTCTTATTTCTTAGTAGTTACACACCCTCTGACCAATCGGATGGCGTTTACTTATCTCAATTCATACGTGAGGAACTCTCATGTTCACCATATATGAACTTTATCAATAGAGGTGTGCTTTTAACACAAACACTGCAGCGATAAGAGAAGAAAAGGATCAGCAAAAACAACTTACAAAGTTATATGATCTCCATCACGATTCGGGAGACCGATACGATATGTCTTGTGTCTCAAACCTTGAATTGATATCACAGGCTTATATTTATTAGCAATGTTTTGGACGAGTTCGAAAATAGGTGCTGATCAGGTATTTTACAGGAGATATGTCCCTTAGAAATGAATTTCTATAAGGAAACCAGGGGCGGATCCCGCAATTTTTTACTAATCGATGATTTCTGACGTCATTTAAACCCCTGCAATCATATGTTTTATTCTAACTTACATTATTCAACTCCTCTTTCAAAAATACATTAATTTATTACATTCATCTAAGCCGAAATATGTAACTTATCCCAATTAAGATATCAATTCCTTTGCTCGACGTACGAAATGCGCGTCTGACGATACTTAAAACCTGGTATCTTTGATGAGATTATTTACAACCACTGGGTCGATACTACTGCTGGTAGATGTTTCCTCCCCAAGGATATCACCAACCCAGTAGTTAGCACTTCTGTATTGACATGAACTATCATTGATATGGTCATAATTCTATACTTACTGTTTACAAAATATAGAATTTTTCTAAATTCTAAGGCTTTTCTACTCCAGGAAAGGATTACCTGAGCTGTATTTGGTGAAACCTTTGGGAATGTTGGTCCCTAATGTTTTCTAACTTTCTGCTTTACTTGGCGTTTTTTATTTCAGCGTCACTGATAATATTTTGTTGACGAAACGCGCACCTGCCGTACAAAATTTTACCCTGGTATCTATGATTAGTTTATTTATGACAGAGATGAATTAGGAAAATAGAAAAGGTTCTATTGAAAAAAGGCTCATCAATAAATTTACGAAACTTTCAATGAAAAAGCGTTTGACTTTAGAAAAAAAATACCATTCACTGTCTGGGCTCATCGAATGTTTACCAAGATACCATATTCCTTTTACGCTTTCTATATAAGATCTAATGAATTTTAGTCTATTGCGAATCACACACATACACAATATACATATTATGATCAGAAGAAGAAAATTAGATGTTTTGTCTAACATGTAATCATTTTATCATATATTTGATGCTTTTTTCTTTCATCTTCTGTTACAGAAGAAGAGGTCTATATTCAAACGAATGTGAAATAAAAAAATTGATATCAACACATTGATATTACTTCTTTTGAACTAAATATCAAATAGAAAAAAATGAGAGGTATAAATATTGTAAGTACATTAACCTTAATCCAATCAAACTATAAACTTCACTTAATCAAATTGAGTTTGTAGAAGTTGCAAAATATAGACTAAAATTATCATGTATATCAGGTATGTAGGTAAACCTTGATGCGTTGATATGATATTTATATATATGAAAAATAGAATTTGTATTTGTGAAGAGTAAGAGTAGGAGATAAAAGAGCAATCAGAAATATCCAATTATTATAAAATATGCATGTTTCAGAGGGATTTCATGTCCTTATTTTTTTTTTTTTAATGTTTTATAAATGATTTCTTCCTCATTTGCTTTAATCAAATGATATTCGTGTATATCAGTCTAGATTTATCCAAAATATGACCATGAACTTGATTTACGGTTATATTTTACAAAAAGGTAATGTTTTCTTTCAACTGAATGGGATGACTTGTATTCCACGAAGCAAATCCACGAGGACCCAAGTTGTCAACGATGATCAGACGTTGAACTGGACAAATTTTTTCAGAATCGAAATAGCAATAATAACTTGTCAAGCTTAAGACTGGCAAATAAAGACAGAAGTATAAAACAAGATGGTAATTTGAAAGTGCTTTACTGCTTGTGCAAGGCACACACACAAATATAGTGGGCCTGATCTGATTAATATTTTTTCAGTCTTCATTATTATTCAACAGGTGACCTTCAAACAATAACATATATCAATACAACAAACAAAAATCCATAGGGAATGTAATATTCGTAGAAATCTATACTCATATAATAAAAACAAAACCAGATATAACAAGAACCTTTAGAATACTGAAAGCCCATATCTGTAGGCAGTAGACCATTATTCCCTTGTATCATTAGTTGATTTATATTTATCAAAACAATCTTTTTAATGATGTGAAAAAATTAGATAAACTTTTCGTAAAATGTTGCGTAGGTTTTCATGCATCAGTTATCAACGAAATTAGAGGATAATGTAGTGTAATCTTAAGCCGCCATACAGTCCATGAACATTAAAAACTACAAACTATTAGCAAGCTACAATGACCAGAATAAATGATAGAATGTTTGTTCACTATTTATCTAATCTGTCCAGTCCTCAGGAAATAAAATCATAGCTTTATGACGTGTATAAAATGTGAGTAGACTGCAACATGTTATTGTTGTTTGTTTTGCAATATTAGGTTAATTATTGCATAAGCATACTAGAAGTTAAAATCATAGCTTTATGACATCGATAAAATTATGTCAGTACATTTTCTATTGAATTTGTCATCTTTATATAGAAAATGTACATTATATCGAGTAAATTCTTACTAGCATTTCATAACTAGTTAAACCAAGAAGAACAACCCTAGCTTATCATCACTTAGAAGCACAAATAATTTAATTGTTACTTATAGCGGTTTTACTCTCAATCAGAAATGTGTATGGTGCCCAATGGATAAAGATGAATGCTGCAGCGATAATTTAAAAAGTGGTGAAAAAATAGTTACAAATATGAGTTGTATTTAGGAAGAATATTGATGTTAATTCCGAAAGACAAACAAGATAAAGGTCCCATAAAAAGAATAGGTAAAATATCTCAGGATAAATTTTTACCTAAGCAGTTTAATCATAACATAGAGACCTCGATTACCGATTGTCTATGTAGTGCATCTACTATATCACTAGCCTGTCAAAACTGAGGTTTTAAGTTCACCTCCTATCTTTATTGACGACGATTTCCAGTTTCCGGTCGAGGATCGGTAGTTTTATCTAAATACTCTGGTTTCCTCCACCAATAAAAAATTACCGCTACGATTTAGACAATAGTACTGAAAGTGGCGTTCAACGTCAACGATCTGTCATCATAACATTTATTAACTAGTTTCTGTGAAATTTTACAATTTTATCATATTCAACACGCTCTTGCGCTTTAAAACAGTAATTATTTGAAGAGACTAAACTCGTACATAATGGTATATTTTCTACCATTTTGAAGGAAAACAAGTGAATGTATTTTCACTTTATACAAGTCACGAATGGCATTCAAGTACAGGAAAACGACCGGATACCAAATTTGAAAAGGCCTGTTAGTTTTCTCGTTTGAATTGTTTTATATTGTCATTTCGGGACCTTTTATAGCTGACTATGCGGTATGGGTTTTGCTCATTGTTGAAGGCCGTACGGTGACCTATAGTTGTTAATTTCTGTGTCATTTTGGTCTCTTGTGGACAGTTGTCTCATTGGCAATCATACCACATCTTCTTTTTTATACTTGATAAACATATATTTAGCTTCATATATATCATTTGTTGCTCATGTCTTTTTCTTCACCAGCAATACTCAGACGGTAGTTTGGAAAGCCAAATGTTTTCGAAAGAAAATGTATATTGGGAGCAACCTAATCATATGAGGCTCAAGAAGAATAGTCAAAAGATATAGTATTTGTTTTTCTTAAGTGTACTGGATTCGTTCTTCGTTTATGTAAATTTTACAAAACATATATAAGAACAATTTGTTTAAACAAAGCGCTCTGAAGAGTAATGAGGAATGCAGGAGTTTAAACTGTTATCTCCATCAACTAGAATAATAGCTGTTTATACGACAATTATATTTGCCAATATCCAATATAAACAATAAACAGGCCTTTCTCGAATAGAACTTTCGGTTATTACAGTAATTGGTGGACCAAAACAGTACGTACATGATACTCACATTGGGTATGGTTAACTATGATAATTAATATTAAAAACATATCCCTTCAGGTATTTAAAATCGGAAGCGTGAAATAAAAATTCATGAAAAATTAAACAGACATAACTAAAGATATTTATCTCGATATTTCTCACATATCTAGGGAAATATAAACATTGATATTTAAATCTCCAATTGTTTGGCATAATGGGACACTAATCAAAAAGCGCTATTTATGGTTTATCAATCTTTTTTCAATAAAATGGAATAAAACATACTATCTAAATCATGATCACGGTCGATGTGTTCAGAAACAACAACGTACACTCTACACAAACTTAAAAATAATACAGTACAACTGAAAATTATAATATAATATTAAACTGCTTCCATGAAAGAACCCTTAAACGGACCACAACTGTACATTGCATAGTCATGAAGTAAAAATATCATCATCATCATAATTAAGAAGCGATAATTACTATACATACTTCAGAGTTGACGTTAGGATATAACTTATCTTATAGTTTAGCGTTGTTTGGCAAACAGTGTTTAAAAAGATCCCAAATACCCTATTGATAATGATGATGGAATATTTGGATATTTAAATCTTTTAAAGTAATTCAGTAGAACACAGATACAGTTATTTGACTATACCACTAACATCCAGTATTTAAAAATTGTAAAACCCAAAATTAGTTACTGTGAAAATTAATGGACAAAGGAAAATAACTTTGTTGTACTTTTACGAAAATTTATTATCTGGAGTTGTCTTTCGTATACATACAAATTGAACAAATAAAGCAGGTTAAGATTATATCATTTTGAATACTCTATAATTTCATGATTAATTAGCTCTCAACTGTTTCGAATCGAACGCGGCTGCTGAGTCTAATGTAGATAAAAAGCTAAAATCACGTACTTACTTTATCATGTACTTTTTTATGAGTTTGTTCCAAGCATTGTGTCCGTGCCACTGCTCGTTGACGTTTCGTCCCCGAAGGTCATTTCTGTGCGTACATGAAATATTATTGCAGCAATCTTTTTTTGTAACTTTCCTGTTCATTAAATGAAAAACACATAAGAAACTCAAAAGTTTCTAACAATTGGTATAGATAAGTTCGGAACATCGGATTGGAACTTTTGGTTATAATATCTCTTTAACTTCGTAATTGATTTTACCTTCCAGTTGTCAAATGGTAAGTTTTAAGTAGATGAAACGCGCGTCTGGCATAACCCCTTCCCGACTGTATTTCATTAACATATCTCAGTTGATATGTTTCCCATTGCATGTTCACTTTATACGAACTACATTTTCAATGTACTATGAAGAAGAACATCTAAAGTCGACACTGCACAACTTTTACGAGCAACGTCATGAACTATTTGACGAAATACGACGTGACTATGTCTCTACTCACAAGAGACATGTTTTGCGGTCTTAGATCTTTAAAAACTCAAACACTGGTCTGATCTTTACATGTACATACTGTGTCCTATTTCCTTCTGTGACAGTTTGACTAAATGTGATTTTTAATGCATGGACAGAAGGAGATGCCTACCATGTCGACGCAGTCGGTCTTGCTCCATTATGGGGTTAATGGAATTTCCACAGGTTTTTCTTAATCTTTATTTGTATATTATATGTTGATTTGCGAATGACTGGGTCGGTTCGGATTAACCTTTCAACCAAAGGATAATTATCAGCTAAATACTCAGCTTTTCTGAGGTGACAAAAAAGATCATTGATGCGATCGTTTTCTGTAAATTTACTGTGCAATTATTCAAAACACAAAGCTTTTTCTACCCGCTTGCATTGAAAACTTTAAACAAGTTTACCATATTTTGAAAATTTGTGTTTTCAAAATTTTGCTTCCTTGAAAATGATTTGGCCTTCCAAGTGTTTTGAACGGAGGGTCACAAATAAGCCCTAATTATAAATTATAAATCTAACATCTTTGATGATTTTTAAGAAAAAACGTCTCACGTTTTGCATATTTATTCCATTACTGGATTACACGTGTAATTATGACGAAACTTCTGCAACTTTTTAACCTAAATATCATGTTTTAACGAGATCAAAGCAAACCTTTGTAGGTTTTAAATGATCAATATAATTCCACTCCATATACATGTGATATTGTAGTTTGACGAATGAAATTTTGTATTCATTTTTTTACGTTTGAATGTGGCCCAACCAGCTACTTCTTCACAGAAATATGATATATCATGTAGAAAAGAGTTCTTATCGTTTAGCTCAAATATCAGAGTACCTGAGTTCAGCACTTGGTGCTTTATGTGGTTTGTGTTACTTATTCTTTAGCTCCCTGGGTTGTGTTTTGTTAACTATCATTTTGAAAATAAGAGGATGTGGTATGATTGCCAATGAGACAACTTTCCACCAAAGTTCAAATGAAGTTGATGCAAGCAATTTTAGACAACCGTACGGCCTTCAACAATGAGAAAAACTCATACCATATGGTCGGCTATAAAAGGCCCCGATATGAAAAATATGAAACAATTCAATTGAGAAAACTAACAGCCTAATTTATAATAAAACAATTTACGAAAAACAGATATGACAGACACGAACCAACGACAACCACTGAACTACAGGCTCCTGACTTGGGACAGGCACATAAATAATGTGGCGGGGTTAAACGTGTTTGTGAGCGCTCAACCCTCCCCTCACCTTGGACAGTGGTGTAAAAGTTCGTTTCTTTATTTTTTTGCCATACTAGTATTTGTTTTGTTTGATTTATGTTTATTAAACCCCCTTTCTCTCATTTGTTATGCTTATAATCATTAACATAGCAATTTTGTAGAAATTCGTTTGGTTTGGATGAAAAGCCATTTCAAAAACATTATTGTGGACACGACAAACATACATTGGAGAGTGCGACGTGATATTTTCTTTTTTTTTTTTACTTTTCTATATTATATTCAACATAAAGATATTGCCAAATAGTTCACTGTAAGCTTCCTGATGAAGGTTTCGGACACAGCAAATTTATAAAGTGTTATTTTCTTCTTTAAAATAATTAATAATTGACTAGAGATAAGGTTGACACCAAATTCTAAACAACAATATGATCGATAGTAATCGCATGTCTTCAAGTGAAACCAGCTCAATGTTGGCAGTTTTCAGTGCTTATGGCTTATTCTGTCGCAAATAAAATCATAAATTGAAAAGTAGGTCCCTTGAGAATCAGAAACTCAGAAGTTAGTGCTTCTGTACTGACATGATTTATAGCATACCTTTCTTCAATTCGCCCTTGAAAAATTTAGAAATCATTAAAACAATTAGGTCCGAACTCCCTCAGGCGAAGCTGACCTTAGATTGAATTGGCTATTCTCTCTAGGTCCTTTGTGGTCATATAGCTTTTCAAGTATTTAAGTATTTATAAATCCTTGGCTTTCAAGTAATTGGTTCTAAGCGTTACAAAAGAATGCAACTTCAGAAAAGCGCTTCGGAAAGACATCATTTAGAATTTGCTATTTATCTTTCTGTCAATCCTCAATCGACCTCCGTACCAATATGTCAAAAAGGAAGTAGATACCAGGGGAAAATAAAAAAAAAGATAATTATTTTATAGTGTTTCTATGTTGTGATGTTACACTATTGTTTCAGATAAGGGTGAAGGTTTGGTACCATTAAAACGTTTAAACCCGCTTCCATTGTTTGCACCTGTCCTAAGGCAAGAATCTGATGTTCAGTTGTTGTCGTTGGTTGATGTGGTTCATAAGTGTTTCTCGTTTCTCGTTTTTTATATAGATTAAACCGTTGGTTTTCCCGTTTGAATGGTTTTACACTAGCAATTTTTGGGGCCCTTTATAGCTTGCTGTTCGGTGTGAGCCAAGGCTCCGTGTTGAGGACCGTACTTTGACCTATAATGGTTTTCTTTTATAAATTTTGACTTGGATGGAGAGTTGTCTCATTGGCACTCATACCACATCTTCTTATATCTAAGTAAAAGTAAAACAGACATCACAATGAGCAAACGTGAAAAAGACTGAAAAAATCAAACGACTGTCAACATTACGTCGTGTGAATCTTATAATGTTATATGTCCACTTTGATATCTATATTTTTTATATCCAAATGCAATGGTCTATATCCCTATACAACTATAATACAAGATTTCTACATCCTACAAGTTTTTGTCAGAACTACATTGTTCTATCTCCACATTCCCATTGGCTTATTCATCTAGTTATTTCAGAGAAAAATATTGATATAGTGTTGTATCTCCACTATTTTTCGGATATTTTTTGCTGTACAATAATTATTATCAAAATTATCTTATTAGTACTATGCATAAATTGTTTGCATGGCTAAAACTCAATCTATGAGCAATTTTTAGCAATTCCAGCAGTCAAGAATTGGGGATATTACACAGTTAAAATATCCATGGTGTATCTCCTATAGAATTTAAGGAAAAATTTCTAAAACCACATCGTTTGAAATGTTCTATATCCAGAAAAGGGGGTGCTTTTTTTATCTAGGTTGCTTGTCTGATAAAAAAACAATCAAACAAAGAGTTACTCTGCATGTACGTAAATTTGATTCCTATATAACTTTTTATGTCTCAGTCAAATATAAAAGATATTATGCTTCTAAAATTAAATTTTTACCACTATTACCAAATGGGAAATACATCAACATTTGATTCACACGACGAAATAGCTACATCACCTTCAATTTAGAACCCATGGAAGTTAAATTTTATTACCCATTTGTAATGTCACCGACAAATAGGATAGATATGTAATAAAAGCCGGGATCCCTATGTCAGCTGCCTTCTCAGGCTTTTGTATTTCAGATAATTTAGAATACAATATATGTTAAAGGAAACAAAGCCACACAGAAACTAAAGATGCCAAATCCATTTGATGAAATTTATTCGGCGATATACATATAATTAACATTATAAAAAAGGAACGATGAAATTCAATGTATAATTGTAACCTTAGTAACCTGTGCAAACATTCCAGATATAAAACAGGTAAATCATAAACCTTGTCAAATACCGTCAAACCTGTATAAGGTTTCGCTTAATACAGGTGATTTTTACAGTAGGTTTGATTGTAGAAAAAAAGAAAGACAATTTTAAAAAACTTGATAATCTTATATAACTATGTATGTTTTCATTGAAAACCTGCTGTAAATAAGTAACTTATTGATAAGAGATTGTGCAGTTGCTAGAAAAAAATGAGATGTGGGGTTTACTAAATGAAAAAAGTACACAAAAAGAACAATTACTTAAGGAATGCTAAACGTCAACATACAGGCTTTTCCAATAGAGTTGCTTTGTTGCACATGTGTTCTTTAGCTTGTTTTGATCTCATTTTGATCTCATTTTTATTGTTGTTATTTAATGCTAGATATGCTATAAAGCATCACCGACGGAAAATGTGCACGTGATGCATCATTCCATTTCGGTATTTTTTTATTTTTATTCTAAATGTTTTGATTTTGACACTTGAGTAGTTTAACTAAAATATACAGTAGGAATACATTTTATATTCAGCTGAGTTCATAGTCTATGCTTAATTCATTTTGAGTTTCCAATAATTGGCTCTAAGCATGATAGAAACAGTAATAGATTTTGAAATTGCACATATGGTGATCACATTAATTTCTCTTTCTTGTAAATTGAATTTTTCCACATTTGTATGTATTTAGTACAGTGGAACAGATAAAGCAGATCAAGAATATTTAATGTATCTGCATCATTTTATATTAAAGAACACTAATATGTGTACAAAATATCAATATATGTAAACAAAATAATAATAGACAAAAGTTTTGAACGAAAAATAATTCACCTTCTAGATTTTTTTCAAATAGACTATAAGTGTAATTCCTTTTTTATCATTATTTTAAGTTTTTATGATGATGAACCATACGATTCCTAATTTTATTTCAATTTTCATTTAGAAAAGGGTCTCAAAAACTTGGGAGATGATACCATAAAGAGGTCTTTAACCCGAGCAAAACCGCACACAACACTGCAAATTCAAGTCGGCCACTAGTACCTACTCGCTTGCAGCATTTACTACCAGCCTTTTTTGATGATGTATTATTTGTTAAATATATAGATATAGGAAGATGTGGTGTGAGTGCCAATGAGACAACTCTCCATCCAAATAACAATTTATAAAAGTAAACCATTATAGGTCAATGTACGGCCTTCAACACGGAGCCTTGGCTCACACCGAACAACAAGCTATAAAGGGCCCCAAAAGTACTAGTGTAAAACCATTCAAACGGTAAAACCAACGGTCTAGTCTATATAAAAAACGAGAAACGAGAAACACGTATAAATTACATAAACAAACGACAACTACTGTACATCAGATTCCTGACTTAGGACAGGTGCAAACATTTGCAGCGGGATTAAACGTTTTAATGGTACCAAACCTTCTCCTTTTCTGAAACAATAGTATAACATCACAACATAGAAAACACACGATAAAACATCAATTGGAAGGCTTAACTCAATCAAAACGTAAATTAACACACTATGAACGAATAAATTCGATCTGTGATACCTGAAAGTAAATACATAGTTAATAAAATATTAGGGACAAACATTCAAGGCCAAAAGCAAACAAACAAGTCCAAATAAAGCCATGGCAATACACCACCGCGAAATATTTAACCTTAGAAAAAATCACTTTTGAAAAACCGGTTTTCATAATATATACAGGTAAATGAAAAATAACTTTGTCGTTTTAGGTATACTTTTCTGTCTATATAAAATCTTCCAATAATTAGGAATACCAAGAAAGGTCCGTCATATAAATACCTAATTTAACACTAGATACATAAGGGTAAATATCAACAATAAAACTTCCTGTACAGATTAAAGGAAAATAATCTTGATGTTCATACAAATGTAGTATGAAGAAGTGAAAATTAGTAGATATTCCAAATAATCAAAGCTGGTATACAGACAAGATCCATATTAATGTAAAATAACAAAAAGTATTAAAATAGTATCAACAGGTCGAATTAAAAGAAAGTACGATTTGAGAGTACTCGCAGTTACTGACAGCTAGTTAAAAGCCAAAACAATTAATGATAAAAACCATGCATCAGAGACTAAAATCAACTAAAACACATCCCAGGGATTTAGTATTTTAACGTCATGAACAGTCAGAGAAGACATGACTTGTGCAATGCCAAAATAAATATATCGACAGGTAGTAGGATAGTGAGGAGCTACTTTAAGAGATAAAAATAAAACTAACGTGTGTCTCTAAACATCCCGCCTCAAAAGAAGATACAACTTAGTTATGTTTTAATTTGCTAATGACAAAATCGATATTAGTGCCAATGTAAACTATATTCAGAGATCTAATTACAATATTGGTACGATAACCCTTACTTATAAGTTTGTTTAAAGGTTCGATGAGTTTACACGGATCACATAGTGATTTCCTCGCTTTTGTATTTCAGATAATTTAGAATACAATATATGCTAAAGGAAACAAAGCCACACAGAAACTAAAGATGCCAAATCCATTTGATGAAATTTATTCGGCGATATACATATAATTAACATTATAAAAAAGGAACGATGAAATTCAATGTATAATTGTAACCTTAGTAACCTGTGCAAACATTCCAGATATAAAACAGGTAAATCATAAACCTTGTCAAATACCGTCAAACCTGTATAAGGTTTCGCTTAATACAGGTGATTTTTACAGTAGGTTTGATTGTAGAAAAAAAGAAAGACAATTTTAAAAAACTTGATAATCTTATATAACTATGTATGTTTTCATTGAAAACCTGCTGTAAATAAGTAACTTATCGATAAGAGATTGTGCAGTTGCTAGAAAAAATGAGATGTGGGGTTTACTAAATGAAAAAAGTACACAAAAAGAACAATTACTTAAGGAATGCTAAACGTCAACATACAGGCTTTTCCAATAGAGTTGCTTTGTTGCACATGTGTTCTTTAGCTTGTTTTGATCTCATTTTGATCTCATTTTTATTGTTGTTATTTAATGCTAGATATGCTATAAAGCATCACCGACGGAAAATGTGCACGTGATGCATCATTCCATTTCGGTATTTTTTATTTTTATTCTAAATGTTTTGATTTTGACACTTGAGTAGTTTAACTAAAATATACAGTAGGAATACATTTTATATTCAGCTGAGTTCATAGTCTATGCTTAATTCATTTTGAGTTTCCAATAATTGGCTCTAAGCATGATAGAAACAGTAATAGATTTTGAAATTGCACATATGGTGATCACATTAATTTCTCTTTCTTGTAAATTGAATTTTTCCCCATTTGTATGTATTTAGTACAATGGAACAGATAAAGCAGATCAAGAATATTTAATGTATCTGCATCATTTTATATTAAAGAACACTAATATGTGTACAAAATATCAATATATGTAAACAAAAATAATAATAGACAAAAGTTTTGAACGAAAAATAATTCACCTTCTAGATTTTTTCAAATAGACTATAAGTGTAATTCCTTTTTATCATTATTTTAAGTTTTATGATGATGAACCATACGATTCCTAATTTTATTTCAATTTTCATTTAGAAAAGGGTCTCAAAAACTTGGGAGATGATACCATAAAGAGGTCTTTAACCCGAGCAAAACCGCACACAACACTGCAAATTCAAGTCGGCCACTAGTACCTACTCGCTTGCAGCATTTACTACCAGCCTTTTTGATGATGTATTATTTGTTAAATATATATATGTATTTTTGCTGTGTGACAAACAAGTGTTTTAGAATTCATTTGTCTTTTCAAGGCAACTTTTTACTAATATCCTTTGAGGAACTTTTCTTATTATATCAAACGAGCTCCGGGAGTTCCACAAAAAAACTCGTTGACAATTCAACCCCGCAACATACTAACGCGCCTAACTGAAGCCAGGAACCTCGTCAGTGGTTGTAAGTAGTCCTATATAAACGTTGTTTGTCCTTTAAGAAAATTTTCACAACTATAATACTATACTAAATAATATTAAATAATAGTAGTATAATACAAACACACAAGACTTATTGTATGAAAATAATTTTTATTTTTTTTCATTCATTCATAAAAATTGTTAACAATTACATCATAACGTTTTATGAAAGAAATAAAAATCACAATATCAGTGATAATACAGGCACACACATCTCAACAGGACTTGCGTCAAAATTACTGTGGTTGAGTTACGTTTAAGAAAGTCAAATTGCCAATAATAGAAATGATTAACTGTTGATACGCATTCAGTCAAAAAGCAGTTGAAAAGATAAATTTTATCAATTGAACAATCCTTGAATAGAATTTATTTTTAGATTTGCTGTAAAAAGTAACACAAAAATGCTTGTTTTTGTAAATATATTTTTAAACGAAATTAAAAAAACCCAGATAATATACGAAAACAAAACCAACATACATGATTCAAGCAATTCTTTAAAAATGAAAGCAAATTTTGTTTTCTATTATTGTGTATACCCTGTGAGACAGAGTACTTCAGTAGGTAATAATTCATTTAAAACGAAAATTCTGTTGGAATTTACATTGAGAATATTCTAAACTTATTCTAAGATTAGTCTGGATGTCAAATTATCTACAAATTTGAAACGATTGTTTCACAGCTTCTTAGGAAATCTATAACAAAATTTTCCTCATCCATCTTGATTTGTTCCATTATCTTCATTTTTCTGTAAAAGGTTAAGGTATGATAAAAGACACCTTAATGACCCCTGCAATCTCAGAATAAAAAAATGTTAATCTATATAAAATTAATATGTTTATTTCATGGATTAATCTAGCGACTAACTGCCTAGTTGCCTTTTTCTTGTCACTGGAACGTCATGAAAATTTCATACGAATATTCACGCAACAATGATAAATTTCACACTATTTTTTGGTAAATTAGATTTGGACAAAGGAGCTATATGAGGTCAATGTTTGTATAATTCATTTTGTAAGAAACATTTCTTTGGTTAGGTTGTTGCTCATATCTTAATAGAAGATTAAAAAATACAAAATCTTGTAGTTTTCAAATATATGTAAGAATTTTTTTGTCTCAATCAAATATTCCTTACAAAATTCAAACATATTACTCATATATACCCTCATTATCATACCCTCTCCTTTAATACATTGAATTCTTATTGTATTAAATGAAAAACATTTTTAATTCATTTACATTTGTTTGTGATCTCATTGCAACCGCACAGAACACAGCACTCCATCTTAAACCAATGTAAAAAATCCTAATGATTCGTTTGTTTGTATCAATAATATAAGATTAGGCAAAACAATGGTCCAAAACGTGTAACAAACAAAAAATAAATATCTTAAATCATTTTATCCAGCCAAATCTTTTGTAAAACTATTCTAAATACATAATTTTCTAATACTTTGACTTGGCGATTAAAAAACAAAAACAGGTTTAGAACCGTGTTTAGTCTCTGAAAGATTCATATTCCTCAAGAATCAGACTGCGCTACGCTCTGCTCGCCAACTACAACCTATTAAAAAGTTTGTACCTACGAATAAATTGGTCTGAGAGCATAATCATGTAGCGTATTACACAGTTGTCCTTTACTTCCAATTAAATTTACAACAACACAGTTACAACATTAGCAAACTGAAATGTATGAATTTGTAGTGTATCAGACGTGCAATCCACCATTTTCTACTTAGGAAAATGCCTGTACCAAGTCAGGAATATGACAGTTGTTATTCATTCGTTTAATGTGTTTGAGCTTTTGATTTAGCCATTTGATTATGGAATTTCCGTTTCGAATTTTCCTCGGAGTTCGGTATTTTTGTTATTTTACTTTTTACTTGAACCTTATTACAAAATATATTCAAATATGATACCTTCATCTGCAGATTTTAAATGGAGTGCTGCTATCCAATCTAACATTATCAGGAATATCCATTCATAAATTAATGCACTTCAGATGATATGAAATATGATATATAATTCATTAAAACGGAATCAAACACACAAAACAATATAAAAATATCAGTTAACAATAATTTGTGGTTACATCAAAAGCAATAATACAAATGGCGAACTTGGAAATCAGGAATGTTCACGAAATGAAACAATACAAAAATACACAAACATAATAATTCTCGCATGTCTGTTAAAATAATTAAGAAATCGTGTCATACTTGATAAAGTAATAACTGAGAAAAACAATTAAAAAAATGTGTGGTCAACTTCGATTACCTTTTGATTTTACTCGGAAAATGTCGAAAGAGGATAAGAACTAAGTACTTAAAAATGATCTTTTTTAAGTGATGAGATATTCTTGAATATTACTGCAATTTTCCATAAGGATCGGATGCTTCCAAGGACAGACAGACAGGTGTCTATCTAAAGATGTTGACTAACATTGAAACACATTACTCTTAAAAATCAATAATACGTTTGTGTCAACCATTTTCTTAAATACAGGCTACGCTTCAAACCGACGCACGGTATTTCTACTTTACATCAATGTTTTAACAGTATTGGCAAAACTGCCTTTAGCAAACGCATTACTGATTTAAAAAGTTACCCCCTTCAATCCAGGTCGTCCACTTTAAGCTAAACAAAGAGGAAGTTTAGCAAAAATGGTACAAAAAGAGAAAAAAAAAAGTTATCTGCAGGTTAAGTATTTATAACGTTTGCAAGAAAGACTTTGGTCGTTTACATGGATAACAGGTAAAACAAATTATGAATTTTTAGACGATGGTTTAACAGCAAATAAAAAATATCAGAAACGACACTTAATGATTGATGAGCACTCGAACAGAGGGAATGTTTGGTACGGAAAACAAATATTGAAAACATGATAGATATGCTATAGTATGTAATAGTTTGTATCAGTCACTAGCAATTATACTCAAATGTCATATGACAACTTTAACCTTGACATCACTGATATTTCGCACCGTTTGTGCATTTAAGATAATATGTTTGTCGTTAGTTACAACGAGTATATTTCCTATCATATTTTGCCATTGTATCAGTCTTTAGAAATTTCAAAAGTAAACATGTCCAATCGTAATGAGTCAAAACGCAGATAAGTCAACCCTTCCATGAATATAAAGACTTATATTACCATATCTGTATTATACACACTCCTTAAAAATCGTCAGGTCAAGTAATGCAAGATTTTCTTCAAAAGTTTGGTATTTTATGTATTTGATAAATAAAGTCGTACCTACAGAAATTTGCCAAAATCAAGATGTTAGTGTGAACTCATAAATTCAAATTCAATTTTGATTACTTAAAATGATAGTAAAAGGTTACATTACAATACTTTTAAATACAAGCATATCCTATTGCTTTTTCTTTTTAAGAAATCGGTATGTTACAAGTCTTTTAATTAGTATTCTAAAAAAACAATCTTGAAAAAATCATACATAAGTGAAAAACCGTTATTTCAGTGTTGAAAAATTAGGTTAAACCCCTTTTAGTGTTAATGATAATGTAATTAACAATCCAACAATATGCAATGGATTATAAAAAAGTTACATACAACAGGCTGTAAAATGTTTGGAGTGAGTTCAACTTGAATTTACCTCTTGTCTAAATATTATGAAATTGATTTAACAATGACGTTTGGTAAAATATTAAACAATATCTGGCACAATAGCTGTGAAAACAATCTATAATTATTGTTGAGGTCAATCCAGAAGTTTCTACTGCATCTACAAAATCAACCAACTATGCCAGACTACCAAACTTTTTTACATATTTTTTTCGTCGGAGAACCATCCATAATAATAATTGGACATAGAATATATGAATCAGATACAAGTACAATACCCTCATAGATTTTAGATGTAGTACTGTTCAGTAGCTTACAGTACAGGTCAATAACAACTACCAAACTTTCAGGACATAGACTGAACAGATCTTAATTGACTGCAAGCGAATTGTCGGAAGAGTACTAAATTTACTGCAGAAGATAAATCTGGAAATTGAATGAAAGACTGAAACTAACATAATAATCAATTGTTCAATCTTTTAAGCTGATCATATCAAAATGATCGTTTCAGATCAAAATTGGTTAACTAGTGTATTTATTTTGTAAACAAAGAAAATGTAATTAAAAAAAAGGATTTGTTTAGAGTTGTGCTTGACATTTCACGATAACTGTAGTAATGAAAGGACGACAATTACATTTCAAGCTAGTTTCTGAGTACATACTGTATTACATTTTTTAATAAACTAATTATTAGATTGAAACGTCCATTCTGATCTTAAGTTAACTCATAATTTGAAATGGTTTTCAAGATGTTTGTCTAGTAATGAAAACACCACCTTTTAGTCATTTTGATTGCAGTGAAGTTAGATTTGTGAAGTCACTTTTCTTCAATACAACATTTACTGTTATAACATGTAAATCATGGCTACTGGATAGTTTAGAAAAACAAGACAAACCTTAATTTTCCCTAGTTAGAAACTGAACAGTACTGGATTTATCAAAGTAGAAATGTCTTAAAATTTAACAAAACACGAAAAATGATTTCAAAATGTTGTGTTCAGACCATTCATATTCGTTTAAAAAAAATGTTGATCTATTTCAATGCGTATTATAGGAATAGTCGTATACCGAAGCTCAAATTATTAACGAGTATATTTTAAATTAAATGTAATAATTGTAATCTGTCCAAAAAATATTGTCACATTATAGATGCATGTAAACATTCATAAATTTGAATACAGTTTGAGTATTGCCACATTTAGAATATTATGTTATGTGCTGATTTAATAAGTGTTATTTGTATTTAGTCGTGATAAGTGCACACAATGATTAAAGAACTGAATAACAAAATAAAGGTGAAATACAACAATATCCCAAACAGAAATTCAACAATATCTACAACATTTGAGCATAATATACTCATACCAGTTCGACATACTATGTACATAATTTTGGCAACAGCTTTGTTGGGGAAAACTGTCTTTAAATAACGACAATGAATTCCTCATTGACAGCCCTGAAAGACTTTGTAGACTTAAAAGTTTGCTTCTGTTATCATATATTCGAAACTTACAAGTGTCTCAATATCTAAACAGAAACCACGTCTTAGGCCTCCTGTGATGACGTAATTAGTTAGTAAAATTTCTGGTTAATATCAATACAGTTAGAAGACTATATGAAATATTATTCCATATATGAGAAGTTTCTTAAATATAAGTTTGTTTTTAAGATATCTTCTACTTAAAAACAATAAAAATTTGAATCTATGATTATGAGATTGCTGACAAAGTATTTCCAAGTTTTATCTACATGTACTCCTTATATAAATAAAATGTTTTAGTACTAATTCATGTAAATATCCATTAAATTTGTTTCATTAAAATATAAATTAGTTATTTTTGTATATTTAATAATCGATTTGTAGCTTTTAATATCTAAGAGATACAATATTCATACATTGTACAACAGGAATAACGTCATTATGGTGTTTTAATGGCCCATTTTACTAGCAATGTATTTCAATAAGGTGTAAAGTAATCCCTTTTGCATTGATTTTTAAACATTATTTAATTTAATAGTGACTTAAATTGTTATCCTTTGCTACCACCCCTTTAAAATTATCCAGATACATAACAGAAAATTCGATTTGATCAACTCAATATATCTAAGTAATAATGTGGATAGTAATCTTTACAATCCATTTCATTGAACCGTTAACAGAAATTACACAAGTCATCAACCAGTGTTTTACAATATCTTACGTCGGCAAATATTGTCACAACCATGTTCCACTATAATATGAAAGTATCATAATATTTCGGACATACAATTAAAGCAAATTTCATTGAAACCACAATAGGTCTTAGTTTGGGTTCTTTCTGGTTTCGACCACGTGACCAACGAATTCTTCAATGCCTTCAACTTTAATTTAGTACAGTAGGATTTGTTAGTAACTTAAAGTATTGTTATGCGGCGATTAATACACAGGAATCACTCCACGTCAAACTAGAACCTTTGGTAAATTTAGGAATCGAGTATCCTGTTAATTTTTGATCGGGTTTCTCATTCAAAAACGATAATGCATATGGACATGATATACAATGGTTTGTCCATGAAGTCGTAA
This sequence comes from Mytilus coruscus, assembly GCA_017311375.1. Classification (NCBI taxonomy): domain Eukaryota; kingdom Metazoa; phylum Mollusca; class Bivalvia; order Mytilida; family Mytilidae; genus Mytilus; species Mytilus coruscus. Next base: position 55,286,088 of record CM029601.1, read on the forward strand.
ATACTAGCCTAGGGCTAGCGCATTATCGGTTTTAAGTTCTATCATTGTCTTTTTATTGTGTTACAACTGACCAAGACTATTTGAAGGCGGCACTGACGATCCTGAATGTTGAGGTGACTTTCGTCTTCGTGGTGGTGACGTTCGTCTTAATTGATTAAATTCAGTCCTTCTTTGATCAGTTTGTTGTAAATCTCTCTCACGTAAGCTCATTTCTCGTTCGTGTCTGAGCTCTTGTCGACGTGTTATTACTTTATCTGCAATAAGTGCTGGTAACATATCAAGCTGATTCTGCAAGCAAAACATACATATCAATATTAATAAGATAGATATTTTTGTGTATTCGAATAGTTTTAAGAATTTATATAGTCAACATACTTAAGACAAATAACAAAATATTGAGTTTGCATATTATGATGTGTTTCATTTTTTAGAAAATTATATTCAACACTTATTTTGTGTTTTCTATTAAATGTTTAATACAAAGCAATTTCAAATAGATATTTCTCATCAGAATTTAAACATTTCTAAGTGTGCACTTGCAATCTATTCATTAATATTTGTGTATTACTATAATACTATCTATTAACGATTTTTTGATAATTCGAGTTTACAATGTATCTGTTTTGTGATGACAAATCTAAATGGTACAGTGAACAAACAATTTACCTCCAATACAAGAAAACCTTCAAATACAAAATCCTGCCAGACAAACAAACAATCGTTATAAACATGAATGATACAAAGCAATCGAATATTAAAACGTTTTCAAACGTAGTGATAAGAAATCTCTATATACTGGAATATCTTAATAATAATAAAAAAAAACACTTGAGTTTACCCAAAGTTCCAGCGGGGTCTATAGTGCTTCCTCGTAATGTTTTACGGATTGTTTGTTATTTTGTAATTTTCTTTGGGAATGGTAACAATTGATGATTTAGAATAGTTCCATTGATATAATCTGATATATTATATAACATAATTGATTTTAAAAAGCTGTTTTTATCTATGATTTCATTGATACTGCTTTTTAAAGATTAAAGTTGAATTCCAAAATCAGTTTTTAAAATTGCATGTAGTAATGACAAACTAGTATCGATGAGTGAACGTTTCAAACCCGAGTGTATCGCAAAGACTCCTGTGTTGACATAAAATATTATTAATATTTGCATTAAACTTAATGAATATAAAATGTTGTGAATCATTTGAAAACATTGTTTTTTTTTAATCCCAGGCATAGATTGTCTTTGCCAGATGTGGCACAATTGTTTGTGAGAATTGTCAGTGATCTTTAACTTCGTTCATGATTTTATATTCCAATTATTCAAGTTCGAGTGCTACAGATAGGTTAGGTTTAGAAATACATGTATGGCATTCTAAATTTCTTTTAAGTAACATGCACTTAATCGTGATCTGTTTAGTCAATTTCCAGGCTACTCCCCCAAAAACAGTTTAGTTAGATATAGGGAAATGACACCTTTGAGGTTTGAGATCATTTTTCTACATGTAAGCACTCTGAAAAAAGACGCTCAACAGATCTTAGTTGACCACAATGAAGTTTAGTGATGAAAATACCGCACAGGAAATGCATGAAACTTCACTGTATGACTGAATACGACTAAATTATTTCAAGTTTAGTCTTTTTACATAAGTAAGTATAGCAATTTCTGTTAAAATCTAAGTGCTTTTTTAATTAAGAATGACATGATTTTTTTTTTTTTTTTTTTTTAAATTTCGTGTATAACATGATATTTTACATTAAATAGATATTACTTGATAGTAAATTGACAATTTATAATGTGTTATTGGCATTTGTTTTTTAAACCTATCTCTTCGTCTTTCTATCTTCATCAATGGGTTAATAAAAAGCATACAGAAGAATGCACCATTAAAATTTCAGAAAATTCAATTAAATCAAAAGTATAAGAATGAGAGAACACAAACCCACAAGTATAAATTAAACAATACAGGTGTTCTCAATTAAAAAAAAAGTATCGGAAATAAAATGTTCACTGTTACTGAAAGCAAGCTCACAAGATTTAATCTGGAGATAACGAAATAAGGCCTTCCTAAATTCAATGTCGACCGCTATACTCGATTCAACAAAGTTTCATCAGCAAAAACAGTTGAAAACAAACCGATTTCGTACAATGCTTGAATAAATGTACAGAAGTACAATCGACAAAAAAAAAATTAAATATTTAGTATTGTTTAACTTCCAAATCAGCAAATCGATAATAATCGACCCATATACACGTGTGATCCTTCAAACCTTTATGATTTAACAACAATAGTAAAATTATAACTTTTAACAATTAGTTTGTTAAGTGAAACGGAAGATTTGAATGACACTTCGTATATGATAAATGCTTGCTTTATTAATAACATTGCAGTAATTAAAACTTATTTTGATTACAATTGTATCTCTTGTAATTAAATTCCCGAGGGTGAAATGAAAAAAAAAGATAGATTTGTTAGTCCCCATCGGAATGCAAATCAACTGATGGTCTTCTCTATCAAAACAAAACCGTCTGGCTTCAATCGTTTCTTTTCGTGCCCAAAAGTGCTTTTTGTAAGTTTGTTCTTACCTAATGCTGATCACAAAAGACATAGTGACATCTAGATTGGTCAAAAGACTATTTTAATCCAAAGGATAATTTCAGTTAAAAATTGTTCAAGTTTTGCATAAAGAGTATAAAAACTAAATTTTCAATGGACACAAAGTTAAAATCAATGAAACCCAGTTACGAAAACTTCCAAATAATATTCAACGCTTCTGAAATATTCAATACCGCTATTAGCATAAGCAAAGTTATAACATAGTGTAAAACATCAATAAACAAACGAAACAGAATCTTTATATAAAAGAATAGCAAACCTGTAGTTCTAAAAGCTTATCTTCTATTTTCACGACTCTTTTTTCAACAGAGAGGCCATTTGTCTGCATGTCAGCCACCATAGCTTGAATATGAGACTGTGTCTATAAGAAAAAAAAAAGGTTTGAATATATTATAGAATCTCCCATTTAATAATTCAATCAATACACTATTGCTCAAAAGATACAAGACATTTTAATTCTTATAAATTATTTCAGAATGTAAAGATTTAATATTTTAATGAATACTTTTAACAATCTATTGTCAATTATAAAATACTTAGAATTGAAAATAATATTTAATGGCATATCAAGATTTTTATTTTCGTTAGGAATAGAAATATAAACCGTATATATACATTTATAGAGGATGGAAACAACGCATTAATAAAATCAGTAATTTTATTAGATATGACCAGATTAGATAAGACTTTAATATATTTTATACTTTTTTTTGTGTTTCCGTCTTTTTATGATATCAAATACTTATTGTTTTGGATAATTTTGATTTGTATCATAAGGCTTGATATCTTGGAAATATTATGTCCTAATATGTAAATGTGTGATAGTGTGTAACAAATTCAAGTTCATAAAGTTATCTTTATAAATAAATATAATACTGTTCTTTAAATAACTTTCACTAAATCCTCGTGTTATATTTTTCTTTTCATATAAAGATGAGTTCAAGCATGGGTATATTTCCTATTGAAATTGTGATTTTTTTTTGTGCGCATTGGAACACTTCTAGAAAACTTTCATATTAAGGAAGACTGTTAGAAGGTAGAAGTCGAGATAGGTACATGTAGCATAGTGAAGCGTGAGATATCTTGGGGGAAGGGGTCATGCTGATTATTCGAATTTAAGTGTCCCGGACAGATGCGGTATTGCACATACCTTAACCTTTGAATTACGGCGTACATTCAAAAATTATATCATCAGTAACCAGACAATTAATGTGAAATGCGTTTAGTTGTCAATTTTGGTTAAAAATATAATTTTGACTTGCATATTTCTTATACATGTATTTTCAAAACTTTATTAATTATTGAAATATCTTTGATACATATTTTCGTGAAATAGAAAGTGTTTAATTACCATTTGTTTGACAAAATACCACTTATCTATTATTATGTAAGTGATTTACTATACCCGGTTATTATTATCTTTAAGAGAATGATTTAAAAAACAATTGTTCTGTATTCTAAAGAACATAAACGGCAAACAAATCATCCGATCCAAAATTTTGTCAATTCAAGAAGCCCCTGTCCGCTTGTGAACGCTCTGATCGTTTTTACTCAGAAAATATTTAAATATCATTGCATATTAATAATGTATAAGATAAAAAAGAAAAATCACTGAAAACACGTTTTTTCCAAGAAAGAGCAAGAAACAGTGCCCAAAATACCATAGGAAAGATACTCAATGATGTTGCTCATCAAACTTCAAGTGAAAGACAATATAGCCATGTATCATTACAAAAAGTATATATTTAAATCAAACCACATTTAACAATGGGAACTTGTGTGTACCGGAAGTATTAATAAGTATTTGCTCCAATTGTGGCAACCATTAGGTTACTTGTAGTAACGTCGGGCTGAAATTTAAATCAAAGCTTTAGAAGGGACGACTTCAACCTAATCAGAAGCTTCGTTCATGTTATAAAAGTTTTGTGACCTTGTATCTTTGATGAAATTATAGCACGGATCGTATCAACTGTAACCTAAATATTTCATATGCAAGTGGTGCTGAATGATTAATCGATTAATTGTTCAATGCTGAACGTGGAATGTAGAAATTGGTTTTTAATATTAATACACTGTTTAGACATAGATATGTCTCGATTTTATGCAATTTTGCTATAAAATGCGAATGTGAAAATTAAAATGACTGTATTTTACCATTTAAACTATGCAAAACTTCAAAAGTCAATGAAACATGACTGAAGGTGCAGGGCCAAATATTTTTCATGGAAATGAGACATGACAATACTAGTACAAGAACAACTGCATACCAATGATCATTGACTTATTAAAGGTGGTTCCACTAAAACCCAACTTGATCAAATACTTGAACATGTAAACTATGCAAAAATTTGAAAGTCATTATAAACAAGACTGTAGAGGCCGGAACAAATAATATTCATAGGCATAAACTGTGCCATGATAATGTAACTGCATCCCAAATATCATTGACTTACCATTAGGTATTCCCCTTTCACTGAGCTAATCACAAACTTTATCATATAAACTATACCAAAGTTTCAAAGTCAATTGACCCGGACTGAGGGGGCGGGGCAAAATAATTTCCTTACAAATGAGATGTATCGATAATACAACTGCATACTAGATATTATTGATTAACCATAAGTGGTTCCGCTTAAACTGACCTAATCACAAAACAATGTTAAAGCCAAAGTCAACACCACCCAAAACAGCACATATGAGTCTTGCCTCAGCTGCTGAGGCGAGAAAAACACAAATTGGTATAAAATATCTTTTGTTTTCACCTTGTCTTAAATAAGGCTTTTTTATTGTAAATATGTGTGTTAATATTTCAATTATGTAAGGTCTCTTATTAAATGTGGTAAATGCTTAGAAACAAATTTGTTTTTTTCTCGAGCTAAAATGCTCCTACAACTTAATATATAGAACATAATTTATTCATAAACAAATATATTTTGTGAAGCAATAATATATACAAACAAAACTTACTAGTACAACGTTTTCTACTGAACACTACTTTAAATGAACTAGAATAATGTTATGTTTTGCAGCCTGTATCAATTCTTTGTTTATATTTTATATAACCTTTTCAGTGGCTTCTGTTTGTCGTTTAATCTTTAATTGACATGCCTCTACTTTTACTTTGAATTAGCCGTTAAACTGAATAGTCGAAATATAACGCGCTTAAATTAGTAAAGATTGATCGAACGTAAATCTCTATTAAACTAAAAAATAATTAAAAATGAAAGGGATTTTAATCGTTTAGTCATTATTTCGAGAAATTGGTTTCTAATATGAAATGTTTTCTGTATGTGTTTATTGCCAATTCAAAGCTTAATAGACTAACTTCGTTCGTAATCCTCAACGTTGCCAGTAAAACACGTTTACTAAACATTCCGTTTGAAATTGATAATAAGAAGTCTCCTTGTAAAAAAAAATATATATTTGGTGAAATGAGAAACACAAACTTTGACGCTATGCACGATGTATAACCTTAGAAATATCTTAACAATAGTCTGAAACAGGTCATAGAAGAAAATTGCCAGATAAAGAAAGATAACAATATTATATTAGGTGAACCTGCTCGCAACAATACTTAAAAACTGCAACACGTGTATTGTAACAATCCATATCAATCCAATGCAAACATCTATATCAATATTTGCAATTATGTGGTCAGTTTTTACTTACCTTAAATCTTAAATCATAACTTGATATCCACCTTAAGGTTTATAAAAGTTTATCTAATAAATCTAAGAACCATGCAGCAACTGCATCTTGGAATTCTACAGAAGTAATGTAACGGAAAGTTGTGGTATTAAGATCGTATGAACTAGTAAGCTACGGGAACAGTGATTGGTGCTGAGGTAGGAAGTTAGAACTTTCTACATATTTTTTTTTTATAATTACACGCCTAAACAAATAAAAAGAAACAACGAATGCATTTCATGAAAGCACAACCATGCAAAGAAAAGAAACTGCATGCGTTCTAAAGATGTCTATATTGCCATGCCTGAGATTATACAGGTGTAGCTATTTGACAGAGCTGTTATTAAACGTTTCAAACCTGACGAAATTCAACATGAGAAGTTGAAATGTAAACTTTGTGTCTTTGGGAAAATCCGTCAAAGCCTATCTTCTACATTGAAAAAAGGAAAGGAAGATCGATGGTCAGTTATTAACCGAATTCATAAAACAGATATTGTAATGCAAACATGCATTTTACAACAGGCTTTCAGGAGTTCATCGCAAATTTTAAACACATTGAAATAAACATCTACCGGAAGTTACAAAATATTTTCAAAAAAACCATCGAAGTCCTTTCCTTTTAACCATTAACCGGTTTTTTTCTGCTTTCAACAGAAGGAACACAGTTACTTACTGAACTAAAAAGGAAAAGGGGGAAGGAAAACGGAACTTATTTAACAATGTTGATGTTCTTGAAAACTTTATTTTCGAAAAACAAAGTTCTATCAAATGCTTAATGATATTTACGTTTTCAAAAGAAGCTGATTAGCAAATACGTATTTACACACAACGGAGAACGACAAAAATTTAAAGGTGAAGACGGGTGGGTGAAGGTATCTATGTACATTAAAAACAACAAAAACTGTCTATTGATAAAGTATTTAACTGTTAAAAGGAAAGGCTCCGGTTGTCATAAAACTAACTTTAAGGTGTAATGTGCAAAATCGTGTTTACTTATTAATGCAAAAGTAACATGTGTACATAAATGTGTGCATGACACTAAATATTGAAAGGTTTTCAAGAACTAATCCAAATCATGATGAACACTTTAAGTATATTTTCCTTCAACAATACGTGCCATTCTGATGTCAAATACAAGAGATTCCATATACTGGACGTGTGAACTATAATAATCTGCTATGTTATAAACAGCATACCCAATTCAAATATATATATTCAAGATAATAGCAATGCAAATATGGTTTTCAGCATTTCTTGTATTGTCCTTATCGCAAAAATTGAATGAAATAAAATGCAGTTTTTGACAAATACTTATAAATAAATATATGTAATGTCAAATCTGTTGCTGGTTAGTGACTACCTATACTATCAGCCATTTTGCTATCCAAGCTGTTTTATTTTCGATTCAATAATAAAATTAATACTGTAGAAAATAGAAATGCAAAATCAAAATTTTTCAGCAAAACCGTCCTTACCTTTGCCATATCAGCTACGGTATTCTGTTGCTCTGTTAACTTTCGTTGGTCCATTTTTACATCTCGCAGACTAAAAAATATACAAATGAAGAACATATTTGTTTGGCATTAAGAAATTGTACGGACATAAAAAAAAAAACACGACGCGTACCACATGTGGAGCATAATCTGCTTACCCTTCAGGGGCAACTGAGATCACTTCCGGTTTTTAGGTGGTATTACTAGTGTTGCTCAGTCTCAACTTTTCTATTTTGGGTTTCATAGACTGTTGCGTGTGATGTTTCGGTTTTTTTTCCCATGGCGATGTCAGTTTATCTTCGACTTATTGGTTTGAATATTCCTTTAGTGTCTTCGACTTCTCTTTTATAAATTAGAAGTTAATTCACACATCAAAATAATTCAGTCGTTCACTGATACAGTTCTACATAATCTATTAAAACATGACAGTATGTTTTGCTCAATTATGGAAGCTTTGTTTCTTATTATCGAGTGAACATAATTGCGTTTAGAAAATACTTATATTAGCAACCCGACACATGTGGAGCCAGATGTGCTTGCCCTTCCATAGCAACTGATAGAACCCCCGTTGAACTTTACAAACATGACGAAAACCGATGATTGATTCCTTTCTTTCCAAATTATTTTTTGTCTTCGTACAGAAAGTGTTTGGTGAGAACTTTCTGCCCTATCCTCTAATCTACATTGTTTACGATAATTGGTGGGAAAAGTCGAGTTTTATTCTTTTGCACACACTAAATGGCATTAAGGATGTTCGCTACTCTTGTTTTTTATTTTTAGTCAGATATTTGGAATTCTCTAGTTTTATCCATGAAGTGCCTTCAAATTGTTTGCCGGCTAAACCGACTTTTTCTTTTCATAATTCTATTGCATATTGTTTATGAAGCCATTTTTGAAAATCTTAATAAACCCTTGTTACTTTTATTTATAGTATTTTAAAGAAAAAAGGTGCAAATGTTAAATGTAAGAGAATCATTTCCCGCCAATTTTTTTTATTGCTTGTATCTTAAAAATAGGGACACTGACCTTTAAGTTTTTTCTGCTTTTTAAGTCTTATTATTTATATACTATCAATATATAACAGTCTTCAAAAAAGCTTTTTATTTTGAAACAGAGTAGCGAACATCCTTAAGTCACTTATTTGTTGATTAAATTTGATGTGTTTTTTTCTGTTTAGTGATTGGCAACCAAACCAGAAGATTATACAAACACTTACCGAAATATGTTGGAAGTAAATATATCAGTCAACAAATAATATAAAAATAAATCAAATATAATAAATGTCTACACTAAAATATAAAAACTTACTTATGAATTGCTTGCAGAAATTTTCTTTGATGTGATCTAACTCTGCTTGTATTTATTTTCTTCATTAGTTTTGTATGTTTGTATATCAGCCATGTTTCTCGTAAAACGTTTGCAGCTGAATTTTTCAACTATTTGAATGAAAAAAAGAGAATTATATAATACTTCAATTTTCTTTATGTTGATATTAAGTTTTGTAAAACAAATTTCTTAATATATGGTCAAATTTCTTAATATATGGTCCTGTAACTTACACTATCCTTAATACTTAATAACACAAACCTTAGAAAATAGATCTATACTACATTATAACTTTGCGCCTGAAAACAATGAAACCAGTTTAAAAAGTCGACAACTGAAATGTCTAAATGCGTTTCATATACATTATTCAATTAAATATACAGAATATATTGTTGTGGTGTTTGTAAGTGATGTATCATCTTGTGTGCCTCTGTAAATGAAATTCATTATTGATTTTTTTCTTAAAGTTCAGTTTCAAACAATTCTTCCATTTTCACGACATAAAAATAAATCCAATTGTTAGATTCTGCAAAGTGGGTCGACAGGGATGCCACTGACAAAGATTGTATGGTGACAGGCTATTTACGCACCTATCAAACAGTTGTTGCAAGGTTTTGAGATGGGCATAGAGCGTGGTACATTCCTCCTCAAGGCAGCGGCTGCTGGTCGGGCGCTGCTGATCTTTTGCAAAGCTTTAACATTGATTTAAGGCACATTAAAAAAACGAAACTTTTATTAAAAAATAAATAGCCGGTCTGACAAACTCAAAGTTGCACATGAAATAAATTACTTGCTTTATATCAATGCTCTACAAAATGACAGCAGATCTAATAATTCATGAAAAGACGTAATACAGTAACAAATATTAATTATTTTTTCAAAATATGTTTGTGTTTCATGTACATGAGCCTATATATATATATATATATAAACATGGAAAGCATTAATTGTATCAATCATTTTTTTAATACATCTTCTATCCGTATATCTTTTTTTTCTAGGCATTTTGGAGTAACTTGCATCATTTATGATCAAAATGTATAACCTTTCGCTAAAAATCCCTTCTCTGTCCATTTGAACTACCGTAATCATGAAATTCATTTTCTGTTCAGTCACATATAGGTTTTATTTATAGGATCAGGTTTCATAGTGAAAGTCATCAAAATGGTTTATTTTGGCAACTCCTGTCCGGCAGTAGGACCATAATGCGGGGATACCGTTTGGCTATACGGGATGTAAATTTTCAGCTACCACCGGTTTGAAGGAGGAAGTGAAATCTGATGCTTCCTGTAAGGGGATACCACGCTCTTTGTATGTTAAATAATCCTTGCCAAAGATCTTTAGGGGTTCTAAAAGTGATCTGTTGAAAGGCAAAATTTCGGTCCCATTCAAACAAACCATTTTTAACCAGAAGTTAACAATAATCACTGAATCAAGCAACCGTTATAATAGTTAAGCTTACCTAAATATTCATTCGAGCAAAAGTGACAATTACTGTGTATTTAAGACATACAAGATATTACTTTAGTTCAAATTTGAAAGACAAGAAGATGTCGTAAGGACTTTTTATACAATCCAATCCCTCTACAAACAATATATTAAAAAAAGGGAAAACTGTCCAACTTTAAGAGAAAAGCGGTGGTAAAAATAACAATAATCTGAAGTGGTGCTAAGTTTTGAATTCAGTAGGTTTTCTTATTGGCATCAAATGCGCCCCTTTAGTAGCAGACTAGTTCCTGTATTGTTATGAATCGCAGTCCCTGGCCAAACTCAGTAAATATCCTTTAAATTGATAAATTTAATAACACGTACGTAACATTGATGATATTATCAAGAATTATCTAATTCTACTGCAGAAATTTACCCAAAGGAACATACTTTAAATGAATCTTATATAAACATTATAGATTTCGATATTTTAGTTTCACACGGGAAACTCTATACAAACATTTATGACGTCAGGAACAATCAAACGTCATAAACAGGGGCGATTCCATAGTGCAACACCGTTGTTAATCAAATAAGTCCGTTTCTTTGAATGGAACAGTACAGGTCTGATAACTACATTGATGACTCACATCTTAGTTGAGGGAGTAATAAGGAAAAGTATTGGACTGATAAAGTTTTGTTTTTAAATCAATGTATCACGTAATGATATTTTAGCAGGAATATGACATTTTGACAAGTAGCACCATATCAAATTGATAACTAATTATCACAGTATCACGTATTATGTTAAAATGATTAATTTCATTTTATTAATGAGTTTAACAATTGTTTGGTTTTAAACTTTAATTCTTAAATGAAATGTGCCTACGTGATATATTGTGCGTTGCATATGATAAAATATAAAAAATGTATGTTGTCTCTTCAAATACGGTAAAATCTTATCTATTGATTAAATTAGAAATTTGAACTGATCTTAAATTTCACGCCCGCAAATTAAAAATATATTCATCTGAAAATAGCAAATAGTGTTGTAATATTAATCATTTAAAAGACTATATTAATCAACATGCATTGTGCAAATAAAACCATTTTGTTTAAAATAAGTAGAAAAACAAATTGTACTTAATGATGCATTTTAGTTGTGAATTTCATGACATTATACAGTACTAATTTCACCGAACCGTATGCGCATTTCGACAATAAATGTCTCTTCAGTGACGCAAAAGGCCAAATTGATTTTAATAAAAAAAAAACCTAATACAAATTTTTAAAAGCAGATATTACCGAAAAAAATTAAAAGTGTAGCCAAATAGCTTGAGAGTTATACATTTCTTAATATCAAATGATTTCCCAACTTTCAAAACAGAAAATTTCAATAACACGATATCCGTATTTTCATGTCAAAACCGAAGTACTGAGTAACTAGCCTGGTGATACCCACATGGACTACCAGTTAACCAGCGGAAGTATCGAATAAGTTGTAGCACTAACGTTAAAAGCATTCTTAGATGAATTTGGTTGTTTTGTACATGTCATTTTTCTTATACTCCCATTTTTTAATACTTTCTGCGAACTACAATTCATTATAGAATATCAATAGTTTAAAGCAAGTTGCAAATCATCAAATATTTGCAAATAAATCCGAATAATAATTTCTTTTTTTTTTGCAATTTACTCAGTCAAAACTGTAATATTATTATTTGGTTTGTTTTGTATCGGTCCGTTTTTTTTTTTTTTTTTTTTTTTTTTTGGCTTTATGCTTACTATTTATTGTTCATTTTACAAAATATTCTGCTGAAAATTCATCTTTGAAAAAACACTCAAATTCAACATATGTTGCGTAGATATGCGTAATCATTCTGTGTAAAGTTTCAGAAATCTATCTTCTTAATTGTGTGTAGTAGGAGTTGCTTTAACAGAAGTGGTACTTTCTTTTGTAAATTGTGGGTCCCTAAAAAGATATAGTATCAATTATACCTAACGAGGTATATTCCAAAATCATGTATCAAATCTTACTGAAATCGATATCATACGTTCAATACTAATTCGCTCAATCAGTTTTGTGCATTTGCATGGATGGTCCTTACAAAAATGTTCTACTTACGATGCTACGTAAAATACAGATATTGATACATGCAAATATTCGAAAACAAAAAAATACACAACTTGCGTAGGGAAATAACTTTTTCACCTGTGGTCTGAAAATAGTTTAATGTATTTTTGATAGTCACACAGTGAAGTGGTCTTGATTTAAATTTGTATAAAGTATAAAAAATTCTCTTTTGGATTGACAAAATATAAGACTTCCCTCTTTGAATGTGAAGTTTAATAAGGGACAATCGAAATTCATAAGCCGAAGAGAAACCGACAATACCATGGCAAATAAACGAAAAAAGACAAACACCAGTCTTCAAATTACTGCATCGATAACTAAAGACTGAATCCCGCCAAAAAACGGATTGATCTTATATGACCCAAAAGGGTAAGCAGATCCTGCTCCACGTCATCTCGTGGTAGGTACATATTCAGTGATGTCACAACGGTGGAAATGAGGATGGGATTGTGGCTCAGACAACTGAAAAATATCCGTGATCATCTGTGACAGAGATATTCCATAACGGTCAACCAACACACGATGGCGTCCGTAAAACATTCGAAAAAGAGAGGCAAAAGATACCAAAGGGACATTCAAACTTACATGTCGAACATAAACTGACAAAGCCATGGCTAAAAGAGACAAAGACCAACAGACAAATAATAGTACACAAAACACAACATAGAAAACTAAAGACTGAGCAACACCAACCCCACCAAAAAATTGGGGGTGATCTCAGGTGCTCCACATGTCGCATCCGTCGTGTTGTGACGAAGTATCGAAGTGATGACATAAATTTACTACTTTGAATCCTTAGTTCAATAGCTTCTTGGAAGCAGTAACCTTCTATCCATGAAATCATGATAGGAAAAATCCCACTAGCACATTAATTTTGGTCTTAAGCGGTCATTTTAATCTTAACAGCATATGAAAAGTCTAAAACTAGTTTTGTTAAAAGTTCAAGTTATTTTTTGGATAGTAATTGTCTTGTTGAAAATTCAGTACTGTTCAGAATTTGTTTTTCCTTGCAGTCAATCCATAAAATTGAGAATGGAAATTGGGAATGTGTCAAAGAGACAACAACCCGACCAAAGAGCAGAAAACAGCCGAAGGCCACCAATGGGTCTTCAACACAGCGAGAAAATCCCGCACCCGGAGGCGGGCTTCAGCTGGCCCCTAAACCAAAATGTGTTCTAGTTCAATGAAAATGGACGTCACACTAAACTTCAAAATATATAAATGAACTAAAATTAAAAAACATACAAGACTAACAAAGGCCAGAAGCTCCTGACTTGGAACAGGCGCAAAAATGCGGTGGGGTTAAACATGATTTGTGAGATCTCAACCCTCCCCCTGTACTGATCAGTACCGTTTCAGACAATTCAGTGTGCTGTTGCTTTGTTCGGGTAAATAAACACAACTGAAAAGTCCAAACAAAGACGAAACAGATCATGATTTATTGTTCAGTCTTTTAGCTTTATAGACCAAAATGATCGTTTCAGTTTAGAATTGGTTTACTAGTTTCAAGCTCTGACAAATTGAAACCGACTAATGCTCTTCTGCTCCTTTATGTTTAAAACACAACAAATACAAATGCAGCTTAAAAAGTGTAAAATCGACAATGTTTCCTCAACCGGTGGAACATTCCGTGTCCATGCAACAATTTTGACATATGTGTAGTGCACAAGACTTATTTTAATTTGGCGCTAAGTCACATCGACAACAAACATTTTATATTCTTGATTTACATTTTTCCGAAAAGGTTTATGAATTATTGTTAGGCTAAAACAGTTTAATATTTGGGCACATCATATTGTAATATATCAACTAGAATGTTTTATTGTTGTACTGGAAATGCATTACATTGTCTTCTAAGGCCAATTTTGCATTTAAATAAACGGATGTTGTTGTACATGAGATTGAATCGCAAAATGCTAACTCGATTAACACTTGGTTCAATAAAACACTACGACATAACATGTGTTTGTTGTTCCCTCTAAGATTTGAGCGTTACTACAACATGTTCACAGCAAATTACAAAATATTTACAAAATGTTACAAAAGATATATGTTAGAGACAAATCTCTAAACAGGTTGGATACAAAATTTTACAAACGATTTTGTTTTATGGAATAGATTTGTTTTTGTTGGTTAATAATATTAGCATTTGTGATCTTCCTACCTACTGTATCAGAAAGAGCAGAATTCTGCAATCAAAATTATAATAATATCTGGTTTGTGCCAATTTCTCTTTTGTTTCTGGCACTGTCTGGATTTTTATACTTGTATTGTCGGTTAAACAGTAATTGGCTTCTTTTTTTCAAACATAAAACATTAAACAAATGATGTATATCATCAAATGCAAAATCGATCTGTTTGATGCAATAGAAGAAAATGAAATGAAATGCAATAAAGCGTTCGATTAATTATATCCAACCTGTTAAATTGAGAAGCAGGGTTAAATGAAAACATGGAATGAGAAGGGTTACTCAACTTAATTAACACATTTTTAATTACAAATATGATTTATATTTGGTTTAAATGGATGTTAGAGCTGTATATAGATATAAGAAGATGTGGTATGAGTGCCAATGAGACAACTCTCCATCCGAGTCAAAATGTATGTTTGTTTAGAAACCGATAATTCTCTTACCGTAGTTTTAGATTAAGGTTTTCCAAAAAAGTTAAAATCTAAGAAAATCCATTTTAAAACTGTTAGCAAATTAATACGAAATACAAATGTTATTGCAGACGTTTTAGCGCCAATTTCATCTTACGTTTTTCTCTATATCTTTAGAATGCATAAAGTTCATAACATTACGTTCAGCTAGAGACATCTCTACCCACTGCGTAAGAACTGCTACGAGTATAGCAGTGATGCCAGCTCCCTAATAAGGTAAAATATGGAAGAAGAGAGTTTAAAATATATACAAGATAGTTTGAGATACAATACATAATTCGAACATACCCTCTTTGAATACTGTGTATCCATCATAAAATTATGGACATGTGTCTCAGCTCTGCTTAATTCAAGTTTTCTTGCTACAAGTGCTACAACTAATGCTGTACAACCGGAACCCTGATGCAAAATAATCAACATTATTTATGATATCAGATATAAATATTCAGACGAACAAAAAAGTTCCCATTGCTCTCTCTTCCTTTGCGATGATCTGAAACTCAGTAGGTGACGAATTTCATTATTTATTCGAATAGATATAAGAAGATGTGGTATGAGTGCCAATGAGACAACTCTCCATCCAAGTCAAAATTTAAAAAATTAAACCATTATAGGTCAAAGTACAGTCTTCAACACGGAGCCTTGGCTCACACCGAACAGCAAGCTATAAAGCGCCCCAAAAATTACTAGTGTAAAACCATTCAAACGGGAAAACCAACGGTCTAATCTATATAAAAAACGAGAAACGAGAAACACTTATGAACCACATCAACAAACGACAACTACTGAACTTCAGATTCCTGACTTAGGACAGGTGCAAACAATTGCAGCGGGTTTAAACGTTTTAATGGTACCAAACCTTCACCCTTATCTGAAACAATAGTGTAACATCACAACATAGAAAGACACACTATAAAATATCAATTGAAATGGTTTAACTCAATCAACAGACATATTAACACCAGTGAACATACACTGAACAAATAAATATGATCTATGATACAATGTAAATACAAAATAAATAAACTAAGGGAAGAATAATTAAAGTAACAATGTTCTTATTTCAAAACGAGAGGAAAATGTTTTGCCAAAAGAATTCAATACAAATTCAAATGTTGATAAATTTTATACTTTACTCAGACAATTATAGTGTTATTTTCAAAGCTGCAAAATTTTGTAAAATCATACTTTCTTTAGTAAAATGATTGAAGTTACTGTATATTCATACATTTATTCAAATATGATGTTTATGTTTATATAATATGTCAGTCATCCATTTATTTCGAAATGTCTATCATGTATATATGTTATATTGTTCATTGAATCAACCTGTTTTGTTATATTGTGTTAGTTTATGTTCAATTGTATTTGTTCACATACACTGGTTAATGGTCTTGAGAAATAAAAACTTGAACTTGAACTTGAACTTGAAACATAACGTATGTTGTTTCCAAACTCATCTTTCTCATGTTGTGTTGGCGTTTAATTTTACTAGAGGTTATTATATTGTTGTCGATTTTGCTGTCTAAGAGCAAAAATGTCACAATGATAGCAAACGTCTTTTTGTTTTCGTTTTTTCCGGATATTCCAATATAAGAATACAATCCAAAATGTAAGACCTGAAGCAAGCTAAGTTCCATAACAGTCTTGTCTTATAAGTGTTTCTCGTTTCTCGTTTTTTATATAGATTAGACAGTTGGTTTTCCCGTTTGAATGGTTTTACACTAGTGATTTTTGGGGCCCTTTATAGCTTGCTGTTCGGTGTGAGCCAAGGCTCCGTGTTGAAGACCGTACTTTGACCTATAATGGTTTACTTTTATAAATTTTGACTTGGATTGAGAGTTGTCTCATTGGCATTCATACCACATCTTCTTATATCTATTATCTTATGTTCTCATTAATGATATATTATAATCAAATGGCCTGGGATATTGGGACTAATTGAGTTGGTAATTTCGAAGGATAACTCGTTATTGGCTGCACATTTTACAAATGAATACAAGATGAATTTTGCATTCACTTAAACAATTACTTTAACGTTATCAACCATATTCTTATTGTAAAATAATAAAAAAGACAAGTCAATGGTTCAACCACAAAGTATACATATGAAAACTCAAAATAAAAAAACATAAAACACAATACAATATCGTTTAAAATTTGTGTGATTAAAGTTAGATTTTTGAGGTTGTACCATTGAGTTATGATTTATTTTTGTATTTCCTGTAACCACTTCGCGGTTGACAAATGTGATAAAAAATTGTAAGTATGTCATTATTTTTTCATAAATAATTTGCATCTGATGTGAAGCAGTTATCTTACAGAAATCCACTAAAAGTTGTTTTTTTTTTTATGATGTCAATTCATCAAATTTAAACACACAAAAAAATATGATTGTTTGCATAAAAGCAAAATTTGCCAACATCAATAAAAACAAATATTATAAAATCCATAAATCACGTTAAGTCAATTATTCACTTTCAAAAGTCTATGTATGATAATCTTATCAACATATTAATTCGAAATAAATAAATTTAAAAGTTCATTTTAATCATAATCAAATGTACTAATATCTTTTAAAAAGTTTTGTATATTTAAAAGAGGAAGGCTTGCTTATGTGCCAAAACACATTAAATTGAAGTAATATGCACTTAAACAGAACAAATCGTCTGTGTAGCGCCATTTGTAGAATATGACAACCCTAAATCTGCAACTACTTATAATTTCATATTACCAACTTTTGACTCTGGATTTTATAATTTTTCGACAGGTTACCTACTCTGTGGTAGGATATCCTGGTACTCGGTCAAGTAGGAGCAACCAAAAGAAGTAAAATCAAACACATAATCAGTGTAATTTGGGGGGAAAGTTTACTGTTTTCCAAAGATTTTGTTGTGTGTAGAAAACATAAAACAGTTAATTTCCCCCCAAAATGTACCGATTGTAAGCTTGATTTTACTTCTTTAGGTTGCTCTTACTTGACTGAGTACCAGGATGTCCTATCACAGAGAAGGTAACCTGTCGAAAAAATATAAACTCCGGAGTCAAAAGTCGGTAGTATGAAAATAGTCTATTTCGTTATTGTTCACCAATCACATATTCATCTTTATTTCCTTATTTTTTTTTTTATACACCACTGGCCTTTCCTAGTAAATCATCAAACATTTTGCCCAACATTCCCACTATTTCCTAGTATTTTAAAAATAATACATGTACATCTGAAATACACATCGTACACGAGAAGAGATATTAAATGTCGAAATATGCATCTGGTGCAGTAAAATGTGTACCGTTCATGTTATTACAAAATATTCTACTTAATTTTCAGATTTTTCAAGTAACATTCGTTTTCTTCGTTACATTTAAGATGAAAAATGCAGACATCTTTCCCCGTGAAGACTTCTAGTTTTTGAAATGCTTGCATATCAAACACAAGCACACATGTCTTTGATATTTTTCATAAATAAGATGTCTTTGATATCCTCTATGCATTTACGAAAATGTTTTATTTGTGATTTCAGCAGCATATATGGTTAAAGAAGCCTTTTCGAATGCAAATGACCGTAATTAATAGAAAAAGCCAGAGTTGGTACAAACGTAATGAGCACTGTCCTGTGTCCTTAACTTAATGGATATTTAACATAATTATTGATCTAGCTATAAGAATCAACATAGAAATTGGGAATCGCGGTCACTTCTAAACATAAATGATTTATATGGCAAAACATTGTTTCTAAGACTTTCGAAATGATGTTTAAGGAGATAGACCTAGGTTTAGGAACGTAAGTCTTAAGAATGATTGACCAGAACGTTTGTCTCAACCTTTTCATAAATTCCGTTTTACGCTTCTGTGTAACACAGATCATTTCAATTCTGTTTCATATGAATGCTTAAAATGCATTAATAACACTGTCATTTAAAAACGCATTACTGACTTAAACAGTTATCTCCCTTAAAGTAGGTCTATCCCATTAATAATACACAGACGAAGTATAACTGCAAGTGAATAGAAACAATATTGAAATCCACTTTTCAGTCGTAAATCTTGGAGTCAGCGACAAAAGGCTGCTACCTAGAAATATGTCAAAATATGAATTAGATCTTCTTTAATCGCTGTACTTTAATCTCAAGTTTACTGAAACATACTTATTGGAGTTATATCGCGCTGAAAACAAAACATCATCCATATATATCACAAGTTTGAGAAATAGGCTGAATTTATTTTAATGGATTTGTATTCATTTTAACACACATTTGGTCATTGGAGGAGAGTTGTCTCATTTGGCAATCATACAACATCTTCTTATTTTTATATATTACTTTTCTTGTAGGAATGGCTCTTATAATTACTTTCATTTTCATTGAATTCGTATACGTTTTCGTTATGAATTAATCATAGTTGGTAGGTTTCAGAAGAAGGTGACAATGTTGACCACAAATCATATTAGGCAAAGCCGTTAACGAAAAAAAGTCAGGATAAGGAAATATGTATGATAACTTATCGATTTAACGGTATCAAAGTTCGGTTAAGAGTTTCACAATCATGCCAGAAAATATGTGGCATATATGACCTTTTTGCACTTACTTGTGTTTCCTACTATACTCAAGTGTTTACGTGTTAAAGTACTAATATGGTACTGACACTTTATTAAACTAACACTATAAAACTACAATGATTTAGAAATTATGACTTCTAATTTACATTTAAACTTCTGTCTTGCGTGTTTATGGTTCTTTTTTCAGGAAGTGATTTTCATTTCGTTAAAAGATTCACAGTTTGAAGTACACCTACCATAACTCCCGTTGCTATGGCGATTCCACGACCACAATATGTATTTGGAACTAAGTCACCATACCCAACTGATAAAAACGTAATGGCAATCATCCACATGGAATTTAAAATGTTGGAGTGCCTAGAGTCTAGATATCTGAAAGAAAATATCAATAAAGCGTTATATTATCCAACAAAATGGGCTAATTTAATAACATGCAAGAATTCCCTTTCTTATCACAAAATCACCATAAATGATGGATCAAAGCTAAAGAGAAGCAAACGAACGTGATAATTGTCATGCTAAAGTAAAATAAGACCTAATTATTGTCCGGTATAAATACTTAAGTACTTTATATGCGGAAGCAAGATTCCAACATGTGTTCTCAACTCTTGCACGCCTTTATTAAACTCCAAGGAACCGGTATTGATCGAATGCTATCTATGCATAATAGTAACTTAATCTGAGTACCATTTATGCAATACTTGCTTCTTTAGTAACAGGTTAAATTGTTGAATAAACTTTTGAAATTGTCTGTCTTTGAATGAAGCAGACAAAGCTTGTTTTCAAACAGGCCTACATGTAATTCTTTGAAAGAAGAAGATATTTTCATTTACTTTTCCTTGACGTATTTTGTAAAACAATGATCCGAAAACTAGTATATAATATGTGAAAACGCAGAGCAGGGATATTGTTTAAATTTGATGAAAGTCAATAGTTTAACAA
The DNA here is from genome assembly GCA_017311375.1 of Mytilus coruscus. Taxonomy (NCBI): domain Eukaryota; kingdom Metazoa; phylum Mollusca; class Bivalvia; order Mytilida; family Mytilidae; genus Mytilus; species Mytilus coruscus. The sequence continues at coordinate 55,306,932 of CM029601.1, forward strand.
AATTCTAGCTACAAACGGTGACCTATAGTGGTTAACTTCTATGTCATTTGGTCTCTGGTGGAGAGTTGTCTCATTGGCAATTATACCACATCTTCTTATTTTGATATTTACTCTTACTTAACCATTCCAATGTTTCTGACGAGTTATAGCTGCATCTTTAACGATATACATATTGCCTTTGAGATTCTTTTCATAATTGTTATGAAACGGTCTGATTTAAGATAATATCATTAAGCAAAACAATTATGAGAGATGGCAATCAACGACAACCGCTAGAATACTTAACATTTCACATCATAATGAATCTGAGCACTAAGTTTCATGTTAATGTGACCACAACTTCGCGGTTAACTACCTTAACCAAAAATTTTAAACTAGCACGCTCTATCACATTTCCATGTTTAGTGAACCGTAAAATCGGAATCAAAACCCTAATTTGGCATTTTTTAAAAGTATCACATCATAAGGACCATATGAACTAGTTTTCAAGTTGATATGACCACAACTTAATTGTAAACTGCCAAATGTACAAACGGCCGTAAACATAATGCCTACCCCTAATGTCGTAGGCGGACCCTTAAAATCAGTTTAACTCATCAGATCTGTACAAAAACAACACTAAAAAAAAAAGATACCAATCACTAGTACTCACAGTTATACAAAACTAGTTCAAAGCCTAATTTTAACTAATATACAAATCATGGTTTCCAATACTAAAATATCAATCAATACACCTTCTACGGATATATTTTACAGACGTAAAAATTGGTTCTAATGTCAAAATATTTCCAGTCACCTAGAATCTCAGATGAACATGACCTGCAACGACGTAAGAATCAGTTAGACATAGACTATTTCATCATAGTTTGATTTCAATAAGCCAAGTGGTTTCAGGATGAAGACGAAAATGTGAAAGCTTATAGACGGTTGTCGACAACAAAGACCAAAGGCCAATAAGTGTCGGCAAAAGCAGCACACAGACTCTTTGTCGGTCAGGTAAGCTAAAACCGCAAGTCATGAATGCATCACATAATAATTATGTTTACATACGTACATCGGTATACTGACATGATTTAAAACAAAACCTTTCTAAAATTGTACGTTTATAAATCATAAAGAAACTAAGGTCTCAACTACCTCAGGCAAAGTTGACCTTAGATGGCTTTTTCTATTTTTTAGGTACCTTTTGGTTATATAGCTTTTCAATTGTTTCGGTTTTTATACATCCTCGGCTTTCAAATATTCGGCTTTTAGCGTTCCTGATGAAGGTTAATCCAGAAAAGCGCTTCGGACGCATGAAGTTGATAACGTGTTGTTTTCATTTTTTACTGAAAGAAAACAATGAACCATCCTCCAATTCCATTTCATTTCAACAACACCGTTTTACAGTTTTCGTGTGACAGATATATCTACACGTACATATAGGAATACCCTTGCGGAAAGGTAACAATGACTAAAAAGATAGAAACATACTAAAACGATCAATACCTACTAGTAAAACACAGGTTACCAAGCAACAGCCAGTATTATTCACGTAATTGACCATAATTTCATGTAAAAAAGTCACTTTGTTGCAAGAATTTAATTAAAGTAATTCATTTGATTTGATTAAAGTAATTCATTTTTCAAAATTACTATTCGGTGATATTTCACGCCAAGTCTGGCATCAGAGACTGTTATGGTGTTTTTTAAAACGTATTTGCATATTGAAGAAATAAAATTGAATAATAACGGCTTATAATTTGATTTCCTTGGGTAATTCATATTAAAACTGACACGAGCAGTCAAAATCAAGAATGTATTGGTAGTTAAGCTTTTTTCTCATTCATCATTTTCTGGATCAATTTCGACGATGATATATTGAAAGAGGTTTTAGTGGTTACCGCAAAATTATAGCAGATTATCGGAATATTTAAAGATTTATCAAATTTCCGGAAAATTAATCGACTATTGCTAATATATCCCATGATTCAATCAGTATGTACTTCAATACAATGGGCTAAGTTTTAAGTTGAACAATAATTTTATATTTATGACATTCATTCACAATGAAGGTAATATTTCTGTACTAAGTAAAATTTCCGTTACCAATTATAAAGGACTAATGGCTTGCCTTACAGAAATCGGACAAATATTTTGTGGAGCTGCATTATACTTAAAACGAGACATTTTGTCAATGTACTATTAGCTAAAAGCTTTGTGCTGTGTAGACACTTGAAACTTAGTTAATGGGAATAATTTTTCAAAGTAATAATTACTCCTTTGGCTTTACACAATGATTTTTTTATTTAATTCCATAAATAGTGCAGCTAATGTTGTTTGATTTTTTCAATTGATTTTTGTATGTTAAAAAAGGTCATGAAAAACATCTAAGTTCATCTAAAAATAATCTCAAGCGAAATGTTATAAATAAAGCTGAAATCGTTCTATGGAAAATGGAAAAAGACGACCTTACTTCACATCAAATACAAAACACACCAAAAGTTTACAATTATGTTATAATTGCTAATTACCATCGGAAGATCATGTTGATATATCGTCCCGAAGATTACCGGTTTTTACCGAAGATATATAGTTTGCATCATGGCCGTTTAAGCGATCACATGTTGTAGTTTGATTGACAATTGACGTTCAGTGGGTTTAAACCATTTTAATAAGATGGTATCAGATGCTTTCTTTATTATTTATTTACCAAATTGCCATCCCTAGCCCCACCCACATCCATAAACGTGAAATGATTTCCTTTCGAACAACAGGTATCTCAAAACTCATATAGACTCGGGCCAGTTAAGAGCGTGTTCATCCGTCGGGGGTATATTTTTATCGGGAGGTTGCTATTTGGTGGTCAAAATTACACCATGCAGATATAGATACACAATTACTTAATAACGTAATTTAAACTAACATAATAATGTTGTCTTAATTTTATTGAAATGTGAGCCTTCTTATTGGAAATGCAAATATATCCCGGAGTCACATTTATATAAGAAGAGTAACAATGCGGGGACCTCTGGATGTATATTTTGTTTTACACAAGTTGTTTTCAGAATTGTTGCAATTATCGATTAACTTCTGTGTTATTTGTTCTAAGAGGAAACAGAAGATACTTATCTTCACCTTTTTGGTTGGACCCAGTCGTGAGGGGTGGTCGAGGCGACTCTATTAAAACCCAGTGCTAGAAAAGTAACACGATATACAAAGGAGATTTGGTATGATCAGTGCCAATAAAACAATTGTCCTCCAAAGACTAACATCATTGATGTAAATAATTACATGCCTATTTACGGCCTTTTAACAAAAAGCATAGTAAGCAACACAACTTATGGATCCGGGATGAAAAAGAATGAAACAATTTAAAAAGGAAAACTAAGAGATGTATGCTAAAATTAATAAAAAAAAAAAACAAGTGGGTTTGGACAGAAAAAAATGACAACCACAGGAATACAGGTACAGAGTATATCGCTATTAGACAGGCATATATAGAATATGGCATGGTTAAACATGTTTGTAAGCGTTAAACTCTCTATCAAAAGAGAAACTGAGCAACAATCATGACAATAGAACATATTAAAAATCAGTTCAAAAGAGAGTATACTCATGGTGGTCATGGTTTTATCTTGGTTTTTTTTCCAGATTATGAATTTTGAATGGCCCTCTTGGGATCTTCTACAATTTTTGCAAATCAAGTGAAGAAATTCAGATCAGTCAAACAATGGTATTGACTATGGTTTGATTATATTGTTCACTGTGGGGAATTGATTCATAATGAATTCTTATACAAAAACTTGTTTAATTCCAAAGTATAATATCCTCATGGGAAGTAGTTCCTAACCTTTACATGTCTCGGGAAAATTGGTATGGTTTATTAATCACTTTAGCCATGAGTTTGAATGTCCCTTTGGTATCTTTTGCCTCTCTTTTAGACATTTTGTAATACAATTTTTTTATAACAAACCTAACGTTACAGTTCTAAATTACGTAATGGAATTATAAGAGATTAAAGTTTACTGCAAACTCTTATTAAAATTTGTCTCAACAAGTATTTAATTAAAACAAAAGATTTTTTCAAGAGATAATTCTTAGACTAATGTAAATTATATTCTAATGTTTCCGTTATAATCCACATTTCGACGTTTAACAATAATGATTTGTAATCGCCATGACATAACAACTAGAAACAGCTGTTTTAGATTTATCTAAATGAAAATACAATGTTAAGAACTTTGGAGCAATATGATGTTCGCCAATAATGCAGCATGTGTTATGTAAACAGCAGATTATAACATACAACTTGTTGAAAGAGATGTGATTGAACAATCACTATTATGTTATATGCAAGAACATTATGATTGAAATCTTGGCATGCTACCTGATTTTCTAATTAAAAAGTCTCCTTGACATATGAAAGAATTCAGTGTGTAAACGTTGACCATTATAATTCCTTGTATGAATAACTTGACCTTCTTCCTGTTACACTCGGTGCGATTTTATTTGGTTTCATCTTGTGATTTGAATTACTACGCGAGCTAGTCTTACGGACGAGGGAATGCCTTAAAACGTCTAAGCTCAAACTTGACCATTATTTAGACAAAACGTAGTTTAAATATAGATGTTAATCAACGATATTCGTTAGATGAACCTTAAAGGGCTTGCTTTATGTTAAGGTTATTTCACGAATTTCGTCTCGAGTAGAATATTTTTTTTTTTTTTGTGTGTAAAGGTTGAACACATGAAACCTGTCTTACTTCATCAGGTGATATACCTTTATCTTTTACAATTAACAGGCTTGGTGTTTACCCATATGTTTATAAACCTAAATCTAACCTCTTTGGCATAAAGCGGCAAGGAGTCATACAAAACAGACAGATCAAAGACGGTGTGCTTTTTTTCGTCGAATAATGTTAAGAGGTTAGCAAAATATTGATAACTGTATGTACCAAACGTCAATACAAATCATAATTACTAGAATACACCTGCGGTGACTGAATTTAATTAGTATGGCTATTTTAGCCAGGGTTTTAGTATTCGTATTGTCATCTGACAAATGAAAATAACACATGGAAAAGTCACACAGCGAATTAGGTGCACAGTTTTCTCTGCTTGCAATTGCTTTTTGTCTGAACCCATTCTTGTTTTCTTATTTGGTACTATCGGACTTTTACCGTGATCAGTATAGATATATACGAAGTTGCGAAAATCCTCTACTTCATTCAAATGCATTTATCAAATATATTTTGTGAGAAAAAAACAAATTATGTATTTCAAGTTTCGACTAAAAAGCAATAAACTTTCTTAAGAGTTTGTTAGTTGTTGTCTTGTATTCTTTAATGTTCGGAAATGATTGTATCAATACGGTTTGCATCTATATGTATACTTGTGGGCATCCGAAAAGTTACAAATGTTATAAAATCTGTTGAACAAATTATTATATATCGCCAATGATAAGATCAAATACATGTATTTGTAAATATAAAATGAGTGTGAGAGTTCCAGAGACAAATTTCCAACAAAGAGCGTTATACATGCTTCACTTTGATTACCCATATGGTGTAAACCATATCACTTAACACTATAATAAATATTGCAAATATTATTAAATGTTTTTATGGTCGAAATAACAAGCTAAACACTTTATTACCGAAGCAGTTTAACCAAATTACTTGTGTCTATCAATATTGTTTAAATCATACGAGTTGCATTCATACAGAAATAATAACTTGCTCAATAACACGGTTTCATTAATAAAGCAATCATGGACGATATTCAGAGTATGTTTTGTCCGTGAAATTCCAATTATTGGGAAATATTTATGTGAACAAAGCAGAAACGAGTTTTGCTGCATTAATGTTCAGTGAATTTGACAATTAATTAGTCATGTATGTAAAGGACAATCCTGTATTATGTAGCGTCTGTAAATAGCAGACGACAAAATAAAATACGAGCTTCATGTACTATAATAATCTAGGGACATCTAGTGCAATATACGGAACAGGATACGATAACCATTCCAGAGCACACTAGTTTAATTCTGAACGCCATCTTTTTTCTGTTTTGAACACTGACGACCAAAATTGAACAAATATTTTATCATGTGAAAGAATGGTAGTTCTTTAGAAAAACATTCTTTTGATTACTCGCAAAATTTTAAGGATCAAAATGTTAAAAATTGAGTATTCCATTGAAAAGCATGATCAAGAATGTGTTTCTCCCTGCCAAGCTTACAAGATCCTTGCCTAAGAAAAATTCATCGGTCATATAGTCATATGTCATAAAAATAAATGCGTTCGTTTATATCAATACTTACGCTTCACATGCACGTAGTAACCAACTCGCAATCACCCACATAGATATCATAAACACTAACATCACAGTTCCAGGACAGATTGTCATTAAAGTTTTTAGCACAAATTTAGTGTCAAAACTTATTCGATTTAATGCACCTATACTTCTAGACGAAGCGTCTGTAAAGAGTCTGCTATGTAATAACATAGATCGGGCAATGAGGTACAACCGCAAAAACATAGGTATGGATAATAAAATATCAACAGGAACCTCCGCAATCAACCACCTTTCTCCGTCGTAACTCTCAGTCTTCCAAGTAAAATAAAAAGGACCTGGTATGGGATTAACAGCACAAATGATTATTTCTAGTATTAATTGAAGCATTCGTTTCCATGATATGGCGATTCTCCAGTCTTCAACACAATTGTCTACTGCAAAAAGCTGAAAATTGAAACAAAAGCGTTTTAAAAAAAATATAAGAACATTGAATGTAAGAGATTAATTTGGCTGGAAAGAGTAAAAGGATACAGATTGGTAATCTAAAACCATAATTGTTAGAAAGACAGAAAATATCATGGCCAAAAGCAATCTCCGGCACATAGTTCATATCCGTTCCATACGTGCTTCGCAATACTTCACTTAATAACTTGACATATTGGGTGTAGTGTTACGCAGTATAGAATGGAACGGATATGATCTCTGCGTCGGAGATTGGGCCAAAAAGAAAGAAGAAAAAACGACAAACAACTGGCACAAATTAAAACAATACACAAAAAAAAAAACTAAAAACTGAACAACGCGAACTCCGCAAAATATACAGTGGTGAATTCGATTGCTCCGAAAGTAGCAGCAGTTCCTGCTCCATCACGGACACCTGTCGTGTTACTCTTGTTAAAATTCGTTGATGAGTCATAACTGAAAGTTATTTGTCATTAAACAAGGGCAGTTGCATATTCTTTTCTCTGGAAATGAACATCAAAACACAACTATAAGCAGACGGAATTTTGTTAGATTAATATAATTATGTCTGTACGGACGACTCAACATACTATTTTCCTGGTTAAGGTGGTACCAAACACCTTGACTAATATTAATTTGGCTCGTTTAATTTTCATAAAATTTTGACAAAATGTTTACTTTGACCCTTTGACAAAAATATAAAAATTTCAAAAAATTTGAACCAACCACTTTATCAGAAAAATTTCACTGGTTATATAGCAGTTTGACAAACACTAATTTTGATCATTGAGAAGCTTAATATTTCCTTAACAATACAACGTGATTAAAACGTTTAGCTGATTTTTACAGAGTTATCTCCCTGTAGTGTTAGGTACCACCTTAAATGGAGTTTAATAACCCTTGTAAGTAACATAAAGATTAATAACATTGTGAAATTCAAACGTATTTTTAACAAAGTCATAGCGAGGTTCGTAGAGAAACAGTTGTAATTTTCATTTTTGTTAAAGAAACAAGTTAACATGAAAATTTGTTATGCGTCTATGATCAGCCTTTTTATATCAAATTATAAATGAAGAAAAAACTAAATGAACATGTTTGAGAAAGAGGTTGCTACGTGTAGGTAACGACTACATTCATGTAAACAAAGAAATTATAAATATTTGCATTGCAGTACGCACGTATGCTTACTAAATTATTTATCTTTTATATTCACATCTGTTGGAATATATCCATCGTAAAGAGCAACATGTATAAGAGTTATATAGTCTGTTAGAAGTACTTGTTGACAATTAATTAAACAATGCAATTCGCATGCAAAATTGCATAGACAATAGACATGAACTTCCAAGGACGCGAGATTACTACAATTATGAGTACATGGTAAATTCAAAAGGTAAACACCATGAACTTCAGATTTGTATAGGAATTTGTGGGATATTTAGCAACATATGGTCCTATCAATAAATTACAAAAATCGAGATCCAGTTCTTTTCAAAGTTTTAAAGCGATTCTACCCAAAACATCATTTATCGGTCTCAACATATTAAACCTATTTTAAAATTTATTTTTTCAAATATACACAAATCATAAAATAAGATAAACAGAGATATAACTGAAAGGTTGAAATGAAAATATCACCACAGACAGACAGACGAGGTAAAGGATTTTAAATATAATGTCCGTGTTTAAGCATTCATTTGCTTTAATTTAATCAGTATTTCTGAATCGTTATTTTTAGAAACATGATTGGAGGGAAGCAGTTTTCAGTTCGTGATGTAAAATCTTTCAATTAAACTTCAGCTGAACCTTCTTTTTCCACAAACGAAAAAAAAACAACATATTTCAATCAATACAAGAAAAACACGCATATTTTCAAGGATGAAATCATAAGAATACAATGACACTTGCATGTGCATAAAACTGCATGTATTGCATACGAAATCTATCCAAGAAAGATTAAATGAACCAACGGAAATCAGAAATTGAAGAAAATAACAAGACTATGTCCAATAAGACAAAAAGTAGATAGCATAAAAATATGAGGGCAAAATGAGGAAAAAAGAAAAATAGAATACAACTTTCCCTAATTAAGAATGAAAAAAAAGTAACAACATTCCACAAAATTATTACCCAGAAAATGGTCACAAATCAAATGATGTGATTTTTGAGAATATAAATCTTCTACTTGCATTTTAGAATCGAACTAAAATATGACGATTGTGATCAGTTTCGTATTACGAATTTTTCATTTACTAATTGTGTTTTTCTATGGTAGATGCGTCAGTTTAGACAATATCAATCAAACATGGTCTATACTACAAGTCAGAAGCTTGATGTAGTGGTTGTCGTTGGTTCATATCTTTCATATCTGTTTTTTCGTAAATTGTTTTGTTTAAAGTTAGGCCGTTAGGTTTTTTTTTTTTTTTTTTTTTCGTTTGATTTGTTTCTCATTTTTCATGTCGGGGCCTTTTATAACTGACTACAGGTAATATAGGTTTTCCTCATTGTTGAAGGCCGTATGGTGACCTATAATTGCTTACTCCCACTTTATTTTAACTCTGGTTGATAGTTGTCTCATTGGCAATCATACCACATCTCATCTTATATACAGTGTATAAATCCGAGTTACTTTACTCAACGTACGTGACATTGTATATTCCACTTTCATGATTAAAACTTCCAAGTCATACCAACATATAACACTACAACGCTAGTGACGCTTAGTTTCATGTACTTATGGATATTCCAAATTAAATTTTCTGTTCTTTATCTTTCATTGACTTGTATTGGGTTTTGAAGTAAACCTTTTAATCTTGATTTTTATACAATAAGCTATTTTTATTTCTTGTTTTACGCCTTTTAACACCTTGAAACAAGTATGTGTACATTTAATTCAAAAGGCAATTTATTATTCACCCATTACACTAAATTATTCCATTGTTTTCGGTTTTTTTTTTAAAATAAACTGACTAATGATACTACTTTAATACATAACCGATTGACTATTAGATCTAGAACATGCAGACCTTGAAAATAACAGTAATTATGTCCTTTACAGAATTAATGACGGCGATATCAGAGGACATTTATTATTTATCATGCAGTATCGTTCAAGCTATAATGAGAAATGTTTCAAAAATAATCAAACTTTAAATAGAATTACAATGTTTATATAATCGATTGCAGTCTTTCTCTCTTAATGTTCAATAATTTCCATCAAAACATAATCAAAACCCGATCAGCTTAAAAGGCATTATTTTATTTGTTTAATTTTTCATTTATATCAGTCACGGCATGGGTTTTCAGAGTTCTATAGCACTGTTGTATACATTGTTATTCTTGCAACTGGTAAGCAAAGAGTCGGTTCTTTTGAGGTATGAGGGTCCGGATGGTTGGTGTTTACAGAATAGAGAAAAATGGCCCAAAATTGAAAAAAGTGAAGCAAAATATATCAAGAATAGAGAATATTGGGGTACAAAAGTATAAAGAATAACTGAGGAAAATAAAAGAATAAGGTAAAACAATACTGATTACAGAAATGAACGATGTGCAGAATAAAGAAATCACCAAATTACATGAAAATATAATAGTACAATCATTTTCAGGTGAATTTTGGTGAATAAGCGTTATTTTTAAAGATAAAGAAAAATGCTCTAAAAATTGATAGAATACAGAAAGTAAGGACCCCCATCCAGACCCTCTTATATTATGAAATCCAACAGAATAGGTTTCTATGGAAAGGATACCCTCCTGAGATTCATATTATTGCATTTTATTTATGAGCACTTCCCAGAATTATTTTCCATTACGCCACAGTTGGTGCGTACGTAAACATATTATTTATTTGAAAAAAGGTTAACAAGAACATAATATCGTCAAGGATTGTATTGTACAAATCTATTTGAGGATCATATGAAGGTTGCATTAATGTAATTAATTGGTTTAATTTATCAAATAAATAATTACAACCACTCCTTAATTGCATTACTCAAACTTTCAGTACTTCCGAGTAAAACGCATGGAAATGTAGTCTATATATTTAACAGAAAAACAAACAATACGAGTATGCTCTGCATAGTTGAGGACATCTAAAATCAAAGTACTGTCATACTGTAAGCTTGTGTTTATATATTCTAATTACGAACACACATAGTTACATCTGAAACATATGATATCAAAGGAAACGAACATTTCTTTCATATTGGCTTTTTCTATGGCTGCACGTTTAGCATACATACGAATTTCTGTTTAGTTTTTTATCTGTTTCTTGCTTTATTCAATGCAAACATTCGCATTAGTATTTGTTTATTTTGCACTTGACATGGAATCTTTTATTGCTATACATGTTACTGTCATCTGCAAAAACGAGCAGTAAACACAATTTAGTCAAATTTTATATTTACATGCTTAATTGATTTTATTAATAGATAAAGATATATAATAGACTATTCAAATTGAATGATGACCAAAAATGGGCTAAAATGAATTCATTGTTCAGAAAATCAAACAGAACGAACTGTTACCCGTACTTAATTATTCAATACGGCACATTTATCAATAGGAATATAAAATTTATGTCAACATAACAATTCAAGTGAAATATCAATATGTATTGTGTTCATTGAAAAGGGAAGAGAGTTTATAAAAAAAATATATCCAGAAATAAACTACTAATTGTAAATAATATTATGCGTCACCAATCTGAAATATTAGTTTAACTTAAAAGTTTGACGTTCTTACACCATATTGCACTTAAAAAACTGAAAATCAAAATGAAGTATTCAATAATCAAAAGAAAATGACAGGTCGTATTATATTTTGTGTATGCTTGCTTAGCTTAGCATTTGATGTCAATCAATGATTCGATTTTACATATATGATATTTCTAAAGTAATACATTAAACTAATTTGTAAGGTACTTAAAAAATAGATAGAGGATTCGTATGTACTTTAATTCAACGATTATACATTTGCACATGCTGACTCAGATTCCGAACGGAGTAGTCAAACTGTTAAAATACTTAATTCTATTATGAAAAACAAAGAAGAAAAAAGAAACAGACTGAAAGTGATGCTATAATGGCTAAGGTAAATTCAGTAATGTTTATCAAAACGAAAAGTATTTCTCTATAATTTTGAAACCAATTCAAACTCAAAGATTCATGGAATTGTACCGAATTAGATTAAAACATTTTACTGATTAAAAGATACAAAATAATGCTAATTATTATAAATCAAATGCTGCCGTAATGTCTAAACCAGAAATCACCCATCTTTTTTATATTTCTTTACCTATCATTCTTTCTTTTGCTGATGATGTTGCATAATACAGCATGTCTCTCTTCCAGTGCAAAAACAACCTTTGTGCCAAAACATCATAAGAAAACCCATAAACATAACTTATCTTTGTACAAATGTTTTACTAGAAAATCCTTGTTTCAGAGCAAACAAATCGGAGTGGGAGTTAATTGTTTTACAATGAATATAATTCTATTTCTGTACTACACCTGTGAGTTTTGCAAATAATACAACTGTTTGGTTTAACATGAATTCAGCAATTGAAATTAAAATGTATATCATGATGGATTTAGGGGGCGTGTGTTTTTAACACTCGCAAAAAGCTGAAAAAAACTCTGAAAGGAGGTATTCACAAAACTTACAAAATTATCAATGTCCAACTTCCAAACCATTATTATTTAGAATTAGGTTAGGATATATCTGAGTTTTAACTGATTAAGATGGAATTGCGGACCAGCCGGGAAACGACTAAACATCTATCCGCTCAGCGGGTGCAAAAGTTTATAGGCCAGAGTCAAATACTATGAAAAATTAGTTAAAATTCGAAAATTAACCAAAAGGCCTGTAAAGTTTTATTTGTCGATGGTTCATAAACTGTGTGTCTTTTTTGTTTTTCAGTTGTTAATTCAAGCAATTTGTTATCTAGATTTCTTATTACCTATATTTTAATTCTGATATTCCTTTTTAAGCTTTTTTAACTCACCTTTTATAATATTTTATATTTCTGTAGACAAAATGAAACTTAGATTGTTGATATACAAGTCTTGGACAAATCAGCGGTCGGGTTTTTATATCATTTGTGCTAGTCGTAGAACATTAAATTACCAGCCATACAGTACGGTAAAATGTGTACATATACATATATACCAACAACGATCAGTCATATCTTTGTATGATTTCACACTGTTTTCAACTAAGGTTTTGTAGAATAGGCATTCATTTTTATTCGTTGTATCTTGAGCGGGTTTTATAAATTCTTTTGTAATGTATTTTTTAATAGTCTGAAGTCTAAGCCTCAACTAAAATCACATCAGGAATCGTTTTGACTTTGGTTTTACTTTCACGAAACAATCTTAACTTACTTGAAGTTGCTAAAAGATCCCCCAAAATGATTGGCTAATACGTGTTAACGTTATTACGTTTTTATGTAACAGTTTACATACAGGCGTTAAATTTCCATTAGAGAAAACGTTATCACATTTGGTGCCCTTCTCTATGACAAATGAGTTCAGAACAAACTAGGAAACATTTATACCATTTGCTACTCAAATGTAAATAAAAGTCATTGATCTTTTCGTAAGATGAATGAGGAATTCCAAAGAATCGACAAGACATTATCCCGATTTGTATGATTGACGATAAAAGTGTGAGAATGTCGGCTAAAAACTGATTCCCAAACGTAATCATCTTACCCTTTAAGATGCTAAAAGTAAAAATAGCGATACATTATTAATGATGAGACTAATTTGGTTATTTCCTGGATGATGGTTTTACTCATTGATTGACGATGAAAGAAATAGATAAGTTTATATGTCAGAAAAAGGTGAAATAAATGTTGACCAAGTGAAACATTTATTGGCCCGAAGGGGTCAAAGTGATGAGAACTTCTGTCTATACATTGATATATTCTATATTGAATATGTCTGATTATTACCGACAGTATTACAAATGGCGTCGCGTTTTACGCAATAAGTTTTACTGTTTATGGAACTTGTGGCTAAAATGTCAAACTTCTCTCTGACAAGTTTACTCCTTTTATGATGAAAGACAGTCATAAAGGAATTGAACAGCTATTTACGATCTTTAAGAGCAATAAATACAGCATGCCAACGCAATTTGACAAAAGGAGTTCTGTGGTAAACGTCAGTCATATATGAGCACATTAAATATATATTTTACTAGAGGTCAGCATGCGGTCCTCATTGGTCGATTGATTCAGTGTTGTTTGCTTAACGTGGCAGTGGCAAATATTTCATGCATATTTCAAGACATGCATAAATAAACAATTAATACAAACGATAGTTTTTCCACAGAAAAAAAACAACATCACTGTATCAGTTTGGTCGAACAGGAATTTGGATTTCCATTTGTAAAATAGGATATGCAAGATAGATGTAGATCTTTTGTCTTGCAACAAGTCACCCAAAAACACCTTAAAGAGTTGTTGCAAGGGTTCTTTAAGGTTCAGAGAGCGTGGACCTCATCTTACATGAAGCATCGGATTTAACGTCCACATCCCGACCGGAAGTGGCTTATAATTTATATATCCCAAGCGGCCAATCTTTAGCAAGGGTTTTACAGCCGGATATGAGAAATCTAGGGATGACCATATTTCTATATCTCAATCAATCCTTAAGATCCCTCATTGATAGAAAAAATGTGTCAATATCAAATGTAAAGATATAGTAAATGTGTATATATATGTTTTCAATACACTGCCGAATAGCCAAGCACATTAGAAAAAAACCCAGATATTTACATAAGGTCCCGAGGTAAAACTAATTTGTTGGAACTTAATCCTCCCATTTCTATCTAGATCAATTGGAAAACAGAGACTAAAAAAACACAAGAAATGTCAGTAAAGATAAATAATATCAGTATAACAAAGGATAAAAAAAACATGAAACCCAAAGTACAACATTTGATAAGATTTTTGAGAGCATCACACGTTTCTACGAATATTAATTTTTTATATGCTAGATGTGTATGAGGTAGCTCTTTGGTGTACATTTTCCTAGGAAAAGCAGTGAACTTTGTCACGACAAACACATTTACCAAAAGCGCTATAACATGTAGGAGAATACAACAGATTTTTATTGTGTACTTTTGCGGTCTGGTATGTTAAGGGAGGAGGTTCGTTAGCACGTGAAAATGGTTTAAACCCAACCACATTAGCATTATTGAGCTATTTTTATTTATGTTTGCCTATTTTATCAAGTACATAAAATTGTTGAAGAGACAGCTTATTTTAAGATCAAGATAAAATATAAAAACACTTATATTTTGTCGTGTGGCCTGTATAAATCAAAATGCAATCCTAGCTTGTAAAGAGTCATGCAAGACTTAAACGATACATGTACGTGACAGGAGTTACAAGCACGCAGCATAAATACGTCACACTTTGCCTCTGAGAGGTATTTTGTATGTCAAATAGAAGACAGCAATATATGTTTGAGAATGTGAACCCTTTACATGTCTACATGGAGGCAGTATTCATCACTATCAAATGTAATTAGATGTCAGAAGATTGTAAGAAGTGTTCTAGCTCATTGATGCAGCATCGAACACTTTATCCGAAAAACTCTAGATGGATCTCTGATAATCAAGGCAGAAGATGTCATCCGAAAAGACGATAATACATTGAATGTTTTTCTTTGATAATTGATGATAAAAGTGCATATCAGTCATCTGAAATATGATATTTCATATCGGACTTTGTGATACAAAATGAATAATATATGTCTTGGCTGGATATTTGGTCCGAGCTTAAAGCCTTTATCGATTTTGCCTTACTACTGATGATTTTATGAGATTGGGGAATCATACATTGAAACAATATTGCACACTTTTCAATTCCCAAGCAGATCACTATAGAATGGCCATGAGGTCACCTTGATGTTATAGAATGTCATAAAAGTTTGTCTACTGTATCTGAATGATTTCGTGAGAAAATATACAATAAAAGTAAAACAAATGTAAAAATATATCTCTTTTTGTCAATCAGTTTGTTTATTTCAGATTTATTGTACACGTTTCAATTCCCATATTCATCATCAACACAGTGTCACTTAAAAGATTTGTATTCAGTAGTATAATTATGTTTCATATCACACAAGACTTAGCTCAAAGTGCTTATCCTAATGGTTTTTGAAACCTTGTTTAGCAACTCTTAATGGTTTTGTTTTTTTCTAAGGTAGCACAACAGTCGAATATAGGAGAATTTGGGGTTTTAGTATTTAAATATATGCCTTTGTCTTTTAAGTTATATCGAGACAAATACAATTATTATACTAAAGTACAGATATGGACAAGAATCATTTCAAAAAGAGTTGGTAAATTCAATATTACCTACATGTTTGTAAATGGCCATATTTGGAAGAAACTGAAAAATAATTAAATAATTCTTATTTTAAGATTAGCGTCATCGGGTTTAGAGATACTTGAAGTGTATTAAGTCTTCATAGACAGAAGTATAAATGCTACTAGACTGTGTCTCATTTTTTCATACGGTCAAGTTAAAAAATAATTCGATTTTGAATATTTATATGGCACCTTTTTAATATTTCCTTATGGTAATATGGTTAAAGTGTTTAAAAGCAAAGGTTCATTGATTCTTCTTTGTTTAAGTACCTAACATGGTGTTATATCTCGGCAAAAATTGCAAAGAAAAATATAATTTCAAACATAAATAGTAGTATTTAAAAAAAATACAAAGTTTCTATAACATATTTATTGATTGGTTATTTTTGTGCACTTAAAGTCCAATTGGAATTATTACATGAATATTCGGAAAAGAAACCGAAAATCCAAATCATGATGCAATACGGTAGGTTCTAAAAAGCGGGACATGAGGGGAGATATTTGGGACTGCCGCTGGAAAAGGGGTGTTTTGGTTTAGGTAAGAAATGTGGCCTTAATAGCTGGCCTACGGACCCCTCAAATAATTCTTGCAAGTTTCTGTTTATGGACAGAAAGCACGACACTGTGTCAATCCGCAGGAAAAAAGAGAACCATTGGTAGAGTATGAATTTTTGCCTGGTAATAGTTAACGTATGGACCCTCAAATATTGTTTGAAACTGTTACTTTACGAGCATAGTGCCTGTTTATACATCCGGCAAGATGAAGACAATACCCCCTCAGCACGGTTTTATAAAGGGACATAAAAAATCAAGGTGAAAATATGTTTATTCCTAAGTCAAATCTTGGTGTGAAAATTGGAAAATGGAGATTTTGATGCAGACCAAATTACTCTTAGATACATTTTTAAAATTCTCAAAATCATCGACAGTATACAGACCTTATGGTCAAGGTTTTAGGTAAACGGAAACCGTGAACCGGTGTGAAAAAGGACAACTTATGGTCAAAAGAAAAAGACAAAATAAAGTTCACACTAAAACTAAGGATGCAGACAACCGCTGATGAAAGCTCCAGTGATCCATTGTGGTATTCACGATGGTCATAAGTATTCTTTAATATTAAGACATAGTCTAATAGCAGATTCGTAGATATATAATAATCACATATTCATGTTTTTACACTATAGCTGATCGTACTTTTCGGATGTTTTTTTATCGAAATCACTTATCCCTTAGTTAGCGAAACACAACATTCTTCTGAAATAACACGATGGTCTTGATTATACATTTCTCACATCATAACTAGCTCTATTATTAGGAAAAAATTGGTCGCCGTTTTTTCTAATCATAGCTTAAGAATAAATGAGAAAAATGACGAGTAAACATTTTCAGCCGTTAACAAATTAATCGTCCAGATATCGAAACTTGCATCAATCTCAATCAAGCGGTTAATTGGTCTACGACTGAGTTTGTTGCTATAAACGTCTTGATAAGGTACATGATAACTTTATGTTCTTACGTTAGTTGCCTAATTATGATTATACCATCAGCGCATTCTAAACGATAATACTGCAACGTATTAATTTTCAAATTGATGCCAATGAATTAAGAGAGGTTAATGAAATGAATACAAAGAGCGCGTAAATGAGACACATACAAGAAAAACGAAAGACATTCAGACGTTAAGTATGACAACAATACACAAGTGTCTATATGATACGTCAAACTCTACAACTACTAACAATGTTCCTGATCTGGGACAGGCACGTGACCATGTGATGAGGTTAACTAGTTGTTTTGCCCTCAACTCTCCCATTTTTAGTTTCGATAAGTGAAATAACAAAAGGGGCATAAGAGAACAAACAATGAAACAAATTCAGAGTAGGACGTATCTGTACTATACGAGTATGATCGACAACAAATATGAATTTCAAGTAAAACAATAATACAAACACCGTATCTGAGAATGCTCTTAGTTACTGAAAGCAAGCTCAGATACTTAACCTGCTTATCCGCTTTTTTTATTATGTGTCTTTTAAAAATTACTAATATATTTGCATTGCAATGGAGTTATCTTATACATATATAAAATAATTCATTGCACTGTCGAAAGAAGGGTAGCTATCAAAAAACATTTTTCAAGACAAGGCTTAAACATATAAATGTATTTTATTTCGATTTCTATAACGATCTATTCCTATCATCTATAAATATTGTTCTGGAAGGGATGTCTTCACCTTCATCGATAAGAATTCTTTTAAACTTGGTTGATGGCAGTCAATTTGCCAATTTTGCAAATGCCTGCACCAAATATGGAATATGACACTTGTTTTCAATTCGTTCCGTTGGTTGGTATGTCTAACGTTTTAATTTGTCAGGTTTAATGGACCTCCCATCCTTAGTTTACCTTGGAGTTCGGTAGGTACATGTATTTATTCCACTTGAAAGACATGCATAAACTTTATTATTTTTTTAGGTTTGATTTTTCTAACCTTCCAATACTTAAGTCTGGTGGATTACAATTTTATATAAAAATATTTGAATGCACAATTTTTATGACATTTTCCTAGACATTATAATGATCTCGTAACGTTCTTTGTCCTAGTAACAATGCATCTAGGTCCCATGGTATGTTTAGAAACACAAATGTTGATGAACGATTTATATAAAACAAAACAGCTTTTCAATATTATTGTCTTCACAATGATCTATTGGATAACATCAGTTCTCGGGAAGCACTAAATGAACAATAAAATATACTCTGTAGAGAATAAAATTCGTATTACTTTTGAAATTGGAATTGATTCAAACCTATGGTGTTTTCAAATTAATTTGATACTTTTAATACCAAATAGAAATAGAAAACAAACAATACATTCTTGATTGGTTTTGATTATTCTCCCCAAGGATTCTTGACCTTACTTCCTCGTCCAATGACCGACCTTGTCTGTGTAAATATTTTTTGGGAAAAACACTGACGGATGATATTTAGCAAATTGCATCAAAGTCATTTCTGCTTCAAATACGCGAATCCTGAAAATGAAAGAATTTCACCAAGTACCATGATGGGATTGCTGCTATTTAAAAGATCTTACCTTTCAAATATTCGGTTTTGTGCGTTCCTGTTGAAGGTAAACCCAGAAAAGCATTTTGGACGCATGAAATTCATAAAGTGTTAATTTTATTTTTTAGGGAATTAGTTCACGGTCATATTCGTTTACCAATATTTTTTCTGTCTCTACTTGAGATTTTTTTTTGAGGGGAGGGGAGTGAGGGTTACTGATTAAATTAAATTTCTATGTTTTCTGTAAAAACATATTTCCATTTATAAACATATTTATAGTAGTCCACGCCAAAAATCTTCACTGGAAAAATGGTCAAAGTAAAAGATCTTTGAAATGATCTAATAGAATAGCAGAATATTATCAATGGATTTGATCTCAATTTGACGAAAAAACAATACGATTTTTTCCCCTAAACATTCGTCTCACATGACTAACCGGTATTTAATAAAGCAAATCCCTAGACTGCCTGTCCGCACCAAGATAAACAGATGACAAATATACTTATACAATTATTGTTATAGTTTTATTATGCAACATTTTGGTATCATCAGCACCAGTGTGGAAATAATGAAATTAAGGGTGATATATTGTTGCCTTAGACCAAAGCTTATTTAATATCAACTACAAGACTACAAGGAAAAAAAAGACGCTTTAACGACAGAATCCAATTATTGCAAACAATATGTCATATGATGTATTGAGCAAAAACATATGAAAATACTGTAAATACAATATAGTTTATATTGTGAGTGAAAAAAAAAACAAATTACCACCTCAGCTGTAGTTCTACTTTCTCCCAATGTCTACCTAGTAATGAGTTTTTGACAAGTTCAAACGGGATTGTTACTTTTTTTTCCAAGAATAGATCCGTTTCTAGTTGTTTTGTATTTTGCCAGACTTTTGAGCCTGGTGTTATTAAATTAATTTCTCGTCAAATGATATGAGGAGATCAATATTTTATACACATAGCTATGCTTTATATATATATATAAGCTATAGTTTTTTTTTAAACCTTACAGCACAGTTAGTTTTATAAAAAATTAAATTAACCTAATGTATAATTAGGTTGAATACTAGTTATGTATGATAACCGCCCTCTTTCTCTATCCTTCGTACTGTTAATTTTAGTGTTGTTTATATATCATATGTATGACCGCTTTTGTGGTCTCGCTGTTGTGCGCTCGCTTTGAGTGTAGGCGATCGACAGTTCAATCCACGGCCGGTTCAAAGCAAAGACGTTTAAAGTGGTATTTTCTGCATTAAAATGTGGCCGTGTAGGTTGACCTGTCTTATCTCTGATATGACTGGTACCTCTTGAGTAAGTAATATAAGCAAATATAGTTGATACATTAGATATCAGTTTAATATAACTCAATTATTGTATCCTTGCTTATACATGTTTCAATTATAAAACACTAATTTTAAACTGTTTCTGATTTTTGCCGAATAAACTCGAATAAATTAATTATGTACTAACACCATGGTCCTTTTAGTGAGCACGTGGTACGAAACATAACAGATTCCTCTTTAAAATGAAACGTGTTTAATACTTACTTGAATTTCAAGGGCGTGGTAGGCAAGAATTAATCCTAGCAAGATAATTGTGGAAATACAGATGATGGACTTCAGCACAATGGAATAATGAGATTCCTGTAAAAATAGAATAATAAAGTGTACAACATGATAATATGTTTTGCATAGACGTGTTGACATAACATGTTATGGCGATTTAAGCAGAGTAGGAATATACCAAGGGGATATTCAATTAAGAAAGGACTAAGATGTGGTTCAACGATCAAAGATGATTATTTCATAAACTCAACAGTGATACAACATCAGCTACATGTATGATAATATTAAAAATACTTTAAAAACAGTACATTTAGTCTTAAAATAGTTGATAAAAAAACCTACAAGAAGCCCATCTGTTTTTGAACATTTTTTTTTCTACTAGAGCGACAATAAAGGTTTTTTTTTTGTATTTCATTGGATTTTTTCATATCACCTCGGCCTTTGTCGTGACCTCGAAAAGATGATGAAACGATTATTTGTTATAACCTAGCTATATACTTTATTTGTAAAATGAATCTCTTTGAAAAATATTGCACGATCAAACGTCAACATGTTCATTTTTAGGGAAATTTGATAAGATAAAATTATTCGGTTATTTCGTAGTTGGTGTGAAAATACTATCTTTTAAATTATAATAATGAATAATATATGAATTTTATGTTATTATCGTACTTATGAAATTGAAATTATATTGACTTTAGATTTGAATGAAATAGACTTCATATACATGTATTAAGTTAAAAGATCAATTATCTTATGACACCGCTATTAAATTGATATTGGTATTAAAATTTTATGAACGGTATTAACTGAAACTAGATAAACATATTGCCTCGGTTACTAGGATGTGAAGAGGTTATAATATTCCAAATGTAGATTTTAGTTGAAGTATGACACATCTCATTTAGAAATTTTTCAGAAAAAAAACTAACGGTTGCATGAGAATAACTCTTAACAATGTTGTGTTTGAACAATGTCCATTACTGGCTTAAATACAAGTTGCTACTTTACATGTAACTATAAAAAAAACTATCAACTAGATAAGAAGGGGAGAGATGGTGGATAGAAAGCTTAAGCCGCCATCAGTAATTGCCACTGTTAATATCTGAGTGTTTTGTCCTTTAAAGCATTTGTGTTTATGTCAGATTTTTGGTAATTTGTTAAAAGAATAGGGATGATAAATATGAAAATAAGGAGATGTGGTATGATTGATAATTAGACCACTATCCACCAAAGTCCAAATGACTTGGATGCCCATATTTAGCCCAAAATGTAATGCAATTAGAAAAGTTACCATTCATTACGTTACATTTGTCAAAATATGACCAAGGTTAAAGAAGTTCAGAAAATAATAACAAATTTCATACTTGACGATTTATTTTTTATTTTTCTTGTTTAGTGTAATTTTTTAGTGTAATATTTTGTTTGGAAAAGTATGTGCACTTCAAAATAACAATTCATTCATTTAAAGTAATAATATGTAAATACTGCTACTGCATTTACCAATTTCTTATATATATCTAGAACAATCATCAACCAAAAAAAACGACTTATTCTTTTTTTTTTTTTTTGTTCTTCATTCTTTTGTATAAATCGTTTTTTGTTGGTTGATGTTGTTGTTCGAGTCCCAGATCTAGTTATATGCAGGGATCATTTGGTTGATGTCTGCCTTGTAGTCAAGACTTGAAAATTATACTTTTATTCTCTTGTATATTTTTGAAGTTTTGACTACAAGAAAGACATCAACATAATCACCCCTGCACCTAAGAAGTTCGTCAAAATGTAACTTTAAATGACATGTTGATGTTCCAAACAAATTTATGACAAAATTGGTTAACTAATGGTAATAAACCTAGTTAATCGGGTTCACTAATGTCAACAAACCTAGTTATTCTGGTTCACTGATATCTATGCACCTAGTTTTTCTAACTATGGAGCTATCGCAGGGTATTCCGATTTGATAGTATGTTAATGTTGAGACAATAAACCTAGTTTTTCTAACTATTGAGCTCGCGGGGTTTTCCTATTTGATAGTATGTTAATACTGAGACAATACACCTAGCTTTTCTAATTTTAAAACTGTCGCAGGGTTTTCCGATTTGATAGAATGTTAATGTTGAGACAATAAACCTAGTTTTTCTAACTATGACGCTGTTGCGGGTTTTCTTATTTGATAGTATGTTAATGTTAGACAATTCACCTAGTTTTTCTAACTGGAGCTGTCGGAGGATATTCCAACTTGGTAGTATGTTAATGTTGAGACAATACAGCTAGTTTTTTCTAACTATGGAGCTGTCGCAGGGTAATTCCAATTTGATAGTATGTTAATATTGAGACAATAAACCCACTTTGTCTAACTACGAAGCTGTCGCACCTGTATTCAAACTTGATAGTATATTAATGTTACACCTAGTTTTTCTAATTTTAAAACTGTGGCAGGGTTTTCCGATTTGATAGTAGGTTAATGTTTAGACAATAAAGCCACTTTTTCTAGCTACGAAGCTGTCGCAGGGTATTCCAATGTGATAGTATGTTAATGTTGAGACAATGAACCCACTTTTTCTAGCTACTAAGCTGTCGCGGGGTTTTCCAATGTGATAGTATGTTAACGTTGAGACTAATACTAAGTCATAAATCAAAACATGAAGGTATACATATATCTTTATCTACATTATACGTTTATATATATTTTTTTATGATATACACATGAAGATAGAAAATACATTACTTAGCACTTCAGAAAATTGAAAACAAGTGGTGTCAGTCTTTCTCCCTTTATTAGACTGTCTTTTTATTAAAAAGTCGTAAACATGTATCAGAGAAGATTGGTATACATGCTGCACTTTTATTATGAAAAGTGCAGATGAAGATAAAATTAATCTACTTGTGGCATATTAAAATGAACGATTTCACGGCTGTCATGCGATAAATAATTTTATTATTAGTTATCTCTGTATTATAGTGTAATAAACGTATCGGATTTTGACTTCATCTTGGTTTTTGTCTCGCCTCCACGAAGTCGCGGAGGCGAGCCTTGAGTGTGTGCTGTTTCCTACGTCGGCGTTGACAATATTAAAGTATGTCATTATGGTTAGTTTAAGGGGAACCACGTATGGTAAGTTATATTGGCACATCTAATGTTCATGGAGATTGTTCCCCTCAGTTATAGTCCATTGACTTTGAAACTTTTACATAGTTAACATGTTACAAAAACAAGACAACAGTCTGTGTCAACAGTATAAGAACCGTGTAAAACGCAAACTTCCACTTTTTTCGCAGAGGTTTAAATTTAGTTGCAACAGCTTATCTTCAAAATTTTAACGCCTAAATTAAATCAAATGTTAAGCATTTTTGTGATACAAAAGTATGAAAAAAGCTAATAAAAAAAAATTAAAAAATAGTGACATCGAGACATTTCCCGTTTTATTAGATGGCTATCAATGGACAAGATCAATGTATCAAAGTAACGTCTTGTGTGCACCAAACCGTTTTACTTTCATTCCTTATCAATTATTAAACTTAGTTATTTCTTGAAACATTATTGTTCCAATCGCCCACATAAACACGGAATAAACCTGCACAGTTTTTCAGTGTTCCATGTCACAGAAAAAACTATACCATAATCTTGCTTCAGATTAAAAATAATTTTCTAGACAAACTTCATATTCTTAATCTTCTTTTCAACGAGGTTGAGACGCTGATTTCCCGTTTGAAATGACTTATTCAATTACCTAGATTCAATAACTTCAGATTATTCCTTTGTTGTTTGGAACCAAATTGAAAATGTAAACTAAACGACATGTACTGATTAACTTGGTTACCAGCAGGGGACCATCAATTTAACCATTTCCTTAGTTTGAAAAAAACAAAGCGTTTATGGTTACCTGTAGGGGACCATCAATTTTACAATTTCTTTAGTTTGAAAAAAAAAAAAAAACAAAGCGTTTAACGTATCTATGACAAACAAATTTACTGTTATCGATTTTGGCAATACACGAATGTTCATAACATGAATCGTCTTCTTTCAAAACATTTAATGGCTGCAGTAATCTGTGCTGGATCAGACTAACATTAAATGCATTGTTTACAAGGTCATCCAGTATGCCTTTTGCACTACACTGCTGTTGTCTATTTTTTTCAGCAGATGTTTTGTTCTGATATCAATGTCAATTACTTAGAGTTCGTTCACTTTGAGAATAGTATGTAAGTTATCAATAGTGTGATCTTATTGAATATATCTATGAGAGTAAGTATGATTTTACTTGCAAACCTACTTGCGGATATACAAAAATGTATACTGCCGACGGGAAGCAAAATTCCGGATATGACGTAATCATGGTTATACGTTATACAGTGCACGTCATAAACACTGTTCCAGTTTAATTTTAACATTGCTACATGTCCATTTGTGTTATGTTATGGTATTGTGAATACCGAGTATCTTTACTTTTAATTTGATCACTTAGTGAAAAAGGTTTGGATTACGATGAACACAATCTCTTTGATAGATCATCTTCCCTTCAAACTATAAGCTTTCTGAAGTTAAGATAAAAGCGTCCAAACTCTGTGATGACTCTACATTAAGATAAAAGGGGATAGTAGAGTAGTTTTCATGCCATGATACACGTAACAGTTGGCGCCATATTTAGAATTTTCCTTTTTTCATATTTGTTTTCTTCATAAACATGTATAATACTGAAAGCTCTTTTGTTCGTTATTGTAAATAGAAGCAACTGGCCACTCTTTAAATATCAATACAATTATTCAAGTTTTTTGTATCATTAAGTACACACGTTATAATCAGGAGTCGGTTTCACAAAAAACTGAATTGTTCATGACTTAGTCGTAAGTTGTTTTGTGAAACCGACTCCAGGTTAATGGGGGTAGGTAAAACTATTCTTTCAAAACATATTTTTAAACACGTCTTCAAGGTACGTTTTATTTCCTTTTGAAAATGACACGAAAGTTTTATCAAGATTATATTCGTCAAATATTTCAATCACGTCATCGTTATTTGGTATTACCGCAAATGAAATTAATTACTGAATAAGCAAAAAAAACTCCTACGAAAATTTTCTTTGAGCTCAGA
The DNA here is from genome assembly GCA_017311375.1 of Mytilus coruscus. NCBI lineage: Eukaryota > Metazoa > Mollusca > Bivalvia > Mytilida > Mytilidae > Mytilus > Mytilus coruscus. Next base: position 55,332,774 of record CM029601.1, read on the forward strand.
AAACCATATCGCCATTTTCTTTAACATCTCTTGTGTATCAAAAACTCTCTATCGATTTTGATTTACAAAGTCTTGTAACTGTGGACAGATTGGTTAGAAATATTTTTAAAATTCAAGTTAATGAACACAGTCATGTTATAGCATCGCTGAAACAGAGAATATTCATATTTCACGTGACTTTATTATTTTCTAATCTTTTCAGATTTCCATCTAGGCTGTCTTCTGAAATCATATAATCGCCATATGATTTTTGAAATAGATACTTACTTTGAAGTAAGATATGGAGAAAGGGAAATCCAACTGATTCATCTAAGAATAATCGATTTCAAGTAAAATGTTATTAAAAAGGTAAAATAATGCGACTGAGATCAAGAGTATGTCATTTCAGGGAAAACAACAAATGATAAGGTAGATCTTGACGAATGCTTAAAAAAAATATTTATTATATTGATTGTTGAACACAGTATGTAAGATAAAATGGCGGCATTTTTTTTTTCTTTCTTTTTTTTTTTTTTTTTTGCTTGAAAACAGAAAACTCCTGACAAATAAAACGGTGAAACGTTTTGTATTTCTAATTTACAGATTCTAATATTTAATCTATAGACTTGAAACACTACTTTTGATTCATGAAACATTTTCCATTTACATGTCATACAGCCATGAAATGATCGTACAGTAAAATGGCAAAGTCTTTCCAAATATTTAATATTTTCTCGGCTAGGAGTAATAGCAATGTCTGGTAGGTTGACATATTTCCTTTGGACTGTTACCTGGTGAAGTTCCACGTTAAAAAATCGTGTTGATTTCAATGCATGATTCATATCCATATCACATCAACATATCCATGTAATATTTGCCAGTAAACCGAAAGTTCAAAACCAATATATCCATTCGTCAACTTTAACTGTTTACCATGTTCTAATCAAATGATTGTGTTAAAAAGTCTTTTATATAAATCTTTTAGAAGGAAAATATTTCTCAAACCAGGTTATAAGTTAGCAAAAGAGCATATCGGCCTGCATTGTATCGCATGTTATATGACTGATTAAGCTTCAAAATATAATAATTATAACACTTTGGAATAAATTCACTGTTTTTCATTTATGTATAAAAAAAAAAAACATAAATCGACATCCTAAGCAGAGGAAATTATTTTTAAACGAATATCAATCCATAAATTTACTTAATGAAATGTAAGTCAGTTGATGTGTATAGACTGTTCAATTATCTAAACAAATCTACTTGACTAACAAGATTGAGTTTTATGTGTATTCGACGGCCTTTAAAAAGATCAAAGAAAAGTCACATATCATCTAATGCATTTTGGTCAACCTGATCACCCTTATTTTCCAACATACTTAATTTGAAATCTATACAATGTAGATCAGTGGGTTAAACCGTTTTAGTTTAGTGTTTCAAATTGCACCAACTGAGCTTTATGATAGCAGTAAAGATATTATCAAGCATAATCATTGCATAGATAGAATTACGCGGTTAGCATTATGATGACAATTTTATCGTATATCTATATTAAAGGGTTAATAGTTTATCATTGAACATGCAATATAAATAACAAAATACCAGTATTGAAACATGTATATGTTCTGGTTTATATTACTGGAGAGGAAAACATGCATGCAGTAACAATCACACACATTATTCTTATACTTTGATCTTTTGTATACTGGATTGTAGGTATAAACCATTACATCTGGTGCTTGACGTGAAGTATTTGCATGTTGGAATATTTTAGTAGAAACATTATAATATAGAAATGAAACGGGGGGCTGATACAGATACGGTTGTGCTAATTTCTCGCTTTTTTGTATTTTTATCCAACTTCTAACTTTTTTCCCTTCTTTTCCCCCAGATCCCACTTTTTACCCCTTAAATCCCAAAGAAATATGTCATAAAATTAAACCTTTATATTGCTTTATATCTATTGTTTTCGATTCAATTGCGTGACATATAAACGTCAGCATTTTACAACAAGTTATTGAGCTACATGTAAGCCACCTTTATTCATGAATATAGAACAGATTATAGAATTCATTTCTCCTTATTTATAAACGTATATGTCGACTTTTCAACTATACTATTGGTTCTTATATGGAGTGGCACTATCGATAAATGATATTGTGTTCGTACTTTTCCTTGTTAAAGAAATAACCAAGAAAGCCTTCATGATTTCCTTTTACAGATTGTCAAGACAAGTTAAACTATATACAATCTAAAAGGTTGATATAACATGCATTTGTTTGTGTTGTTGAGTTTCTGACTCAGTATAGTAATTCCACCTCTTCTATTATCAAAAAGTAGAAAAGAGGCGGCAGATACCAAAGGGATATTCAAACTCATACGTCGATAAAAAAAAAAATGACAACGCCATGGCAAACAAACGATGAAAAACCACAGTCTACAAAACACAACTTCGAAAAAAACTTATAATAAGATTGATCAACACGAATCCCACCAAAAACCGGGTGTGATCGGAGGTACTCCGGAAGGGGAGATACCAAACAACGCATGCTGAAAGGAGAACACAAACCGAAATCTAGATAAACAAAAGAGACATACTAAAATCAAGAAACATGTGTACGGGCGAACAAAGACAGATGTATGTGTGTATAGCTAAGACAAACAAGGACGAACTGTTGGCACTACTTAAATAAATGAAGACAGAATTTCATCATTGGAATAAATAGTAATTATTTATTATAGATACCTTCAAATTGAGACAATAGAATAGAAAATGGGAACGGAGAATGTGTCAAAGAGACAACAATCCGACCAAAGAGTAGAAAACAGCCCAAAGCTGAAACAGGTATAAAACTGACGATGAAGAAGAACATTATTCAACGGTTTATATCCACTTTTTTTCTTTCTTTTTACATGTGAGTCTATCATGTAATATCTAACTATCAGCGTCTGATTAAGTCTCAATGAAATCAATGAGTATAAGCAGTGCTACTTTGTTGTGTAAGCTGTACGTTGGTTATATAAACAGCTTCAGCATTAGAACAAATATTCAAATCAATGATAAAGATATATTAAGAAAGCAAACAGCTACCTAACGTTTGACTTACAGTTGGAAGAGTAGTAAATTCAATAATAGTTAGCCATTTCAATGATGAGTCATTAAAATTCTTTTTGTAAATATTTCCTTTCATATGAATTTATTGATTGTGAGTATGCCCTATAAGTAAAATATTTTCCATTTTGATGTTCTATGACTATAAATGAATCTTGAGTTTTCTGTGTATTTTTTTATGGATTGAGGCTAAAATTGAGAATGGAAATGGGAATATGTCAAAGAGACAACAACCCGACCAAAGAGCAGACAACAGCCGAAGGCCACCAATGGGTCTTCAATGCAGCGAGAAATCCCCGCACCCGGAGGTGGTCCTCAGCTGGCCCCTAACTAAAATTGTGTGCTAGTTCAGTGAAAATGGACGTCACACTAAACTCCAAAACATATAAATGAACTAAAATTAAAAAAACATACTAGACTAACAAAGGCCAGAGGCTCCTGACTTGGGACAGGCGCTAAAATGCGGCGGGGTTAAACATGTTTTGTGAGATCTCAACCCTCCCCCATACCTCTAGCCAATGTAGAATAAAGAAACACATAGCAACTATCTATTTTATTGTATTTCTCATAAGTGAAAAAAACATACAAACAATCATTTTAAATATAAATATAATAATTCTGAAATTTGTAGCTTGTTCCAAAGCCTCACCGATGTCAAATTAAAAGAAGAAAAATTTACAAAGGGAGCATTGAAACCTGAAGTCTAAAAGGAAAGACAACAAAATTGGCAGAAGAGAAAAGTCGAACATTACAAGCCCTTCAGACAGAATTGACCTTAGATGGTTTTGGTTATTCTATTTCACACCCTGTTGGTTACTTTACCTTCCTAATTATTCCAAGCATTCATCGGGGCGTATGACATTTGCGCCGATTTTAAAAGTTTCGATCTTTCATTTGCGCCGATTTGATTCTTTCATTTGCGCCGATTAAGCACAGGTAAATTACTCAAATAATAGGTGGATGTTATTTTTAGTTATCAATATAAATCTCTTCCGTTAGCCAGTTGTAAACATGTTATAAATTGTCAATTATAACATGTACATGATGTATATAACTGTTGTCCCCTGCAAATAGATTGTTGTCGTTTTCATCTGGTACATAAACTGGTGGAGGAAAATCCAGTCTGTTGGTATAAGTATACATTTTAAACAGAGTATAAAGACAAATCAAGTGACACTGGTAAATGGCTATCTCAATTTTGGGCTATCATTCCTTCCCCAGATGAAATCGAGGACTGCTTTACGTTTGACATTAGGTCTGAAGCTCTTTCTGATGACAGATGTCTTGCATTCTTAGACTACGTATTATTTAAGTATTTATATATGCTTAACTTCATGTTATTCACCTTATTTCTGGGCAGCTTCACCCGTTGAAAATTGTAAGAGGACGAATAACAGTCCTGAATCGTTTCATTCGCATAAATTGACTTCTATTGCTTGAAATCCTTATTTCACCTACCCGTGGTGAGCAGGGGACAACAGCTATATACATGTTATAATTGTCAACAGAAGAGATTTATAATGATAAATAAGAAATAAATAACATTCACCTGTAATCTACCTGTACACAATCGGCGCAAATGAAAGAAAAATCGGCGCAAATGAAAGAAAAAATCGGCGCAAATGCAAAACGCCGATTCATCGGTCGTTGTGTCTCCCAACCTTTTGGTATGATGGTTCTCGATGATCCAGATTTTTGCATTAGTGGCAGGAAATCCTGGATGCTTTATATTGCACAATGCATCATTCAACATTAAAATTATAGATTCCAATCCCCCATTAGAATTCTGCTGTAAATGATTATGCATTATATATTTGCACCAATGCACTTTTCCTCCAGGGAAAATAAAACCTTATCTGACACATGTAGTAACCTACTGATCAATAAGTTCGTGTTGTTTTTAATAGACATTTTCGAAAACTTATCGATACTGACGCTTACATCTATGCATAGGACGAAAGGTATCCTTTTGAATAGGGTCATCTCAAGGCGTACAATGAGCATTTATATAAACATTTATTTAATTTGCATTTTAAATACTGTATACAATTTGTTTTTCTCAATGATTTTTTAATCTATTGGCTCTGTTTTGTAGCTGATAATTGACCGATCTTCATATTATACTTTGTAAAAAAAGGGGGAGGCTTTGTGTAAATTAATAGATCTTTACACAGAAAGCCATGATTCTACATCGTGAAAATTATCTCTTCATTTTTTTTTTCAATCGTGAAAATGGTAGCCATTGTAGGAATGACGCGCTGTCAATTTAGCTCTTGAAAACCAATTATTTTATCCACATGGCATAATTATGATCCTTACATGGTAGTTGAATTTTAAAAGACAACTGTATCTACTGGCTATAAGGCATCATTTAATGTACTTTTAGGCATTTCGTCAATTAAAACTGATTGGTTGTCAGGGGGAATTTTCGAAAGTCAAAAAAACAATAAAAAAATTCTATGTATTAAGTATTTTGTAGAAGAGCAGACTAAACATTTGCAGAAGTTTAAGACTAAATACCCTAGATACAAATACACAAATATTCTTTTTTTTTTAAGTTATGCATTTTAAATATCCACTTTCAAAGTCAAGTTCTTTTAGTATAAATTCAGGGGGATGTTAGTGAACGGTGTGTCGGACTTTTTTTATACATTTCATGAAAAAAATAATTAATATGCCTAAATTTTTCACTGAAGAATGAATGAACGAAAGTAGAAAAAATACAAGTAAGAAATATACATCCTGTTTAAACATTTGAAGTAGCACGAAGCTTTTCTTTTGTTATTCAAACACACATATTCAGTTGTTTTGGCACAAAAGAAGGTACTTCACATGACCCATATATTTCATGTTTTGGTACTGTGAATTTGTAATGTTATTATATCAAAAGTATATACAAATAAGGGATATAAAGCGAGATGATGTAACATATTTTTGCTATATACGTTTTCTGGACAAAACAGTCAAACCATACACGTTCGAATGATTTTCTTTTGATAAGATTATTGCCCTTTTTGTTATTTTTCCCTAAAACTACATGCAATGCCAATTACTGCTTTAAAAGACCAATCAGTATGATTCGACAATTAGTTGGAATATCACAAATTCATCACTAAAGGAGTTCCAAAACTAACGAGAGCATTTAGTGTTTCATGTTCAGATTCCGAATAAAAATATTTAAAACCAAGTACAGAATAATGAATTTATATGAAGACAGAATTTCATCATTGGAATAAATAGTAATTATTTATTATAGATACCTTCAAATTGAGACAATAGAATAGAAAATGGGAACGGAGAATGTGTCAAAGAGACAACAATCCGACCAAAGAGTAGAAAACAGCCCAAAGCTGAAACAGGTATAAAACTGACGATGAAGAAGAACATTATTCAACGGTTTATATCCACTTTTTTTCTTTCTTTTTACATGTGAGTCTATCATGTAATATCTAACTATCAGCGTCTGATTAAGTCTCAATGAAATCAATGAGTATAAGCAGTGCTACTTTGTTGTGTAAGCTGTACGTTGGTTATATAAACAGCTTCAGCATTAGAACAAATATTCAAATCAATGATAAAGATATATTAAGAAAGCAAACAGCTACCTAACGTTTGACTTACAGTTGGAAGAGTAGTAAATTCAATAATAGTTAGCCATTTCAATGATGAGTCATTAAAATTCTTTTTGTAAATATTTCCTTTCATATGAATTTATTGATTGTGAGTATGCCCTATAAGTAAAATATTTTCCATTTTGATGTTCTATGACTATAAATGAATCTTGAGTTTTTCTGTGTATTTTTTTATGGATTGGAGGCTAAAATTGAGAATGGAAATGGGGAATATGTCAAAGAGACAACAACCCGACCAAAGAGCAGACAACAGCCGAAGGCCACCAATGGGTCTTCAATGCAGCGAGAAATCCCGCACCCGGAGGTGGTCCTCAGCTGGCCCCTAACTAAAATTGTGTGCTAGTTCAGTGAAAATGGACGTCACACTAAACTCCAAAACATATAAATGAACTAAAATTAAAAAACATACTAGACTAACAAAGGCCAGAGGCTCCTGACTTGGGACAGGCGCTAAAATGCGGCGGGGTTAAACATGTTTTGTGAGATCTCAACCTTCCCCCATACCTCTAGCCAATGTAGAATAAAGAAACACATAGCAACTATCTATTTTATTGTATTTCATAAGTGAAAAAACATACAAACAATCATTTTAAATATAAATATAATAATTCTGAAATTTGTAGCTTGTTCCAAAGCCTCACCGATGTCAAATTAAAAGAAGAAAAATTTACAAAGGGAGCATTGAAACCTGAAGTCTAAAAGGAAAGACAACAAAATTGGCAGAAGAGAAAAGTCGAACATTACAAGCCCTTCAGACAGAATTGACCTTAGATGGTTTTTGGTTATTCTATTTCACGCCCCTGTTGGTTACTTTACCTTCCTAATTATTCCAAGCATTCATCGGGGCGTATGACATTTGCGCCGATTTTAAAAAGTTTCGATCTTTCATTTGCGCCGATTTGATTCTTTCATTTGCGCCGATTAAGCACAGGTAAATTACTCAAATAATAGGTGGATGTTATTTTTTAGTTATCAATATAAATCTCTTCCGTTAGCCAGTTGTAAACATGTTATAAATTGTCAATTATAACATGTACATGATGTATATAACTGTTGTCCCCTGCAAATAGATTGTTGTCGTTTTCATCTGGCACATAAACTGGTGGAGGAAAATCCAGTCTGTTGGTATAAGTATACATTTTTAAACAGAGTATAAAGACAAATCAAGTGACACTGGTAAATGGCTATCTCAATTTTTGGGCTATCATTCCTTCCCCCAGATGAAATCGAGGACTGCTTTACGTTTGACATTAGGTCTGAAGCTCTTTCTGATGACAGATGTCTTGCATTCTTAGACTACGTATTATTTAAGTATTTATATATGCTTAACTTCATGTTATTCACCTTATTTCTGGGCAGCTTCACCCGTTGAAAATTGTAAGAGGACGAATAACAGTCCTGAATCGTTTCATTCGCATAAATTGACTTCTATTGCTTGAAATCCTTATTTCACCTACCCGTGGTGAGCAGGGGACAACAGCTATATACATGTTATAATTGTCAACAGAAGAGATTTATAATGATAAATAAGAAATAAATAACATTCACCTGTAATCTACCTGTACACAATCGGCGCAAATGAAAGAAAATCGGCGCAAATGAAAGAAAAATCGGCGCAAATGCAAAACGCCGATTCATCGGTCGTTGTGTCTCCCAACCTTTTGGTATGATGGTTCTCGATGATCCAGATTTTTGCATTAGTGGCAGGAAATCCTGGATGCTTTATATTGCACAATGCATCATTCAACATTAAAATTATAGATTCCAATCCCCATTAGAATTCTGCTGTAAATGATTATGCATTATATATTTGCACCTATGCACTTTTCCTCCAGGGAAAATAAAACCTTATCTGACACTTGTAGTAACCTACTGATCAATAAGTTCGTGTTGTTTTTAATAGACATTTTCGAAAACTTATCGATACTGACGCTTACATCTATGCATAGGACGAAAGGTAACCTTTTTGAATAGGGTCATCTCAAGGCGTACAATGAGCATTTATATAAACATTTATTTAATTTGCATTTTAAATACTGTATACAATTTGTTTTTCTCAATGATTTTTTAATCTATTGGCTCTGTTTTGTAGCTGATAATTGACCGATCTTCATATTATACTTTGTAAAAAAAGGGGGAGGCTTTGTGTAAATTAATAGATCTTTACACAGAAAGCCATGATTCTACATCGTGAAAATTATCTCTTCATTTTTTTTTTCAATCGTGAAAATGGTAGCCATTGTAGGAATGACGCGCTGTCAATTTAGCTCTTGAAAACCAATTATTTTATCCACATGGCATAATTATGATCCTTAAATGGTAGTTGAATTTTAAAAGACAACTGTATCTACTGGCTATAAGGCATCATTTAATGTACTTTTAGGCATTTCGTCAATTAAAACTGATTGGTTGTCAGGGGAATTTTCGAAAGTCAAAAACAATAAAAAATTCTATGTATTAAGTATTTTGTAGAAGAGCAGACTAAACATTTGCAGAAGTTTAAGACTAAATACCCTAGATACAAATACACAAATATTCTTTTTTTTTTTAAGTTATGCATTTTAAATATCCACTTTCAAAGTCAAGTTCTTTTAGTATAAATTCAGGGGGATGTTAGTGAACGGTGTGTCGGACTTTTTTTTTATACATTTCATGAAAAAAAATAATTAATATGCCTAAATTTTTCACTGAAGAATGAATGAACGAAAGTAGAAAAATACAAGTAAGAAATATACATCCTGTTTAAACATTTGAAGTAGCACGAAGCTTTTCTTTTGTTATTCAAACACACATACTCAGTTGTTTTGGCACAAAAGAAGGGTACTTCACATGACCCATATATTTCATGTTTTGGTACTGTGAATTTGTAATGTTATTATATCAAAAAGTATATACAAATAAGGGATATAAAGCGAGATGATGTAACATATTTTTGCTATATACGTTTTCTGGACAAAACAGTCAAACCATACACGTTCGAATGATTTTCTCTTTTGATAAGATTATTGCCCTTTTTTGTTATTTTTCCCCTAAAAACTACATGCAATGCCAATTACTGCTTTAAAAAGACCAATCAGTATGATTCGACAATTAGTTGGAATATCACAAATTCATCACTAAAGGAGTTCCAAAACTAACGAGAGCATTTAGTGTTTCATGTTCAGATTCCGAATAAAAAAATATTTAAAACCAAGTACAGAATAATGAATTTATATGTTTTTTTTTTTACCTCTGCTGAGTCCAACTAAGTTTTACGAGGTTATTCATTCAATATATTTTGACATTTTGATACGGTCCCTCTATTTTTTTAGTAAGTGTCCGTGTAGATGACTTTTCGAAAATGTCTATTGGAAAGCCTCAACTGTCATGTATTAGAGATTTATTTTCTTTTTGTGAAATGGTATGGTAAGTATACATCCCTTATTATTAAATCTGAGTCTAGAATGCTTACATAATAATAAAAAAAACATTTATATTCATTACACTTTTGCTTTTTTTATTTTTTCTAATACTCTTCCCACCCCCACCTCCTTTCAAATCCATTTGTGTTCTCTGGTGTCTTGTTTTGTTTTGACGGGATATGATTTATACTCTCCCCATCCCCATCCTCCTTTCAAATCCATTTGTGTTCTCTACATGGTGTCTAGTTTTGTTTTGACGGGATAGGATCTATACTCTCCCCATCCCCAACCTCCTTTCAAATGTTTTGTTTTGACGGGATAGGATTTATTTGTTGCCTGCTCTGTCTTATCCTTAACTGTATAATTACATTTGTGTTTAAGTTATCGATAATATACGCTGCCTTTTTGTTATAATCCCTTTTAATTTAATTGAGAGGCAATGTTTTTTTATTTTTGTTTTTATTATCTATATAATTAGCTATTATAAAACCTGTTTATATTTATACAAAGGTTACAAACGGAAAGATTCGTTTAGATTGGTATGTGAACTTTACGATTGTGCAATGCAATTAATGTCTATTTCCAATAAAGTTATTAAACTATGCAGTTTTCCTTTGATTTGTCGTCTGTTGTTCGTTTGATCGATGCGTTATTTGTCTTACATAGAAATATCTGGAAAATCTCCTGTTAAATATTCTAAGTCAAGGAAATAGCAAAACAGTTTATTGATTTTTGTGCATTTTTTGCAAGTTCTGTATACACATCGCTAGTTTGTTTTATTGTGAATCTTTGATTTACAGGTGTAAATTAAATTACAGGAAATCTTTAAAATTCCAAGTTGTATGAATGACTTTTGAAGTACAGTTCAATGACCTTTTAAACTAGTTAACTTGAAGGTTAACAATATATTTGATGCTTTAAAGATTGCTGAATATAAATTCATAAACCATTCTATAAATACAAAATAAAATAAATATCAGCCTTTGAAATAGAGAATAGAAGATGTATAAGGATATTATTTTAAACTTGATACAGTAAGCTTATACTCAAATTAAGCTACAGTAACTAATCTCATATTGCTGATAAAAATTTCAAAATAAAACAGTTGTTTTCCAATTGTTTATTATGTTGATCTGATTTTTTCTCTCGAAGTTTCTAGTTTATTTGATATCCGCATCTTTTTAGATTAATTTACGTGTTTAAACAGATGTGTATTTCAAATATCTTTTTTTATTTTTAAAACTGTCAATTATCAGGTAGTGAGGTATACATATATCGTAGAAAGCATATAGCGACTACGTTCTAGCTTACCCATCGTAACGGTTTAATTTAAAATGTATCTGTAAACTTATTGTATGTATCAATATATAGAGCAAGGATTTTGTGTTTTCTATTATCAGAAATGTAAAGTACTAAATTTGATTTAAAAGGAAGGAAACGTTGTATGGAGGTCAATAAGACAAATATCCACCAAAGGACAAGAATATAAGCACTATAGGTCACTTTCAAGCCTTCAACAATGGTCAAAACTCATACAGCATAGTCAGTTTTAAAAGCCTTAGACATGACAAAATGTGAAATCGACCTTGCTTTCATAACCGCGAGCAATTCTTTTATACGAGTGACGTTGAGTGCTCATATAAATAGTTTAACCCTGTCGATGTTCATACGCATATTGTATACACACTTGTCGACTATTGAACATTGCATGTGTATGTGGCCTTCGGATGTTTTTGGGGCATTTTTGTCGTTCAGTTGCTGTTTCAATTTATTAACGAATACCACACATCTCTTTAGTTGATAATACTATGACATTTCTATCTGGTCTCTACGTGTCTACCATAAATGGCTGCTCACTCATCTATGTTAAAATCTTCCGAGGCGAAAATGTCAGATATCCAATGCTTAAATTTCTGTTTTAACAGATAAAGCTATTAACCTATTGTGATAAAAAAAAAAAAAAAACAGGATACTGTCAGTTTTTACAGCAGAAATACCACCAAGTTCGAGTACTTAACACCATTGCTTTAAATGTCAATTCTATTTTTATATAAATGTCAAATATGCATTGACATTCACAAGTGAAAACCGGCAAGCTGCAATTAGTAACTTTTTATGGTCATGAGAGAGATCAAACGCTCTAACGCTCTCTCTTTTGGCTTAGAAAATGCTGAATTGAGAAGTGGCGCATTAGAACATGATCGATACATTGATTTTTTATTCCCTAGTTAACAATATCTGGCTAGATGTTGCATCACAATGAGAGATCTTGAATGTCTTTATAGTCTTTCATTTGCTATTTCCGACAATATATATGACCGATAGACTTTCGGTTTCAAACAAATAATGTGCTGACATTCCACATGCGCTTGTTTGTTTGTCAGGAAACCCGAGAATACGTTCTTTATTCAGTTTATGAGTTACAACAGCAGTATTTGCAAAACTTAATGAATTTATGCATTGTAAATAGTATTGGTTCGGGAATGTCCTTTCGGTTGAAATGTACGCACAACTCGTCGAGAAAACGTGGGCTTTTGTCGTTACCGTAATTATGAATGTACCAATTAGCTTATAAAAATTATATATTTCATTCTAACAGTATTGCCAATATAAACGATGTAAACAATTATCCATATTTCAAAAACTTTTGTACAGGCAGCCAAAAAAGATCACGGAAGTTATATTGCTGGACATTTTCCGAAATTTAATTCCTAGCATTTGATAATTGCGGTGCATATTAAGGGTATAATGTGTATTCAAAATTAAGCAATTTGAGTAAAAACGTCATTGTGAAAGTCTGAAAATAACTGTAATACATATGGTCCCATTTATGGTGTAAGACATATTTTGGGTTACGATTAATGTCAATTGTCACTTTGGGCAAGGAGGTTACAAATGTGTTAGATATCTATAATAACGTCTTTGCTTTGGGATATAATGAAATTTTATGCGAGTGTCATATATATATATACAAGTGAGAGGTTTAGCTAGCTATAAAACCAGGTTTAATCCACCATTTTCTACATACGAAAATGCATGTACCAAGTCAGGAATATGACAGTTGTTTTCCATTCGTTTTATATGTTTGAGCTTTTGATTTTGCCATTTGATAAAGGATTTTCCGTTTTGAACTTTCCTTGTCGTTCGGTATTTTCGTAATGTTATTTTATACTCCTTCAAAGAAAATGCAAATCAGGTGTGAAGTTAAGATTGCAAGATTTCAAGATTGTCAAGATTTTATTTGAACACTCATAACACATTACCCAGTATCGAATCATGCACGGAATAAAAATTGTGCAGCTCAAAACAATTACTGAAAAATAGGAACTTTGAACGTTATATACAAAATGGGAATAGAACAGTTCAATCACGCGAACAATATAGAAACCCGCAGTGTTTTAATGGCTGAAAATGTGTAACTAGTGATTCAAATCACCATGCATTATGTATGGGCTCTTAATATTCCTCCAACGCTGATTTACTATAAAATAATAATTATTGTATTATAGGCAAATAATCTGGTTGACCTTTAATGATAAACCTTTATTTTCCTTCATGAATACTTCATATGTTGTGTGGTAAATGGAAATTTGGTTCAATTCAAGTCATAAGTATGGTAGATTATTAAGACCAGGATTTATTTGCCATAAATTACTTTAAATTTTTACTTAGTTCTTTCATAGGTTTTCAATTTTGATTGTACCTGTAGAATTCTTATTTAAAACGGGATATCACATCACAATTTTCGGTAATGTCGTCTATTAAGCCCGTAAATTTAGATACGATCCATGTTAACTCACTGAAACAGTTTGAATGAACTTATTCTTAAATGATACTAATTTAACACCCTAGTAAGATCTTTGAATATTGTCTTTATCGGTTCTAACATTGCTTTTGTTTTTGATAAATTAAAACATAACTTATTAATATGTATTGCTTTACATTTATCAAAACGTATGGTCCTACATCTCGGCGATATTATGTACTTATATATTGTGCTGTTACGCCACTGTCCCACGTTCACAAACATGTTCAACCCCCTCACATTCTATATGTGCCTGTCCCAAGCCTGTAATTCAGTTATTGTCTTTGGTTGCTGTCTGTCACATTTGTTATTTTTTTATTGTTTTGTCATAAATTAGGCTGTTGTTTTTTTTCGTTTGAATTGTTTCGCATTTTGTCATGTCGGAGACTTTTATAGCTGACTATACGGTATGCGTTTTGCTCATTGTTGAAGCCATACAAAATTATATCAAAATTATAGAAAGGTCTACTAAGTTTAACTGAAAATATGGAAAATTTTATGTTAAGGGGGTCTAAAATTCAGTTTGTAGACAACGAGTAGTCGAATATAGTGTCCACGAACCCGTAATAATGGGCTAATAACAAATGAAACGTCATGAAGTTTGCCATTGTAAACATATGTTTTGAGGCATTTTCAAGTTCTGTCAGAGATGGAACAAAACAGACAGACGGTGATGCATGGTAACTGTATTAGACATGTCAGATGATATCGTTAAAAAAAGAAATATTCACACATATTTCAGAAAGCACACTTCTATAGAAAAGAAAGACTAAGAAGCAGAAATTCTGCTTTAAGCGGATTAAAATACACTCTGTACATGGTGCACGTAATTACCTATAATGCATTTCTCAGTTTTATCTGTTTTTCCCATGTAAGCTATGCTGTACGGAATTTGTGATTAAAGTAAGACAACGTCTTTGTTCAAACAGGTTAACAGAGATAAGGTGCATTCTATTTTATCAGTCTAAAAATAGCACGCTGCCAATTTATATCAGTCTGTTAATATTATAAACTTTCCTCCCTCGCATGTTTTTTCCTACGTTTTTTCCCGCGATGTCAAGAGAAACATACAATATAATACATTTCTAATTTGTAGCCAGCGTTTTGATTCAATCTAAACGTTGTTAGAAAATTGTTTTCAAATCTCATTACAAGAAAATCCTGTACAGTTTAGACTGACAGATTTTTAAAAACTGATTGATGAATGATAATAACCGTTAAAATGAAATGTGGTTTTACCGTGAAAATCATACACACACATCCGATGTTTAAAACCACACAAAACTTAATTATCGGAACCCCAGCCTGAAAAGTTAATTCATTATTTTTTCATTTCACCTGGAGGTTGAGTAATAAATAATAAACTCTATATTTATTTTCTACAAACTTTCAAAAATTGAATAGCGAACGTTTTCCAGCACGTTAAAATGTATTCCCTCTGACGCATGCCTAGTCCAGATACCGTCCCCTCCAAATAACAACGAACAAAACAAAGCAAAATGATATTTTTTTTTTTTTAATTATGCTGGCACATAGAGATCGACTAATTACTGTAACGGTTTTTTTTTCTTCAAAATAGGACTCTGAAAAATTTATTATTATAACCTTGATATGAAGCATAACCAAATGAAACATATACTAAATGAAAATGCCAACAAGTTCCTTACCTTGAGTATATTGGACGTATGGTATCAGGTTTCACTATTTCTTATTATACTCTTAGGAATTCAAATGTGATTAGAGATGTAAAATTAGACATTGTGACGATGCGATTTTCAAAATTACTTAAACTGCCTAAAAAAATGATATGTTACTTATTCATTAATTGTATAGTTTTTGTGCAATCTTCCAAATACCTCTTGAAGCCATTGCCAGTTTGTCTTAAAACCTCATTAGTGAGATAGGCGCTAGTAACACCAGAATAGGTTTGATGTTTGCTTTAATTGATTCCTGTATATTATATGATTGCCATAGATTTTCATCTGACAAAGATAATATTCTAGACTAACGTGACTAAACTGTTACAGTATGTATCACAACTGTCAGTCATATTGTAACAAAACTTGACACCACTGACGATAGTGCTGTTAGAGCTGTCTTCTGTTTTGTATTTTAAACTAATAATACTTAAAGCTTTTACTGTTTTAACACCAAAACTTGGAAAGAAACGATACATTAAAAAAAATGTTAAAACGACATTTGTTGAGCATTGTAGATCAGTAAAATCCAAAGTCATGTGCGACGCATAATTGAGGGTCTGAATGGTGTTTTCAGAAGACAGATTAATGTGTAAAAATAGTTTATAGAGAATAATTGTCAAAAAATAAAGAATAGAGAATAATTGCGTTCTAAAGAATCAACAGTAGAGAATAATGGACAAACAAATAAAGAATATAGAAATGGCCTTAAAATAAAAGAATACAGATATGAAGAGCACCATCACCCAATCCAGACCCTCATAATTGGTTAATCAATCTGTACGTAACTTCATTTTTGAAAATGGAAGTATGTGTGAGCGATTTGCTTTAATTGAGATAATTTACCACCTGTTCACAGTTTTTTCACACATAACTGACAAATAATAAGTTGAAAGCTGACTTGACACCATATTTGTTTGAGGTTGTCAATAAACAATGACGTTTTCTTCAATAGCCATATCTTGAAAATATTGAACTCTTCGGCAGATCGAACTTTTATGGTTTATTTATCAATATAATGAGGTCAGAATGATTATTATTGCCCTTCTTTATTGTAATATCAATATTATATTAATTAAAAGTACACACACGAGGACAGTACCGCAATCAGTATTATGTTTGTTTATCGCCGTTTCGATCTGCTAAAAAAATGCTTATTAGTTTCAACCCATTAATCTGAGACGTAAGTGTGTTCGATGAACTTTTGGAAATATCATCGCTATCACTCTGAAATGTTAATTTCACTCTGATACATTGTACATGTCATTTACAGATTTCTGGGCACTTTATCAAAATCAATAATGACAAAATTGCTTTTGCTATTTCAATTCATTAATGCGTAAGTCAATCAATTTTTTATTTTGAGGGAAATGTCATCTGAAAATAATTCACAGCAACTAGACCACGCTCTGTAAATTTTAATACGCTTTTCTTGAAGGTTTTGACATTTTAAATAATTAAAGTGGTTTGATGATGAAACTGATGCTTACTTAATTGGTTATGCTTCAGGTATCTAAGTTCTAATTTTACCTTTTTGGCCCGATTATCAATCTCATTAAACTCTAATAATACCAGGAGACCACCATTCTCCCTTGATAATGACAAATTGCGACACGTCTATTCTGATTATGGGACTGAATAACGTTTAATGAATTGAAACTATATAATGACATCATTTTATATTGTTTGCTTCATCAAGACAATCGATTTTTTCTAAAAATGGATTGTTGGAAAGATGACAAAAATATCCTCCATATGTCAAAGATGTAAACAAAATACTCCTACCACAAATATATATATATTGATGAAAAGAAATATAGTAAAATTGAATGATTATTGCCAAACACATTTAGAACACATTTAATACAGGCTGTATTGAATAATTTTATAATGGGTGCAAGCTAAACGCAACATACAATTTACATGTAACTAACATCTGTACGATTAATAAGAACGAAACCTGCTTTGTTTTGCCCTAGAAATTAGATTCTAGAAAAGTGGAAATTTTGATATACACTAATTATAATGACCAAACTTTCTTTACATTTTATGCTGCTGTCTTATTACTAAATGACCTGCTTAATTACACTATGTGAAAAGTTAATGATGTTGTATGCCTACACATGATATGTGCGTAGCTCTCGCAAACATATTTAGACGTGTGCAATTAATTGAAAACATATGACATGCATTTTTTTCTTACCTTATCATAAACCTTTGCCATTGTTAATTCCGTTTCCACAATCATTAAGACAATTCCTGAAATCCCAAACACTAGACAATAATCTGAAATTTTCCGTCTTTTTTCATACAATGTTTTCCTTTTTCCAAGTCTATAACCAACGTTGGGTTTTTGTTTTTCTTTGTTTTGCTTGTCATCCATGCCATACTTAGTACCTTCACCGCCCACGACAAGAGGTGCTATTCCGCTATCCTCCATCGTGTAGCTCATTTTAGAGGATGTAGGCAAAGACTGCATAGATTGAGGTTTCTGGAGTTGCCGAAATGATCCGATGGCACCATTAACACGCATGTAGTCAGCTCCAATGTTTGAAAGAGCTGATTCTTTTGTTTTATTGTCCTCAATTTTGACGCCATCCTCTGATGTATATGTTTTCTCCTCGTCATCAGAATGCAAAAGTCGATCTGATTGCAGGCGTGAGTTCGAAACTGCCGACATGCTCTGTGACTGACTCCGCTCAATCACACCTTTATCACTACAATTGCTATTTACATCTTCATTAATATTATAGCTTTGCAATTCAATATCTGGCGATGTATAAGCTCTATTAATCTTTCCATCAATAATAGGTTGTCTTATTTTCAATTCATCAGAGATTTTGTGGTTGTTGAGTGATTCCATGTCATTTTCATTTTTGTCATCGGAGATCCGTACTGCTTTAGTGAGCTTGACATTTCGTTCGTTTGGATCTGCGAATGCAACAGGAACCTCTCGGAGCAGATGTTCTGTTGAATCGATACGCCCCTTCTCATTGGCTTGTGCCACTGGTATTACAGACATATTCAAATATCATATATAATTTTATCAACCAATCAATACAAGCCAGCAAGTGTTTTCAATGAGAATCGTAATATTGACGAAATTTCTCATTAACGCCTTGATTTGTTTTTATGATATAAAAATAAACGATTTCCAAATGGTACACGCTCTTCTTCTTATAGCAATTTATTTAGTATCTTTGAGTAAACTTGTCTG
This sequence comes from Mytilus coruscus, assembly GCA_017311375.1. NCBI lineage: Eukaryota > Metazoa > Mollusca > Bivalvia > Mytilida > Mytilidae > Mytilus > Mytilus coruscus. The sequence goes on from CM029601.1 coordinate 55,351,617, forward strand.
AAAATATATAAAGATTCATAAGTGTAATTTCTCTACATTATAAGCGGTTATTAGGAACGTAATCTTACTCTTAATTGTTATATTGTAAACGTACCATCGATTAATTAATTATGAGAGGATATAGACAACAACATTTGATAGATTGTATTAAACGCTATTCATCAAGTTAAATTAAAATAAAATAAAGGACTATATAAAAGCAATAAAAAACGCATAAGTAAAGTTAAAATCGGAAATTTTATAAATATGTACTAATCATAAAGTTTATTACGTTGAAAACGTAAAAATAACGAAACATGATTGTCTGAATACAAAGTCCTGTAACCGATTAATGACAGACTTCTAAAAAAAGTGTTCATGGTTCGTTGTGTTATAATTGTTACGTCAATGTATTTTGATGTACAAGTATGTAATATTTCAAAATACAACTTGAAAACCATTTTATTCTATACATTATAGTTTATTTAGAATGACAACTTCTGTATGCGCTTTTGAGTACATGTTAAGGCCGACTCAACGACGGACGCCGCAATGGGCACGTCGGTTTTGCACACAAAATAATTCCACATTTTAACATCTTTTAATAAAATCATATAAAAGATTTTTTTTAACTTTATTACACGCGAGCATACTTTTTTATTATCAGTTCTTTGATTTTAAAAGTTATCAAAGTACTAGTATTAAAGTATACGTCATTGCGTTGTACCGCCTCGGTGGTTTCGTAGTAGCGTGTTCGCCTCGAGTGCGGATGGTCGTGGGTTCAAACTCCGGCCGGATCAAAGCAAAGACTTTAAAATTGGTATTTGCTGCTTCTCCGTTAAGCAAGCGACATTAAGTAGTGAGAGCAAAGACTGGTCGGCTCGGCGTCAGAATAATGTGTCCGAGTAAGGTGACATGTCTTCCTGCGGACTGTTCCTTGTGAACTAGCACGTTAAAAATCCAGCTCAGCGTGTCGGTCTAGTACAAAGCAGGGTTAATATTCATATTACATTAACATGTTCTCGTCCTGAATATGCATATTAATTAGCCGCTTGACCATCCATCATCATCATCATCATCATCGTTGCGTAAGAATCATTGCAATAAATTGTGATGCCGTTATGATCCTCTCAATAATATTTATGTTTTGAACTCTTTTGCCGCATTTTTGGGTATGATAACCAAAAGTGTTTTAGTTCAAGACAAGAATTCGAGGACACGGTATTTTCCAGTGGAGGTAGGCTGAAGAGGCTTTGTTTCACAAACCTTCTCGAGAGCCTTGGGGTCCCTATGACTAACTGGAACAGTAAGAAGAAGTTTGGTTGGGAGACAGACAGAGGAAGCTTCTGGTTAGGTATGGAGAAAGAGAAAAGAGCAGTGGAAGAGCTAGCTGGTTCCTGGCTGAGCTTGATCAAGTCAGTCGGCGCATCCCCTGGAGATTGTCGTGGACAGCACCGAAACAATCGAGAAGAGGGGATCCACCTGATGATAGAACCAGCTGAGCAGTGGAAACACGGTATTTAAGGTACAAAAGGTAAACATTTCATTCCTGCAATGGCGGCGGAACACGTTTTCGAATGAGAAGGAAAGATATATTCTAAGTTGTTCCATGTTACGGCTTTTGTGGTTATCAACTTTTTAAAATTCATTATAATTAATCAATGAAATGAAAATGATAATAAAATTGTCATCCTCTGCTCTGTCGCCTATGTATTCCAAAGTGATGTTCATTATAATTATTATGAAATGGTTTGTCGAATGACCTTACTAACTCTAGGTATGCACAAACATTGTTTATTTGTGTAGGTAATTAATAATTATAGCAATGCTATTAACGATGTTGTGAGTAATTATTAACTTATATCTATATGCACATGCATGTATAAGTCAATTATTACACCATGATTATTGGTAGAGGTGTGTTTATAATGCATAATGTCGATCTACCCATAGGCCAAGTATCATAAGGCTGATTGGGTTTTTTTTATGGGCAATAATCTTTATAAAAAAATACAAATTTGACTGAAATGTCAATTTAAGGTCCAAAGTTGCAAAACAATGTATTGTATCACAAGCCAAATACACTGTACCATAGTTATAGGCGAATATATGTAAAAGTATTTGCCTGATTGAGGTTGTAAAATTATAAGAATTAGTTCTGTCTATTAAAATGTACCTTGATCTTACAGTTACGTAGTGTCCTCGAAATTATTAATTCTTCTGTAAAAAGAGAACAAAATGAACTTTTCGCTAAAGTTTTCGTAGAAATTGCATGCGTACGTCATTATGTCACCAAATCAAAAATGTTCCACTTTTAACCACTTCTAATACCTAGAATATTGACCTAGTGACCTTGTGGCCTCAAAATCATAATGGAAGTGGACATGACGACGATGCTCAGACGGGTGGAATGAGTGGAATCAGTCGACAAAGGTACATAACTCTATCAAAACACTTCAACAGCAACAATACTTTATTCTCTAAAATCAAATAGAATCAAAGGTACAGTGAATGGCTGACAAGTATAATAGATATACCAAGAGTCAGATTGATAAGATTTCCAACATTTAACTACAGATTAAAACATTAATCCAAAAAACGTGATTGATAAAATCGTGCAGAGTTAAGTTTACTTATATATAATATCACTCATAGTGAACAAAACAAATCATCTTAATGTTTCTTCTGGGAAATCTATATTGCACTATTTTTCTCCAATGAAAGTCGGTGGTTTAAAATGTTGGATTAACTCTATTTATTCTAGTATTGTTCGCTTTTATGGTTAAGACTATGTATGAATTCAGGTTTGATATTTGAATAATCTTATGATTCCCTAGAAATTCGCATGTATAGAAATTTAAGCATACTATCATCATACATTTCTATCCAAAGTATCCTCATCTAACAATAAATGGAATAGCAATTTGAAATTATATCTCAGTAAATTTTTTTTCTGTATAAAAAGAATGAACCATTTGTGCTATACCATTCCTTAATCATTTCAGACTACTTGCCAGTCAATAGTTCCAAAGACTATTGACCGGAAAATAGTTTTGTTTTCATTTTCTAGAAATTTTGCATACTTGAAGTTCTTTTTCATTGGACAAAAAAATCGTCACTGACTATTCGCGATGCTCGGATTTTTTTTTCGCATGAAACTGATAACTGTAAAAATGTCTGTCGTCATCACTCGCTAAGTCTGATTTCAAATTAATAAATTACTTATCACGAGCAATATGTAGTACATGAAAGGATGACGTTTTTGTAGATATAGAACTAAAACATAACAAATGTGAAGTATGGGTGTTTTTCGTCTTCCTCAAACACTTTGTATATTTATATACCAATATTCATATTCAAGGAATTTTTAACACAATGATCCATGCTTTTGACTACTAATAATTACTAGTAGTTTAACACAGATAACACAAGTGCAAACATATCCTTCATACATTATGTGCATGTATTTGTGACTATTTTTTTAAACACTTGATGGCTAATTATGAGGAAACCAGAAATTTTTTGTCCCTTCGAAACCAACTATGAGGGGATGGACAGGGGTTAGAGAACATGAGAATGAGGGAGCGGGACGTGGGAGTCAGGGGAAGTTGGGGTGAGGCGGCAGGAACCGTGGAAAGGGGGAGGGGCAGAAAAAAATAGGTATATTCTGCGAAAAAAATTTAACCGATTTTCATCTGGGAGTAAGGGGAATGGAACTGGGAGTGTAGGGGGGGGCTGGAGGGTAGAAAAGTGGGAATCAAGGACCCCCCCCTGTTCACACCTTCAACTATTGTCATTGGCTTCGTCTCGAACAATAGTTGTTATTTCAGGGTAATAAATACTTGCTACCACCCTTACGATCAGTCAATCAGTGTATCATATTTCATTGGTACAGAACTTGTTGAGTTCCAAGGGGTAAAGTTTATTTAATATATCGATTCAGTACTAATACTGATCCAACTACACACCAACTATCATTGACTTACCATAAGTGGTTCTCCTCAAACTAACCTAATCACAAACTTTAACATTTCAATTACGTAAAGTTTCAAGTCAATAGACTTTGAGGGTTGGGGGCAATAGTCTCCTGGGAAATGAGACATGGCAATGCTATTTCAACTGACCTAATCACAAACTTTAACAAATTGTTGGCACCGATGCCACCGGAAACATAACGCCTACGTCTCGCCTTTGCCACTTCACCGAGGCAAAACATCTGATTAAACTAATAGACTTTTGAATTGTTTATTTAAAATCTATTAAAAATTTTATCTCAAGAACAGACTTAGCAAAATGTAGTCTAAGACTTCCAAAAGTGTTTCACGTAAACATGCATTTGTCATGATATTTGTTATATTTTCGTCAATTGTGACTTCATTAAAATGTTTGTAATTAAATAAGTATAACCAAAAATGATTTAAAAAAAAACCACAAAGGCAGCTCCACCAGCTGACACGGTTCTTAGCTTCCGTAAATTTTATACTTTGAAGCCGGGGTCAATGCTTTTTCAACGTTAAGGGATATATAATAATCAAGTCGTTCAAAGAACTATTAAGTTGAATGGGCTAATTGGAAGGGAAAACACTATAACAGGTTTGTGTAAAACTACCCATTGTTTAAATGACAGTTTGACGTCAGAAATATGGATCACAGTATAGAATAAATTTACTTTACTTTTGTTACACACGTGCCGCGTAAGCTCTTTATCAAAACAACTTAATTAATATCAGATATTGACAATTTACTGTTATTTCAAATAGGGCTTGGCGTATGATCATATTGAATTTCAGATAAAAAAAGATACACCTCGTCATATGGATAAAAAGTAATAGTTTTTCAAATACATTTTAGTTCATGTTTATAAACGGATAAACTGAAATTATTTGCTGCTTTTAGGTTCATTAGGAAGCTCGAGTATATTTTCTGATTTCAATTTAGCGTGTAGATCAGATATTTAATAATATTGCGTGTATCTAAAGAATGAATAATTAAATTAATTTGTCTAGAATCTTTTTTATCAACAAGAGTACATAGATATTTATTTAAGATGCACCATATAACCGAGTAGATTATTCAATTTGCACAACCAAAATGCACTCGATCATGCAACCGAACCTGAAGCACTTTCAATGACTAGCTTTTTTTTGGTATGACTATATATTTTCTGTTTTTTCATTAGCTGAAAGCATAGGGAATCTTCTTTTGTAGAGCATTACGAGAGGTTAATATAAGATTTTGAACAGCTACGTGTAACGTGTACCAACATAATGTATAGTAATGGGATTTTTTTTCAAAGCTTTTTCAGGGATGTATACGTGAAAAAAATTGAAATAACGCTGTTGTTGTATGAAATTTACTCTTAAGTACATCCAATTATATTAGATTATGGGATGGCATACTATCGTATCAAAGAATGCTCGTATCAAAGAGTTCAGCGTTTTTCCTTTGCCGATTTTTTAACATTCTGTTATGTTTCCTTCATTATTCCATTGATTTACACGAGAAAATGGAAAGGATTCAAATCGTAAGAAAACTAGTTTAACCAGCCCAAAACATATTTATGTGCATTTTGTAATTTAGAAACCTTGTCAGAAGTTGTCTTTAGCTCCATCTTTATATGTTTTCGGGGGAAGTCGAGTGGGCTAAGTAGTCGAACTACTATATCACTAGCCTGTCAACACTGGTCGGTGGTTCTCTCCTGGCACTCCGACTTCCTCCACAATAAAAACTGACCGCCACGAAATAGCACAATAGTGTTGAAAGTGGCGTTAAACACTAATCAATCAATCAATATGTTTTTCATTTGAGCAATTTGGTGCTGTTTGAATATCTTTGAGAGTTTAGACTTGATCGTTTTGGGCTCAACATTTAATATAGTCACACGCCTTTTGTTTAAGAATGTATGCTGACCTCGGATTTTTATAGGTTCATGTTACAAAGTCAGGGTGTCTTCAATGTTTGTTACTACAGAATTTTAAAAAACGCAGATCATCTGAAAGCAACTAAATTAATTGTTGTTTATAGATAAAAAAAATATACAACAGATCGGAGGATTAAAATTACAAATATATTCCACCAGTAAAATATGTTCCTCGTGATAAACAAACAAAAACGTTCCATCAATACAATTGGGATAAATTACTTTTTTCTTGTCTTCGTATGTAAACCTTTTTTTTTTTTTTTTTTAGACAAGTGACTTGAAGATATCTTTGTCCACCATTTTGATTTGTCCACTAGGTCAAATTACTTTTATGGTAATCCTAGAAAGTCATTCCATACTTCTTTCTAAAGGCTCAGAAGGGATTTTAAAATCATAGATTTTATTATAAATTATTGTCATACTTTAAAATAATCTTTACGTCTTATTAAGGATGGTCATTGATAAGAAAATAAAAAATCAAACCAAGCTTCCATGGACTATCCTTATGCTACTTCTGCTTTGTCTCTGTTAGCAACCTAAGAATTATGTGGTGACAATTGTATGTTTATCTAATTTTTCGCGTCCAGAGCAACGACTTACTTTGGAAAACAATCGAAGTCATAGCTGGAGTACATAATATGACACTTGCAGGATTTATCGTTAAAAGGATAACGTTTGGGAAAAAAGATTTATAGGCGAGGCATAATTAAGCAAATGTCAATCATAATAATAAAAAAAAAAACAAACAAAAAAAAAACAAACAAAAAAAACCGCAGAAAAAAACCACAACATCTTACCCGTTAGAGCTTTAATTATATCGATATTAAATATTAAACGCTGCTTAATTGTCTTTGTTGCAAATTGTGAGTGAAAGTTTTTGATTAAGTACATTATGTTATTCTATAAAAGCAGTATATCATTAAAAAGTTACTTTAGTATATGGCTAAGTACTCTGAGAGCATAATTACAAATAAGTTGCCAAAATCAACCGGAGATCATTGATGCAAGAAACGTCGACCTTTTGCAATTCAGACAATTTAGAACACGACATGCAATTATCTTTCTCATTGGCAGTTACAATGTTTCATTCTTTCTTCCCGTCTGGTATCTCAAATGTAAGCGAGACCGACTTATTATTTTCTTTCTCTACTACAAATTTTGTAATGATTCCCACTGAACAGATTAATCATCTTTATTAATTTCCAGTGGCAAATATTTCTTTTTTACAGTTAAAACGAAAGGAAGTTGATAATACATGTATATCAATTAGCAGGATATGAAAAGTAGTAGATGAATCGGGAAAACAAACGCACAAACGAAAGGAAACTTTATTGAGGAAGACTGAACTCTCTTGCACCTAATGGCTCCTCCAAAGATATGTTAGATTTCTTCAGCGTTAAGTTATCGCGAGACTCTCATATGCGATTTAAAAATCTAAACTATATCGGATTTGGCACAGTATCTATTCAATTTTCAAATGTAAAAGAAAACCATTCAGCACAGACTCAACTGTTGTCCGGAAGATTGGGTGTGAATCTGTCTTTACACTTTTTACAAATCCATCACTCCGAACGCTCTCATTGTTAACCATATGTATATCGCAGGTACCCTCTCAAACTTAATGACTATGTTGATTCTAGGTAACTAAAAGTATATAACTTTAAATGCATACCGTTTTTAATTACATGTACACTTATTGGTAAGTTCAAAAGCTGAGAAAAGCTCCTATTAAATGCAACTGTAAAACAGATGCATGATGATGGATGGATTTTTAGCGTCCAGTGGCAAATTTAATGCATATTCAGGACGAAAACATGTTAATGCAATAGGAATAGGAATTCAAACTTATAATATGTGTTATAATTCATCATTGCCAATGAAACAACTATCCAACAGTGTCCAAATGAACCCTGATTGGTACTAGACCGACACGTTGAGCCGGATCTTTCACTTGCTAGTTCACAACATATCAGTTCTCAGGAAGACTTGCCATTCCACCCGAATTTATTAATCTGACTCTTGGCCAACCAGTTTTTAATCATACTCCTAAATTCTGTTTGCTTAGCGGTAAAGCTATTTTTCTAGTCTTATGTTTGACCCGGACGGTGATACATGTAGAACCCACTACCTCCACAACCGAGGCAAACACGCAAAAAAAGATATAGAAGGTGAACTACATCTTCGGTGAAGAAACTGATATTCTAACCATCCAAACTTTCCTTTATGAGACATGCCAATTTGTTATCCTGTTCACGTCAATCAAATGTCACTATCTATTTATAATAACGTTCATTTATACTGTAAAATGATCTTTGAAAAATTACAATTTTCTCCTCGATTTCTCGTTCTGAGAACCATCATTACAAACTGTTGACATCAAATCATTTAATTAGCATTGCAAAGGCTTTGAAGAAGAAAAGACTTGTTTAAAAGCATAATCTGCGTTGTACAATTTGTTCTCCAAATAATCAATATTGAAACTGTATGCTGAAAAAGGGTCAATTTTTGTCTCGTACTATTAGAATAACAGTTTATCTACCGAAGGAAAAGGATGATAATTGGAAGACAATGAAATTCATTTTCGTTGACCGTTTTAAAACCGTAACACAGGAAGAAATGTGCCGATTAAATCACTAAATAATGATTCGAGAAATCTTGAAATAAATTTCTGTGTTGATTTTTACGACATTACATCCTTTGATATTTTTTTCCTTGATGGCGATATTGCGTGTTGACATGTGATTCGCGTTTTGAATAATGATCAATATAAAGGTTACCTTGAAATTAATCAAAACACTTTAGAAAGGGTTTCAGTCTAAATATTAAAGATTGCGGTATACCAAAATGCCACACAAAAAGTTTCCCTCGAGGAAACCAGGTGGAATTTAATTACCAAACTGACTATTTTTATAAATAATATACATGAAGATTTTTCAAATTAAATTATCTATAGAATAAAAATGAGGTTCAAGTCTATACATTGCTGTTGTAGACAATACTTGAAAATTTCAATGTTATGTAAAATAATGGGTCAAAGTACTTTTATAGCTAACACGAACTAATGGAGTAATAACACGAGCTCATCAGTTCCCCTTAAAGCCCGCATACTTTGAGCCCGGATCCATACTTCACAGATCTCAGAGCTCTATCGATGGAGCCTGGAGCTTTATTATCGGAGCAAAGAACCCAAAGACATTGCTCAAATTCATAATCTGGAGCCCCACGATAAACATAAGGGTGGAACACATAGCCCATGTCATTCCCAAACACATATTTGTATCTTAAAACAATACGTAGCTTTCCTATAAAGATTTGAATTTGGTTAAACCTGTTCTTCTTATTCTATTTTTGGATGAATACTCAGAATGTATAAATCTTTCAAAATTGCCGTTTGAGCATCTTCAAATATTTATAATTTGGTTAGAGGTTCAGAAATATGGCATAACGTTGTTTTAATCTCAAAATACGCTGTCGAAACTGTAATGTCGTAAATTTTTGAAACAAGAGTGCACACACTGAAACATCTCGCCTACTTTACTTGTGATTGAATATGTTTAAAGTCTGTAATGTGAAATTTTACTACAAGTAAATGTATTACATATACACTTAACATTATCAACGATTCATGAAAATGGTCAGATGAACCATACCAGACAGACATGCACATCTTACAACCATTCTATACACCAAATATAGTGGTCCTATGTGATAATGATCAAACCAAGAAATCTTAACATTGACCAATGAAACATGAAACATGAACATGAGGTGAAGGTCATATACACCCTTTGTATCTCGTTGTGTCCTCATAGATCGGAAACCGTTACACTAGAGTTTTATCAGTTCGTTGACATATTGACGAAAGCTCTTTTCAAGAGAAATTCAATCATTTTGGTCCTTCGTTCCCTTATAGCATGATCAGAAACCACGAAAGACCTCAGAAATCTGATTGAAAAACGGGGACGGATTTTCATACGACAAAGAAAGCACACAAAGCCTTAAAAACGGACAAACAAGTAGATTAACTTTGACTTAAATAATGTTTTATTGATAATGACAGTACCAAAATTGATTTGAAATAAGCATAAATGTAAACTAACTAGTATAAAAAAATCTTATATCTCGGAAACAGTAAAGGCTTCATTATCAAATATACTGAGATATTCTAGATATTCATATAGAAAGTACACTGTAAAAAGTTTGCATAAAATTTGCTGGAAAATGCTGTACATCCAAATTAGTGAAAACACATTTGCAAGTTGCAGTTTTTTTTTCAAAAACGGAAGGGGGCTGGATCTCACCATTCAATACCATAACAATGGCATAAATGGTAAACTAGTATAGTTGTAAAAACACAAATGCACGCGTTTTCGTTCTAAGCACATATCCACCTTCCTGTATCGGATATCAGGAAGTAGATGTGTGACAGATCCGAAAAGCACTCACACGTTAAAACCCATCACTGTCAAGCTTCTCATCAAATATGAATGCATTCTGTTCATTAAAAGTGGAGATATGTGTAACGAAAACTTTTAATTTCATTCAACATATTTAAACTTCAAAGTACACATACTGACTGACAATTTAATAAGTTGACGACATACTGTAATACAGTAAGCTTGCCTAAACCGGATTCTGTGTATACCATACCGTACACAGAACTCGTTGTTCATTTAGGGCACCTTCGGCCTTTAACTTTCCTAGCAACATGAGCAAAACTACGAGATTTTTCGAAAAAACTTCAATTCTGTGGATATAGTTTTAATATTTGGATGACGACATATCTTCATACTACAGTAACGTATGCTGTGACATATCGGGAAAAGATGCATTTTTCGACTGATTTTAATCATTAGCTTGAAAACGAGTACATTGACCCCACTTTTTTAAAATGACATTTGGTTTGATTTTGTATGAAGATTCTTTGTACCAACTTTAATGAAAAAATAACCGATGAGTTAGACAAATATACAGCAAAAAATGCCGTTTTTTTTCTAAAATCATGACACTTTGATAAAAATGAATTATTTCCAAAGAATTGTTACACAAATTTATAGCATACTTGTATAAGGCAGATTTTCCAAATGCTTTTACAAAAATCCGCTTGTGTTTATCTTTTGAAACAAAAACGTTAGGTATGTCTGTCCAAAGGATAGAAATATCAAAGAAACCGAAATTTTGAGTAAATGACTAAAATTTCGAACCCATTTATTTCTGAAAATAGCACATGAAGGTATATTTTTTATTACATATTTGAAATCACTAGGTGAAAAATGGCTTGTATGCAAATTTTCGTAAAAAAATCACCGTGGGATCAAAACTGTATCGTATGCCCTTATCCGAAGCCTGTGTAAACCGGAAAGTGAACTCGTTGTCTGTTATTATTGTCTTTGTCAGTGTTCTCGAAAGAATCTGTAGGTGTTGTACTGTCCAGATTTTTAGTTACTTCTGTTGTCAGTGGTCTCGTGTTCACGTATTGCTTTTCTTTTTTTAAAGAAAGCAACTTGTCTATCTTATGTATTATCTAATACCAGGACAATCAATTAATATTCTTTAATATTTTAAACTGTAAAAATCGAACACCTATATAATCAGAACAACATCGTACCCAAGGAAATTCGCCATAGACATATTTCACTGTGTGATTGGATCACATTAAATTGCTATCAATTGATCGATTGATGCAAAAAGAAAAAAAAACTGCAACATTGACGAAAAACCGTTCACTTAATTCCTTCAACTTTTATTTGTTAGTTACAAAATTGTACATACTTTATCAGCCGAGAACGAAAATAATTGAACAAAACCATTATCATGCAAGTATGACTGTTTTTTAGGTTGTATTTTAATAAAAAAAAAATACTAATTCTGAAATAAAACTATAGTTAACAGCATATGAATTATATGAATATGAAAAATAAATACTCATGGTCTCAAAATATAAAATTTATTTGTACAAGGCTTAGAAACGGATAAATGCGGAGGTCTAAAATGCGAGACAAGTGTACTATGGTTGTTCTGTCTTAAAAATGTTCCAAATGAAATATTTGGTAAAAATTTGAAGCGGACGACGTAAATATTCCGCGAACAGGCTATATCATTCTTCCACGACGTCATAGATAAAACTTTAAGGGCAAACGATACAGTTTTTTGATCCCACGGTGATTTTTTTACGAAAATTTGCGTACAAGCTACTTTTCACATAGTCAATTCAAATATGTAAAAAAAAAAATACCTTCATGATCTACTTTTGAGATACATGGGGTCGAAATTTTAGACATTAACTCAAAATTTCGGTTTCTTGGACATTTCTTTCCTTTGGAAGCACAATTATAAACGTCACAAACAAGGCTTTATACGGCCAGTGACTGTATAAAGCCACATTTATACAGATAACGCATTAATTCAGAAAGCAAAAATGCTTCACATTAAAAATAAAACATACCATGATATCAACTTTGAATTTATCCAGTGTTTCTATACTATGTTTCAAATGAACAACTCCAGTCTGAGGTACACTTTGGACTTATATTCACATGATATTCAACCTTCATGTATAAAATACTAAATGTATATCAAAAGTTAATATCTAATTTATAATTTCATACACCGGGTCTTTATCAAAATTTTGATATTTATTAATTGGAATCGTGGGGATAATATTTCGCATTGTTTTGTCTAATATTCAAGATTATTTTACTTCTGTCCATCCGAATTCCTCTTTACTGATATATTAGACTCCTGATCGTAATCGTTTTTGATTATATTTGATTAATTTTGCAAGCCTAATTAGTCTTAAACAATATGATTAAAACATACGTATAGGAGCTCTTAATGAATTCCTTCAACGATTTATTATATGTTTAATTGTCAATTTAAAGTATTTAAATCCATTTGTCAAACATTACAATTGCAACGTTAGCGACTTATATCAAATGATATTTATTATGCATTTGCTACATGTACACGTGTAGCATAAATTGTATAATTGTTCGGTTTTGTTTTAGAGATACATATATATATACATATATATATATATATATATTAAGACCTCATATATAAAAGATAAAGTTATTGAGGATTAATATAAGCATTTATTTTGCAGTTTAAGAGAAAATTCTCAAGTATATTTCACAGTTGTTGCTCTTTTTATTTTTCCGACCCATAGTGACAGAATGTACTGAAATATATGACTTAAACTATCATTATCACAATTGACCGAAATATCAAGCATCTTAATTAAAGGAGTCCATTATTTAAGATAAATATACCCCTCGCTTATTCGGTCTTTTTGCAGATGGAGCGCATAGGAGCTTAACCTAAATCACTATGAAATGTAAACGTTTCATAAGTTGCATTTATATAAGTGGAAAATCTAATATTCAAACTAGAAAAAATACTAGAATTGCTATTGCAAGCAATAGTGGATGTCACCCTTTCCCCATTGCCACTAAACCGCAGCAATTTTGAAAATTCCAAAGTTGAATGCCAGATGTATGCATGCCAGTTAACATTTCTGTAAAGTTTCAGTAAGTTTGGAGCATTTTGAAATTTTTTAAAATTTTGCTGTTTCCATTTATAACGGTGGCCATTTCCAAAATTTTAAAGACGCATGCAACACTGACTGATGGCATGTTACATATGAGTGAAGTTTCATTTGGTTTGATCTTATATTCTTTAAAAAAAATGTTACTTTAATGTGTTTTCCCATAGGGTCAATGTTGAACTTTTGGCCCGTTTCTATGGCAATGGCAGCCATTTTGGAACTTCTAAATATTGTCAGTGGTTCCAAACATTACAGGCAACATTTCCATAAAGTTTCATTTGGATTGGTTCATTAATGAAAGATTTAGCTTTTTGGATTTTTTACATTTTTGCAGTTTCGGTAGCGGAGGCCATTTAAAAAATTCCAAAGTGTTCCTGCACAACTAGAGGTGGTGTTCCTCATTGTGGTACCCATTGATTAAAATTGGTCCACTAATCTATGAAAAACGGGCGGACAAAAAAGGCGGAATAATAATAATAACTAGAATTGCTATTGCAAGCAATAGCGGATGTCACCCTCCCCCATTGCCACTAAGCGGCAGCCATTTCAAAAATTTCAAACAGTGAATGCACATATATGCTTGACTATACATCTTTCTGTAAATTTTCAGAACATTTGGAGCATTTTGAAATTTTACACATATTTGCTGTTTCCATAGCAACGGCGACCATTTTGGAAATTCCAAAGGCAAAAATCTCATCTACACTTGCCAGTCAACATACATAATAAGTTTTAGAAACTTTGGAGTATTTTGAAATTTTGGACATTTTTGCTGTTTCCATGGTAACGGTGACCAATTCCAAAATTTTAATGACAGGTACACCATTGGTACATGAGAGCAAACATATCATTAAAGTTTCACTGGGTTTGACCTACCATATTAAGAGAGGAAATGCTACTTAAAAGGTTTTTAGAAGGGTTTTTAGAGCATTTTGACCTTTTTGCATTGTTTCCATGGTAACGGCAGCCATTTTTGAAATTCCAACGTCAAATACCACATCTACAAATGTTGCTTATCATTACTGTGAAGTTTCATCAAGTTTGAAGCATTCTGAAATTTTTGAAATTTTTGCTTCAGTTTCCATGGCAACATAGTAGTTCCGATCATTGTCAAAATCATCCAAAATCTGTAAATAGTGGACAACTACATTGTATTAAAATTTGATGATTTTAAGTTTAAGCATACCAAAATAATTCACTAAACCCTAAAATTTAATTTTTTCACCTTTTTCGGTTTCCATGGTAACGGCAGCCATCTTTTAGTTCCAAAGTTGCACTGCAACTCTAAAGTTGGTGTTCCTTGTTAAAGTAACAATCATTTAGATTGGTTCCATTGAATCTGAGAAAACTCCCGGACAAAAAAGGTGGAAGAATAATAATAATGATAAAAAAAAAGAAACGGAGGAAAAGCAATATGTCACCCGACATTGTCGATCGGGTGACATAATAACTAGATTTGTAATTGCTAGCAATAACGGATGGCACCCTTCCCCCATTGCCATGGTAACGGCAGCCATTTTGAAAATTCCAAAGTCGAACAGCGCATATACACATGCCAATTAACTTTTTTGTAAAGTTTCATGAAGTTTGGAGCATTTTAAAATTTTTAAATTTTGATGTTTCCATGGTTACGGTGACCATTTCCAAAATTCCAAAGACAGTTGCCACATTGCTACATGCCATGTAACATATCTATAAAGTTTCATTGGGATTGATGTTAAATTCTTCAAGAAAATGCAGTTTTAATGTATTTTCCCCTAGGGTCAATGTTAAACTTTTGCCCTCTTTCCATGACAATGGCGGCCATTTTGAAATTTCTAAATACTTTTTGCACATCTAGGCATGCCAAGTAACATTTCCATAAAGTTTCATCCAGTTATGTCTTATAATGAAAGATTTAGAATTTGCAAATTTTACACATTTTAAGTTTCCATAGCAACAGTAGCCATCTTGAAAATGCCATACCCCGATTGCAAATCTGCACATGCTGGTTAACATTATTGTATAGTTCCATTAACATTGGTTCATACAGTTCCAAGATATAAGCTGGACAAAAAAGTGGAAGAGAAAAATAATAACGTAGAATAACAGTATGTCACCCCAACTCCGTTGAGGGTGCCATAACTAGATTTGTAATTGCGAGCAATAACGGATGGCACCCTCGTTCCCCCATTACCATGGTTACGGCAGCCATTTTGAAAATTCCAAAGTCAAAAAGGGCATCTACACATGCCAGTTAACATTATTGTAAAGTTTCATTGAGTTTGGAGCATTTTGAAATTTTTGACATTTTTGCTGTTTCCATGGCAACGGCAGCCATTATGGAAATTTCAAAGTCAGAGGGACAACTTCACATGGTGATCAACATTATGGCATAGTTCCATAAACTTTGGCCCATTCAATTCCAAGAACTGCTCCGGACAAATTGCTAGCAATAACGTAGTGGAAGAAAAAATAATAAAGAGTGCATCTACTAGATTTGTATAAATTTTGAGCTTGCTAGCAATAACGGATGACATCCTTTCGAAAATTACAAACTCAAAGAGCGCATCTACATATGCAAATTATAATTTTTTTAAAGTTTCATTAAGTTTGGAGCATTTTGAAAATTTAGACATTTTTGCTGTTTCCATGGTAACAGCGGCCATTTTGAACTTTCCAATGCCAAATAAGAATTCTGAACATGCCAGCTATCATTTCTGTGAAGTTTCATGAAGTTTGAAGCATTTTGAATTTTTTGAATATTTCTGCTGTTTCCATGGTAACAGAGACCATTTAAAAAAATTCCAAAGACACCTACCGCATTGGTACATGATTAGGAACATACAATTAAAGCTTAAATGGTTTGACCTACAATGGTAAGAGTGTAAATACTACTTTAAGATTTTTCCTATAGGGTTCAATGTTAAACATTTTGAGTTACTATGGTAATACGGTAGTTCCAAAATTCTCAAAATCATCCAAAACCTGTATATAGTGGACACCAACATTGTATGAAAATTTGATGATTTTAAGTTCAAACATATAAAAATTATTCATCAAAAACCAAAATTTTATTTTTTACATTCCTTCTGTTTCCATGACAACGGCAGCCATCTTGAATATGCCAACCCTTATTTGCACATCTGCACATGGTGGTTAACATTATTGTATAGTTCCATTAACATTGGTCCATACAATTCCGAGAAATCGCCTGGACAAAAAAAGTGGAAGAAAAATGATAAAGAAAAAGAAACGTATAATAACAATATGTCACCCCAACTCCGTTGAGGGTGCCATAATAATAAAAATAAGAAAAAAAGAAACGTAGAATAACAATATGTCACCCCAACTCCGTTGAGGGTGTCATAATAAAAAGTATAAATAAAATTAAAAAAAGAATGGAACAATAGCAATATGTTACCCGACCTCCGTCAGGGTGACATAAAAGAAACGAAGAATAACAATATGTCACCGCAACTCCGTTGAGGGTGCCATAATAACAAAGAAACAGAGGAAAAGCAATATGTCACCCGACATTGTCGATCGGGTGACATAATAATAGGGACAAGAAACAGAGGAAAAGCAATATGTCACCCGACATTGTCGATCGGGTGACATAATAATACTGAAAAAGAAACAGATGAAAAGCAATATGTCACCCGACATTGTCGATCGGGTGACATAAATATCTAAATTGGAAAAACTTATTATTATTCACGTGACAATACGGCAGGTGACAGACGTATTTTTTTATTGTCCGCTACCTTATGTGATTTTCTTGGAAAATATGATTTATAATGCCTGGACAAAGTGCTAAACTTAAGGACATTAGTTTATAAATGATTCTGAAAGCAAAAAACCGACAAAAAGGAGGCTAAGAAGAAGGGTAAAAGTATAAATTCAACTGAAAAAATAATAATACTACCAATACAGGTGAAAACAAATCAGCGGTTCCAAATCGATAATCTAGGAACCACAATAAACGCTAAAGTTATTCGTCTCGAACAAGGCACAAATTCTCTGGATGAACATTTAGAGCATGTAGAAAAATGCACCCAACTCATTAGCGATGATTCAACGGGCAGGAAGTGAAGTTCGCGGATATGAAATCTGAACTTATCAATATTTCTAAAGCTATGAAATCTAGTACTTCTGAAGTTAATAAAATAGATAAAAAGCTTACTTCGTCTGTTTCTGACTTACGAAACGAGTGTGGTAAATTGAAAGAAAGTATTTTGGATATCCAAATGAAGTCCACGAGTAACAATTTCATCTTTTATAATATACCCGAAGCTGAAACTGGAGTATGTTCAGAGGTTATCCAACGATTTTGTGCAGATACCATGAAAATTGAAAATACCGAACGCATCCATATTATTGATGCTCATCGTCTTGGGAAAAAAAATCTTAAAATAAGACCTGTATTTGCGAAGTTCCAGTGTTACGATCATCGTGAAGTCGTACGTAGAAACGCAAAAAATCCGATTTTGGCATTTCGGAACAACTAACCACTGAAATACAGAACCGCAGGAAAGAATTACTTCCCCTTATGAAAGAATTGCGCGATAAAGGCACTAAAGCCTATTTTGTGAAAGACAAAATTTATGTTGGTGGAAAAGAATACAATCAACCAAAGAGGTTACCCAGAGAACAAACCCAAAGCTTGAAATGTTTGTCATGGAATGTAAATGGTCTAGAGTCATGTCATGATGACAATGAATTTTTAGATATTGTTTGTAAATACGATATTTTTTTTCTTTGTGAAAGTTGGCTAAAAGACAATGATTTAATAGAAATTGATGGTTTTGCCAAAGTATCATGTGTTAATCGTAAACAAAATATTGGTGTTAGATCAGAAGGAGGTATAGTTGTTTTTGTAAAAATTATATAGTTGATGGTATATTTGTAGGACTCGAATCTATGGTGGGTTCCAGATCTATGGCAAATTCCTAATCTATGGTAAATATGACGTTAACAATGACGGTTTTGTTATATAAAAGGAAAAGAAAAGGCCAGTTTTCAAGGACCCTAATCCATAAATAAATTATATTTCAGAATTCTTGTTTACTTTATCGGAAATCCATGTAAATGAGAAGATGTAATCATCTGATTCAGCAGAAAAAAGAATACTAGCGAACAAACCCAGTTATTCGTAGCAGCAAAATGGCTGGTGCAGGCAATTTCACACAAATGAACATGTTTTTGGTGTTTTCTGTGTTTATGTTTAGTGTTTGTTTCCGCTCCTTGTTTTCTTGCTAGTGTTCCTAGTGTTGCCCTCTAGCTCCCTTAATTGTTCGAGTTTTTACTGTGAATTTTGGTTTGGTTTTTGCTTTTCTTTCTTAACTTTTCGTTGTGATATGCTGTTTTCTTGTTATTTTTTTTTTTTTTTTTTTATTTTATCCCTATGGTCTCTTTCAATTTTCTTTTACATGTAACATAACCAAGAATCCGTGTCCGTTCGCCCAAAATCACGTTCGCTGCTATTCTCGTTCGCCCCCTTTCACGTTAGCACCCTTTTTAAAGGTTTTGTGTTAAATAAGTTTTTAATCGAGCTTTAGTTAGTATATTGCTATAAAATAAAATGTTTTTTTTTATTGTTTTATAAATAAAATAAAGTGACATTCTAAATACGTAAACAGGTTTTTTTTTGTAAATTATTTTGACGAATTTTGATGAATAATGATTGTCATGATGGTCAAGACTAAGTCATTCGTCTCTTAGACTTTACGCTTCTTGTCGCTAAAATTCTTCTTGTCGCTAACTAGTGAGACCTCAATAGAAAGTCAGAAGATTCCAAAAGGCTATCAAGTTCGTCACAAACAATTTAAAAATATTTTTCTTTCATTTTTCATTCAAAATCTTCATTTTTTACTCCTACCAAGCGAAATACTTGTATTTTACTTTACACCAAACACAGAGCAATAATACCAAATTAGCTGTGTAAATACCAAATAACAGTAATCTAAAATAATCACAATTAATGATTAATCATCTAATCACAAAAAATATTTCATTTTAAAAATTTACGAATTTTATTCATGAAAATAGAAATATTTTGATATATACATCTAAAAAGAAACATCTTCTTACTCAACCGGTACTTGAATAACAAAAGGGTGCGAACGGGCCAATAGCAATCTTCTCGAAATTTAGAAGGGGAAAAATCTGCTTATTTTTCCGGAGTACATCATTTCACAGATTGTTGTGTATATACTTCCTAGTCGTACTCCTAATTCGTTTATCATGTTTATCCTATACTCGTTTTTACTTAAAAGCAGCCTTTTCGCTACCTTTGGAAATTTCGACTTAAACGTTTAAGTAAAATTTGAAATCATTGGTCAGATATGTATAGTTAGTCTGTTCCTTCGTATGTAGAAAATCTGCCATAGATTTGAAACTAGAAATCCGCCACAGATAAGAAAGTAAAAGTTTGCCATAGATTAGGATTCTAAACAGTCTGCCATAGATTTGGGATGGCATGACGTCATATTTACCACAGATTGGAAATCTGCCAAAGATCTGGAACCCACCATAGATTTGAGTCCTACATATTTGTAGAAAAAAAGTTTGAATATGGTATAGTTATTAAAATAAATTATTTTTCAATTCATTTGATGATATTTTTATTTGTTTTGCTTGTATTCCACATGAGAAATCAATTTTTTACCAAATTTGTGAACATGATTTCCATGACATTATTGAAAATATTGTCCTTGAGTATAAAAGCAAAGGTTCAGTTATTGTTTGTGGTGATCTGAACAGCCGTACAGGCGAATTATATGATATTTTAGAAACTGATAATTTAGACAGGTTAATATATGGTGTTGAGTCCGATGATATCCCAAGTAATTTTAAAAGGCGCTCTATGGACAAAGTTACAAACGTATTTGGACGAAAGTTGCTACAGATGTGCTACAATACGGGCCTCACGATTGCGAATGGTCGTCTAGGTGACGATGGCGACGGAAAATTTACGTTTTGCTCTTCTAAAGGTCAAAGTGTTAATGACTATGTTCTTGTGTTTCCAGAAAATTACACGCAGACTTCAACGTTTTGCAATTTAATGCATTTTCCGACCATGCACCGATTTTTATGAATTTCGCTATTCCCCCCGTTTCCTAACAAATAATTTTCCTAAATCACACCACATTATAAAGTGGGACTCAAGTAAGAGTCACGGGTATAATCAACTTCTTTTATAACACAGTGAAACAGTTTTTGACGCTTGTAAATAACTTATCCAGCGCAGACGATGTCAACGATGCTGTAAAGGAGATAAGTTGTGTTCTATATGACAATGCATTTAAAGTTTTTGGGAAAACCATATTGGTGAACAATTTTACTAATGTGAAAAGACATAACAACGAATGGTTTAATGCAAACTGTGCACTTGAACGTCGAAAATTTAATTCATCTCGCAATTTGTGCCAGCATCAGTCTACGGACGCAAATCGACAATTATATATCTTGGCCCGCAATAGTTACAATAAGGCTAAACGTGTAGCCCGAGCCAGTTTCAAACGTGCCAAATGACTTGAACTTTGCAAAATAGCTAAAACGAACCCACGTAAATTTTTGTCTGCAGTTAAGCCGCGAAAGAAATCAAAATGTTTAGCTGATAGTGATTTGTTGTTGCGTCATTTTGAACAATTGCTAGTGGGGAGACCCTTCAGATATATGCGAAGAAGTCATTGGTCTGATTGAAAATAGCTCATTTTTAGACACTATTACAATAGACTCTTTAGATAATGAAATCTTGGAAGATGAAATTATACGTGCTATAATTAATAAACTTAAATCTGGAAAGTCTGCTGGGAATTATTCCATTATCGCATAAATGTTGTCATCGAATCTAGTTTTCTTCGTTCCTATTTTTAAAACTATCTTCAACTTTATGTTTGAAAATGGCTTTTTTCCTGATACGTGGTCGGAAGGCATTGTAATAGCGGTTCCAAAAAGTGGTGACTTAACAGACCCAAATAATTATCGACCTATCATCTTAGTGTTTTATCAAAACTGTTTACATCGATATTAACCGAACAATTACTCAGCTGGGCTGAGGATGAGGAAAAACTTATCGATAACCAGTTTGGATTTCGACCTGGCCGCTCTACTGTAGACGCTATATTTGTACTACATGGTATTATAACACATATTCTACAACAGAAATCAAAATTATATTGCGCATTCGTCGATTTTCGTAAGGCATTCGACAAGGTTATCAGGAGAATTCTATGGTACAAACTATTAAAGAGTGGTATAAGCACGAAATTTGTTTCAATCATAAAGGCAGTCTATGAAACTGTTCGTCTACGAATTCATACTGAGGGTGAATTTTCAAAGGCTTTTAATAATTTCTTGTGAGTGAAACAAGGTGAACCATTATCACCTCTGTTTTTTTATTCTTCGTGAATGACATTATTCAAGATATTCCTATGGACAATGATAACAGAGTTTTAATATCAATGGATATCTGATATATTTAATTTTGTTTGCAAACGATACCGTCCTGTTTGGAAAATCTGCCGAAACATTACAAGTCCTACTAGTAAAACTTTCATTTTATTGTAAAAAGTGGAATATTACTGTTAATACCGACAAGACAAAAGTAGTCGTTTTCAGAAATGGTTGGCAACCTGTTAATAACCGCTTTTTCTTTGACAACCAGGAGCTAGAAATTGTAAATTGATATGTATACTTAGGCATGTTGCTACATTTCAATCTTACACTCACAGAAGAGGATTTCTCAAAAAGGAGCAAGGGCACTTTCTTATTTCGACACTCTCATAGTCAAGCATGTTTTTTGTTTAATAGTATGGTGGCCTCTATACTTAACTATGCGTCTGAAATTTGGGGATTTCATCGAGCCAATGACATTGAACTCGTTCATAATCGTTTCTGTAGTTTTATATTAAAGCTTGGTAAAAATGTACCAATCGCCTATTTATGTGATGAACTTGGTCATCTACCTATGTTTACTTTAAGGAAACATAGAATTATAAAGTTTTGGTTGCATATAATATATGATAAACCTAATATTGTATATGATATTTATAACCTCCTACGCATTGATTCTTCAAATGGTAAGAGAGACTGGGTTTCAAATGTTCGCGATTTATTATTTAGTTTAGGTATGAATTATGTATGGATTGATCAAGAGAACATTAATGTAACATTTGAATATATAAAATGTCGTATAAATTATCAATACTACCAGAACTGATTTGCTATTGTGAACGATTGTGAAAAACTGTGTTTATGTAGTAATCTCATTTATGTTTTGTTTAGAAGATTACTTAAAGTGTGATTATAATAGTAATATACTCACTAAACTACGTAGTGGAACATTAAAACTGAATATAGAAGTTGGTCGTTTTGACAATATTGTAAGAGAAAATCGTATATGTATATGCTGTCATATGAATTGTATTGAAAATGAGTACCATTTTGTTTTAGTATGTCCTGCCTTTAGATCATTGAGGCTACAGTCTTTACCAAAATTTTATTGTTCATGGCCAAATCATAGAAAGCTTGTATTTCTTTTACAGGCTAGCTCAAAGAATTTAACTGAAAAATTGTGTAAATTTCTTATTGCGGCATGGAAGTTAAGATTACAAATTATTATTGCATAACAGTTGTAGTTCTGTGCTTGTTATGACCTTATTGTGTTATTCTATGCATGTTTACTGTTATTATTGTCATTATATATTATGTTATTTTGCTATAGCATTATGTTTGCTTCTGCAATAAAATATTCATTCATTCAATATATTCAAACTGGAAAATCTAATATTCAAACTGGAAAAACTTATATTCATACTACACATGACATAACTTGCCGTTCATTGTTAAGTCAATTAATTTTAATACATGCAACTGGGTGTCAACAAAATTGCTAATTGCTATTGAACATTTTTTTATCAAATGAAGCTGAGTGTGCATCTTTCGCTTCCACTTAAACGTCTGCTATTGAAAATAGCCATTTAAGATTTGAATATTTCTCGCCTATTCAGCTTCTCAGATGCACATTGCCATCTTTTTTAATTAGTAACCATGCGTATTGATTCATCTTTTACAAATACATTGTAATAACACTAGACACACTTGAGCTTATTCTTAGGATTTGAAGTTCATGAACAGTTTTTATACCCTGTCTATTAATGTAAGCGCCCACTGGTAGCTATATTGGTTCGCTAATTAACACCACAGTACTTACAGTAGGAAACTACCTTACAGTGAACGTTCCTGTTATATTTTGGTTTCAATGTGATCTGGGTTCAATGAAGTATATAAAAATCCTTCTATAGGCTTCAATGTTCTTTTTTAAAAAGCAGCCTAACTCTCCAACACCCTAGAGTCATTGGCCGATCAGCACCAAAACAAAAATATCTCAGTACTTTATAAAGAAATTTCAAGTTACACGTTATTTAATTGGTTTAAGCAATTTTCAGTACGATTTTAATTTTCGCAATTTTTTTGTAGGTTCAGATCTTGCTATGGGTGCAATATTGATTTACCACCGATGATATGAGGCAAAGTAACAACACACTCCAAGTACCATTATATTAATAACACACAGCTGAGAGGGTGATAGAGTAGATTGTGACACCGAGACAACGTTTTCCATCGAGGCAAAGCAAAGGTTGACAAGGTAACAATCTTATCGATGGCTTATGAACATCTGATCTGAAATAACGGTTGAAAAACCATCACCGTTGGCTTTGATTTTAATAGAAATCTACATAACAGAAACGCGGACCGCGAGGACGAACAGAAAAGAATTGATACGTAAACAGTTGCTCACTCAATAACCGGAGACTTAAAACATATATGTATAATTGTTATTTGTACAAAACTTTGCCTATTGCTGGATAATTTATTGTTCTTTCTATAATTAGTTACACCTTTTCAAATATTCAGCATTCATTAACTCATTTTTAAACATGTTGTTGAAACTACTCACAACCATATGCTGGTGGTCCTCTTAAAATATCCAAATGTTGATTTTTTCTCGAAACAGATAATTGATTTTTGAATTGATGTAAACGACTTGAAAATTAATTGTTTTCGAATTAAATTGGGACATTCAGACCATATATTTCCCTATATAGTTTATTGTCTTTCAATAAATCAACATTCCTCCTGTGAGTTGAAAATCCAGTCTATCTTATTTTGTTACTGATTATTTATCGTGTATAAATACACTTAAAGTCAATAACTTTAACTATTATAATGTACTTAAATTATTTAAAAAGGTATTTATTAGATGTTAGCTTTTCAAATATGAGGGGCGCCAGCCCCGAAGATATGAGACGATTACATCTGATTTATATACAAGTAATAAATAGATATTTTATCTTCAGTCTTTTTCTTAAAAGAGCAATTAGTTTTGATAAAATAGATCTCAAATATTTTCACGATGCAGTAAAACTTTCAGAAGAGGGACGAAAGATACCAGAAGGACAGTCAAACTCATAGATCGAAAACAAACTGACAACGCCATGGCCAAAAATAAAAAGACAAACAGACAAATAATATTTCAGATGACACAACATAGAAAACTAAAGACTAAGCAACACGAACCCCACCAAAAACTGGGGGTGATCTCAGGTGCTCCGGAAGGGTAAGCAGATCCTGCTCCACATGTGGCACCCGTCGTGTTGCTTATGTTATTAGAAGTCCAGTAAATAGTCAGAAGTTGTTAGCTTTGTTATGGATTTGTAATGAAATCTAAATTGCGTCTTTTTTTCTGTTATCAAATTGATACCTTACCACTGTTTTTGAATGGCAATATGAATCGCCATACTATCTTGTCTTTTTATGGTTTAATTGCCTAAACCTAAACCTTTTGTTGATTAATGAAAACAATTCTATGTAAATTTGTAAGTACGTTGAAAACCATACTTTCATTGTCTTCTTTATAAAGACACAATATGTTTATTTCATCATAATTATGTTCAATTAACCTCTTCGTATATTTTTATTTATTAATTCGGCTTTAGAGTTCACTGTATGGTTTAAATCTTTAACTTGTCTTAAATTATCGAAAAATAACGAATTCAGTTTAAAAAAAACTAAATATAGTTTAATTGACGACCACTAGTTGAGAATGTGAATGAGTTTATGGTAGGCAGTCGATACGAATCACTCAATCAAAGTTGACCATAGGCTTTTTGTACTATTCCGTTTAGGCGTTTGGTGTTTCGATGCCCATAAACTTTTGTATATGTGGCTTACCAAACTTTCGGCCCCTAACGTACCTGATCTCGGTGCCTAACGTACCTGATCATTCAAGGTTAATGTTCCAGAAAACGTGTTGTGCGTATTGAAAATGTTTTGGAATGTAACATGCGCGCACGATCAATGCTTTTGCAAACCTATGAAATAATAAAGGATTCAATTGTTAAAATTTTATGTTTATGCAAGTACATGTACCATGAATTACGAGTCAAATCAAGCCTTTCTTTTATTTTCCTATGCATTTCTGAAAAGGTGCCATGGAGAGCACAATCATGTGGTCATCGATCGACTGATTGTTGCTTGCTTGCCTTATATCCAGTGGCATATTTGCCATGCATATTAAAGACGAGAACAAGTTAACATGTTTTACAAACAGTATGTAATGCAAGGTAGGTCGACCGGGATGAAGGACTGGTATTTAATGTGGGACTGCTATTAGATTAAGAGTAATTATGTTGGATAGGGGCAGAAATTTTGCCTTACAATAGGCCCTATAAGAACCTCTCAGAGAGTTATTTCAAGGGTTCTTTAAAGTGCAGAGAGCGTGGTTCTCCCCCTACACGAGGCATCGAATTAAACTTCCAAATTCGGACCGAATGTAGCTGCGTATCCATACATTCCACACATACAAATGGACGCTTCACTTTAGCATTAATTATCGTGAGCGTTGGACGAAAAAAGTTCAGGGATGGCCATATTTGTATATCCCAGTCAACTCCATGGGTTTGTTGTCATCGATTGGTTGCATTTTTCTTGGGATTTTGGAATCATGCCTCATTATTGTAATCTGTCAATCAAGATTACGGAATCTTTTGAAACATCTATGTAATGTAATTATTACATCATACATGTATAGCTTTCTTTGGAGTTCGATCTGTTGATATTTGTTTCTTGTGTTAGCTCTATTTTCCTCTATTATAATATAGTTTCATAATTGCTACTATTATAATTTTACAGCATTTCGTCTTAAATGATACAAAATCTATGATTAGATTTCGATGCTGTAGGCTATTTACCATTAGTGGTCACTTAAGAACATTATTTTCTTTGTAATCAGATTTTGTTATCCATTACCGGTTGTTCTTGTCTGGTACTCATCACATACTGTTAACCAGAGTGGTACCAGTAATAACTGCACTGGTTCTATATTTAGAAACCACCGACTGATAATCACTTTTCATAAATCTAGACACTTTTTTGCGCTTTCCTGATCGTTGCATTAGCCTAGCGGATCTTCGCTGTCAGAAAATATGTCAATACAACGCTAATTTCTTCTACTTTCATGAATCTGATATAAAAATGTAACTGTCTAAGCTTTTAACGTTGAAAAAATTGTTTGACTACCGGATTTCCCTGTCGAAAGTTACATCATATTACGATAAAATCGAATTAAACACTGATTGATAGAACATTCACAAAACAATCCAAGCATGTTTCAGATGAATATGTTTTCTCTAAGCAAGATATCAGTATGTCAAATAGTTTAAATCGAATAATTTCTATTCCAATTCCAGTAAACGTTTACGAAAATACCAACAAAAGACTTTGGAATCCTGCCAAAAAAAATTTCCGTCATGAAATGCATGTATTCTATAATGTTTATTGTATAATTATTTAGACACTTAAAATTATAATGCATATTCAATTTTAATGTGTCGAATCAATTAAAAAACAACAAGGGTTTACTGGTGTTGGAATACAGTTATGTGGATTTCATCCGTCCTGAAATTACAACCAAGCTAAGTTGGTATGACTGATCGGGATGCATAAATACTCTGCCACGTCCGTTATGAATATGAAACTAAAATCCGATGCCCGTATTAGAGAAAGCGCTCTATGCACTTCAAAGCACTTCCACTATTTCTTTGAAGGGATCCTTTGCAAGGCTTAATGACGTCCTTTTTTGCCGTGCCAGATCATTCTGACCGATCAGCTTTAAAAAACCGTAATGTAATTTGTTCTTGTCCGGAATATACAGGAAATGTTTGCCACTGTAAGCTATAAGGAAACAACATTTAACAAATCAACGAAAAAAACTGTTTTTCATTAATGACAGCATCAAGTTTTTTTCCTAAGTGGACGATGCTTTATCTATATTACTAACCAAAGCACTTGGATGGATTAGATTTTTTTGACACGCTTCAGCCAAACGTCATGAAAGCGAAAGAAATGAAGAACAAAAAAAAACCAATTTCAAGAGAGCAATTCGTCATTGAATAGTCCCTATGTGAATCTTCTAGTTTAAAGTACGGTAGTAAATATTTTCGCTTTGCTGCTGCTCAGTGGGAAACCGAATTTCCGACTAGTTAACAGATGTTCATCTATTAATTCAAAAGGTTGTTCAGTCGTGTGGATTGCTGTTGACGCCTATGTTGATTTGGTATCGCAAATTGTACATGTATTGTGCACAACCAAAAAAAAAACAAAACATTAACCGCAGATAAACCTAAATGTTGAAGACACCGTAATATAGCTGTAAGAACTGGATATTTCGCATCTGGCTGGACGATAAGAAGATGTAGTATTATTGCCAACAAGGCAACTATCCATTTAAAGATTAAAATAACAAGGATGTAAAAATACTACGAGTCACTGTATGGCCTTAAAAATGAGAAAACAATGTCTAATAATAAAATGTTCGTGTGTACTTAACGGTGTCTGATGACCTTCATATATATAAAAATAAAGAGATGTGGTATGATTGCCAATGAGACAACTATCCACCCAAGTTCAGATGAAGTGGATGTAAGCAATTATAGGCAACCATACGGACTTCAACAATGAGAAAAAATCCAACCGTATAGTTGGCTATAAAAGGCCCCGACATGAAAAATATAAAACAATTCAATTAAGATAACTAATGGCCTAATTTATAACAAAACAATTTACGAAAAAAAAGTATGGCAGACATGAACCAATGACAACCCCTGAACTACAGGCTCCTGACTTGGGACAGGCACAAAAAGAATGTGGCGGGGTGAAACATGTTTGTGTTGTTATGTCTATTACTTGAACCCTAAAAATATTTCAGTCCGTGCACTTACTTTTACGTTGGATATATAATCAAATGGATTTGAACAGTACACGATGCTAAAGAAATATACCCTCACCCCAATACACCATTAAGAATAATTAAAACTGCTTTTTATTTATCGTTTTAGTTCTGGAAGAAAATTTAAGAAACCAGTTGCGTCTAAATACATATTACATCAAAGCTTTGCAGTTTTAATGAATTGTGAAATGACTGGCCTTAACATCATTACATTTGCGGTGCTATTGTTAACACAGCTGTTGTCGATGTAACTTTCACTACTGTATCGCTCTTCAGTAACTGTAGCCTCGTCAAATTTTGAATGACACGTTTGTGTGAAAAAAAAACAGCATTCAAAATAATCTGAATCAATTATTTCAAGTCTTTGATTCCTTGTTCGTTGATAAATATTAGAAACTATCATGCAGGTGTGAACCCGATTTTACAACATACTATCAATGGTAAATGCAACATGATTGCTTTTAGTAATATAGGAGGGGATCTTTCAGCAATTTATCCTTATTTCATGGAAAAGCATGATAAACGCAGGATATTTAATTACATTTAATGGCATCACAGTTGTGAGTTTATGTACTAAATAGAAGTGTTATTATATAATTTATTAGCAAATGGTATAGGTTTGGCAATAAAACAATACAATAGACATGATTGAATGGTAACTCATATAACCACACAGTAAACAGTGAAAAGATATCAATTTGATGACAGAAAAATGTAAGCACGTTACACCTAAACTATACAATATTCTCTGAAAATGTAAATACATTCAAGCAAATTCCAATTAATTTACATATGGCATAATTCTCCGCTATCTAAAAACTTTCAAAACTGAATCGGTTTAATTTTATTGATGAAGAATGAATCGGTCAAATTTAGTGATAAATCAACACACAATACGTAGAGCGATACAAAATAATAATAAATATTCAGTAAATAGAAATATTCAGCAAATAAATTCCGGTTTTTCAATACTTCCAAAGGCAGAGAAAACAGTTTGACAAAAACAGTAAGGAAAAAAAACAATGTTGGGGTTTTTTTTTTCGAGCAAAAAATACTCTTGACATAATCTATATATACCAATGGAAAAATCTATTGCACCACCCTGAATTTTCTCACAAATTCAAATTTTATAACATACACTATTAATTGTGGCCAAACAATTTATTACAAACATGATGAACTGAATCGGTATGCAGCAATAGCATATCTTAATGAATGATCAGATGAAATACTAAAACAACAAAATTAGGTAAATAACATTATTACAATACTACCATTAAAACTTGTACCGATTCAAAACAGATGAGTTTAGCAATACTAAACCGATGATGGATGGTCGTTGCTATATTGCATCATACGAACAACATTTAGATTTTTAAAATTGCCCTATTTGTCGTTAAAAAACAAAAATTACTTACCTCATGAATTCTACATAATGGTGATACATTGTAGATGGTCGTTCTTTCAGGAAATAATTTCGACTAAAATAAAATGGCAATAATAAGAATTGGCAAAAACAAATCGTAATATGCAAGAACAGAGATAGTGACCTTAGCTACATTATAGAAAAGATTGGCACCTTGCAGAAAGTTTGTCTTTAGCCCGAGATAATATATTTATAATATGAATTAATGCCTCCCTGCGTTTTAGATGTAAATGCTTATGGCACAATGAAGCTAGTTAGTAGGTAAAACAAGTTATTTATATATACTCTGATATTGTCTAGCATTTTAATGTAACAATTTATTGGTGTAAAGAATCTAGGCAGAGAAGATAAGTAGATTTGATACGACTTATTCATGCGAAGCCCTCCTTGCTCGAAATATCATCTATCAAAACAAGTTTAAAACTGCATGCTTCTGAAAGATACGAATGTTCCTACCTAACTGCTAAATGGTTGAAAATGTAGTTTTTTTTTTAGTGGGCCACCCGGAAGAAACTTTATCTTCGTCTGTAATTCGCATTTGATCACCAAGGAACCACATTATCAGCGAATATGTACAGCATACCATAAAGAAGGTCTCGGATACCTGTTGTGAGATTTCGGAAGGATAGAACGAAGGACATTGTTCAAAATATCTCCCGACCAATGAGAAGCGAGTGAAAGGTGTGGCAGGTGAGGGTGGTAGACTGTTCGTGCTTGCTATCCAGACTAATTAAAATTCGACACAAGCAGCGAAAGATTCTAGATTTTTAAAGCTCTTTAAAGTAAAAAGAAATAAAATTTGAATAAATGAAAATGTGGGATATACAAAATGGGACAAGAAACCAATGGCACAATAAAACCAGGACAGAAAGGTATGAAGTGTCACGTTACGGACTTTTATGATCGTAGTCACAATCCCGTCTCTTTTCCTCGATTGTGATATCCCCGAATGAAACAAATCACCGAATTTGATCTTCCCATGAGCAATATAGAAGGTCTCATGTATTATGCAATATCTGCTCACCCTTCTCTGAGCACCTCAGATCTCCCAGAAGGCGGAAAAATTGAGACTGCCACTGAAGGGTACATTGGATGGGGATAAAGTTTTGTCTTGTATTATGTCCCATAAGAGTGCTCTTTAATTAGCTCTCAGAACTCCAATATTCCGACCGGACGTGACTGCGTATTTATACATCATGCACATCAAAACAGAGGTACTATTTTAGTATGGGATTTACTTTTGTATGCGGAAAATCCAGGTGCCCATACTTCATACCAGTGTCAGTAACTTTGAGTTATGTGGTATCAATGAGTATCTTGCACTGACATACTAAGATGTTTCTTTTGGATGACATACTATTAGGAAATAATTTAAAGGGCTTTTCGGCTTTTGTATATTTATAGATTTTTCGGCAATCGGAGCGATCAATTAAAATTGAATTGATCAATATATTTGTCACAAGAGCCTCTGGAATGAACATATGTAGATGGCATACCAAAGGACTACTTTAATGTATTAAGCCCCTCTTACCCAAGATATACATGTACACTAATTTTCATTGGCTTAAGAACTGAAAAGTATAAATATTACTAAATTTTTTGTTGCACGAAACTAGAGCGTACTGTTTGCGCCGTCGGCGGCGTTACCAATTACTACAACCCTGGCGGATACATTTCTGTCGACTGTTAACGAACATCTTTATGACAAAGCTTAATTTGACTTCTATAATATCATTTTAACTCCATGTGTTTCTCTTGCACGATCACAGCTGTTAATATTCATAAATAGCTGGTATTATGCTTAAGCTTATTGAGGCAAAGTTGCTTTTTTCTCCAAGTTAAGAAAATCATAATTGGCTGCTGAAGTTTCAAGAAATAAGACTACATATTGATTTTAACTAATCGAGTATTGTCCTGCGGTTACTCAATGTTTTCTCAAGATAAAAACACTCCAATCAGTCAATCCTAGAAAATGGTAAATATATATTTATAAAATTGGTCTTGATTATGATTTGTTTGAATAATCCCTTTGCGAAAAATCATTTAATCGTAAGACGTTTGAAGGATTATGTGATTTATTTGAAATAAATGACACGTATTCATATAAGTCTATATTCTGCATGGATGCTGATAAGGTTTACACTGTCAACAGAACCAACAAATTAGACTAGAAGTTGATTTTATGGATTCTATCAAAGAAAACGAAACAATGAAACTGTCATTTATCAACCTAGCAGAAGTCTTTGGAGATTTTCAGATTAGTTTTCTTTCGAATACATTACTCTCACCAAGGAATTTAAGAAATCTGGTTTTATTAACTTGGTGAAAAATGACAAAACAATTTGTGCTGATTACACCTACTAATTGACCTCCTTTCCTTCACAAACTTATTCTTCTTGATTCGTTTTAAATGGTTTGTATACTATGTAGGTTTTTTTCTCTTTGATTACATAAATAAAAAAAATGTCAACCCACCATCAATAAAAAAAAACAGCTAGAGGCCCATTATTTTATTAATGGTAAATGTTTCGATTTGAATGGTAAACGGACTTTTGCACCTTTAATTTAGTCTCTTCAATTTCACTGATATAATAAATCCTTCAAAACCTTTGTTGTTTATCAACAGCAATCTATAAAAAGGGTAGTGAACAACAACGCACCACAATGAACTGAAATGAAACAAAATCAATAAGTAAGAAACAAATAATTTCAAACAATAACGCAACACATTGGTGTTTAATGAAAATAAAAATGATGCAGGACTGGCCAAATTGAGTCCATGACCAAACAAAACAAAACACTTAATCTTGACGGGATAGGCATACATGTACTTACTTCGACATTAGTAATTAAAACACGTATTGTATCAGTAGATAATGTGAACATTGAAAATCACGATCTCTCGGTTGTCTTCTAGTATTATTATTTCTTATATATATACAAAAATTAATAGTTTTCACCATGGTCAGATTCCAGAAAATGTACATACGGTAATAATTATGTTATTTCGTTTTGATAAACAATGCTTAATGAAGTATAAAGATAGATAATTTCAAAACCGGTTTTTTTAGAACATTCACGCCACAAATAAAAACGCAACAGTAATTGAAATATTCGAGTTCAAGTATAAAAGATAGTGATCTTCCGTAATTTTACTTGAACGCTTTTAAACT
Organism: Mytilus coruscus; assembly: GCA_017311375.1. Taxonomy (NCBI): domain Eukaryota; kingdom Metazoa; phylum Mollusca; class Bivalvia; order Mytilida; family Mytilidae; genus Mytilus; species Mytilus coruscus. Next base: position 55,384,935 of record CM029601.1, read on the forward strand.
TTCCGATTTATTAAATATTTCTGCGTTAATAAAGATTAAAAAAACATTCAGTTCTACCACTGTTTTTTGTTTTCTTAAAATGTTAAGTCAAGGAATTTCGTGATTCGATGAAAGAAATTGGAGTCACCGACTTTGTTTTGTCACTATAGCAACCTCAGTTTCGTGTTAAGCATTTTTTTCTTAAATTTCTTAAATTCTGTTTTAAATAAAGACATTTTGCTAATAACATATATTAATAATTTTTTTCGATTTTACAGGAAAAAGTAAAGAATCACGATCAAGGTCCATTATTCCCTATTCTGTGAACCCCATCTAGACCCTTCTATTATATTCCACTTTATTGTATTCACCTTGTATATATATAAAATGAAAACCACACTTTATAAATTTCTTGCGTCCGAAACACTTTTCTGGATTAACTTTCATCAGGAACATTCAAAGCTGAATAATTGAAAGCCGAGGATGTATAAGAACCAAGAAACAGTTGAAGCGCTGTATGACCAAAAAGGTATCTAAAAATAAAAGCAAAATCCATACATCTAAGGTCAATTTTGCCTTAGGGAGTTGACACCTTAGTTCCTTGATAATTTCTAAATTTATAATTGGACAATCTTAGAAAGGTTGGTTATAAATTATATCACTACAGACGCGGTATCGATCCAGCGCTGTTAAAAATGAAAATATCACTTTATAAATTGCATGCGTCCGAAGCGCTCTCTGGATTTATCTTCATCAGGAACGTTCTAAGCCGAATATTTGAAAGCCAAGGATGTTTAAAAACCGAAACTGTTGAACTTTGCCTGTCTGAGGGAGTTGAAACCTTTGTTTCTTAATAATTTCTAAATTGATAACTTATAAGGGGATAACAACGGAGATATTTTACAAATAAATAAGTTTTCTTTCATGGTATGGTTACTTTGCACCGAAACCAAATAGTGGTGTCCCCTTGATATCTGCCTCTGTACAATAATCATTTGAATCCCCTTTGATTGTTTTAATGTGACGCGACACTTGAGATTTTCAGTTTCAGAAAGAAAAAAAACAATAGGACTAGGAACGGATAATTTCTGATACTAGTACCATATGAAGTAGTGAATAAGCTATTTCACTGATTTTGGTAAAAAGTTTGCAAACAGCTTTGGCATGTTGAACTATAACTGAAAATCGAAAAAAATAATGAAATTATCCTGTCTTTCAAAAAAGATGTACATTTGTATAGAATGTATACATAAGAAGATGTATAATTGCCAATGAGACAACTCTCCACAAGAGACCAAATGACACAAAAATTAACAACAATAGGTCACCGTACGGCCTTCAATAACAAGTAAAACCCATATCGCATAGTCGGCTATAAAAGCATATAAAATCGGCGAAAGCGTTCTTAACATAAATAAGAAGATGTCGTATGAGTGCCAATGAGACAACTCTCCATCCAAGTCCAAATCAAGTTTGTTTTCATTCATTAAATCTCCAAGTTGGCTAAAAGTCATTAAACAGCTTGATTTTAATTACACAAAATTGGTACCCGCACTTATCCCGCCCGCCCGACCTACATTAGTATGATATAAGCTAATTTTGCACTTTAGGAACCCGGCCAATAATGCCTTAATTCACAAAAATACAAATGATGCACCAATGATCAGCAGATGCGTACATTCGGTATTGCGTATTAATTTTTGGAATCTCCGATAATGTTCTGTACTATTACATGCCGCTGTAAACCATACTCAGAATAGGCTTGGCTAAAAGTAAATGTCTACACATTATATCCTTTTAAAGTCTATTACGAACTTAATATCTGGTAATGAAAAAATTTAGTCGATATTAAATGATGTTTAAACTGTAAAAATTATCGACAGGTGTATAAAAGGATGATCAATGACGTACGCGGTATGTTTGTTCAGGTTTCAGAATATCGGACCATGTTCGAAACCAATAATTGGTTTTACAGTTTAACATTGAGGGTATAAACAGAACATTGTACAATTTTGTACCAGGATAATTTTGATTAATCGGAATCATTACTTTTAACTCCATACAGTTATTTCAACAATTTTGTCGATTGTTGTAAATGATAGATATTGATAGTAACTATAATGATTTTATTAATCATTGATCTTTTTTTTTATTTATTGACTTTGTTAAGGGGGCTCTTTATTTCGTTTTTCTATTGATATTCTTAATCGTAATATTGTGATCTTGATAGGCGTCTCAAACTTGCTTGAAATTGTCTTTTATGATTATTATTATTATTATTATTATTATTATTATTATTATTATTATTATTAGTGATATGCAACAAATACGCACAAACATATAGATTTCAAAATTCCCCATCATGCATTTGTAAAAAAAACGAAATATTATAAAATGAAAACTTTATAAAACAACAGAAAATCAACAACACTTAAGAATCAGCGACTATTTTCACATAAAATCTTAAGAGCAAAAATACTCGTAAGTCATACACATTTCAGTATAACTTACGATCAATTTTAATCGTAAGAATTTTTGTGAAAAGAGTCGCAGTCTAAGAATTGATTGATGTAAGTTTTATCAGTTTCTTACAAGAACGGTCCGAATCGTCGAATTAAATTATTATTGGTAAAAACCAGTGGTGGATCCAGAGGGGGGGTCCGGGGGTTGGAACCCCCCTTTTTTTTGGACGATCAATGCATTTGAATGGGGACATATAGTTGGAACCCCCCCCCCCCTTTATCCTGGGTTGGAAACCCCCCCCCCCCTTTTTTAAATGGCTGGATCCGCCCCTGAAAACAATAAACAAGTCAGTTGAGAATGTTTACGAGTGGTCATGCTTTTGACAGTGTTTAATTAACGAACAAATCAGTTAGAAGTATTTGCGTGTATTGTTTGTAATTTGGACTTCACTGACACGACAGGATATGAAAATGACAAGAATGGCAATTCCCTAGTTAAAGTTAATCCGCAGATACGATTGACAAATCAATTTCATTCAACGTCAAGACGATAGATAGGGAAATTGACAGTTCTGGTACTGACACCACTATATCCCCGTTAAAAATGAATTCAAAGATATTTTATATGGAATGGATATCATATTATGTTATTCACCTAAGTATGACAAATATGGCCCTTCTGAATAATTCAAATATATGCATTTGGGATATTTATATAAAAGTAAGAAGATGTGGTATGATTGCCAATGAGACAATGTTAGCAATTATAGGTCACCGTGTGACCTTCTACAATGAGCAAAACCCATACCGCATAGCAAGCTATAAAAGGCCCCGAAACGACAAATGTAAAACAATTTAAACGAGAAAAATAATGGCCTGATTTATGTTCAAAATGATAAACAAAAAACAAATATGATATACAGGAACACACGACAATAACTGACTTACAGGCTCATGACTTGGGACAGGCACATACATAATGTGGCGAAGTAAAACATGTTTGCGGGGCGCACCATCTCTCCCATAACCTGAGAAAGTGGTGTAACAGTACAACACAAGAACAATCTTAAAGAATCAGTAAAAAATGGATGAATTCATCAGATCGATACAATGTATATGTATGATAAAATTGTGCAAAATTAGTTTTTTGTGTTTTCCATTTAATTTCAGATAGTAGTCACTATAGATATCCAAACAACTTTCTATTATATCATAACACAATAAATAAATTACACTTAGGGCGTATGACAGTTAATGGTCCAGTCGGGGTATCCCTCAAAAAAGTATATGGACCGTAGCGAAGCTAAGTATCCGCTAGATTATATGAGAGTTGACCAAACTGTCAATAAAGCACTATTTGGCCCAACTTGACACAAATTAATCGTTTTTATTGTACTGAATTGTTAAGGTATAAATAATCAAAGTACTGAAGTACTGAACATCGGATGACCGCAAGTTCTGGTGGGTAGTCACAGGCACTTGTCTCAGAAAAAATAAAATATCTCTATACCTGAAAGTTAGGTTAAGGTACATAGATTTTTTTTTCTGAGACAAGTTCCTGTGTGGTTGATGATTAAATGACAGAGAATTCAACCGCATCGTAATAATTATTATATTGTAGTGATATAATCATGGGACAATCATTTGTTAACAGTATAATCTGGTTTGTTGTTATATATATATAGCAGATCATCTTAATAACTCTACCGGCAAATTTTCATCCATTTATACCATCATTCTATTCTACTATTCTAATGATAATGCAGTGCATGGTGGACACTCTTCTGACATAATTCGTTTTTCTAATAGGTTTGATTTGAGTAGGCATTCATATTTCTCCTGCTAATGAATATGTATTGATGAAATTAATACATAACAAGCGATAAGAGATATTCATCCGCAAACACAATTTTTCGGTACGTGTGCATAGATATGAATGATTTTTTTTTTACTTAAATATATATATTTCTCACGACAAAACATTTTCATATTATTTATTTATGTTCTTAAAAAAATTGTATGAGTATTCATTCAAGAAATGAATTTATAACAAGCAATAAGGAATGTTATTTTGCACTCGATAATATCCGCGTATTTATGCGAAATACGTTCGGTTATCAGTCAAAAAACGTAAGTCACGTGGGTAGAAACGTCTGCGGCAACATAACACCGGAATGCCCTCAAGGTCATCCGCTGTAAAAAGGAATTTTTTAATTAATTTTAATACAAAATATAGCTTCAGCAATATCTGCATATGACAGAGTGTTAAATGACATACCATACGATAAGTTGTAAATCGGTCCCTGCAGTCTACATACTAGTAAGTTGGAAATCATCTTTTTTTCGTATTTATAAATGTTTGTACATTCCTCGATAACATAACAAGCAATTAGCAAGAAAAAGAGGTTAATTCTCAAATGACGTTAAGTGTTGCCATTAGCTAAATGACCTAGAACAAAACCCGAAAGAAACCAACTAATAGTTACAAAGGCGCGTGTGACTTACTGTAAATGACTAGTTTACATGATGAAATATGTTGTTAATGACGTAAGCACCACACTAACAATATTACGCACGGGAAATGTGCACCTTGGTTCTATATGAGTGGTACCATCTTTATTATAAAACTTGCTCTGAACTTGTAATCTATGTCTTACGACCCAACCGGTAATGGACATTAATAGACCTCAAGAGCTTAAAAAATAAATTCATGCCTATTTCAGATACAAAATTTTGAAATAGAAAACAGAAAAAGATACTATTTTTACATTATGATGTTATGTCGATGTCTTGTCTAAAATATTAAAAATATCTGTTACATGTAACTACCTTCAGTGAGGTAACTTGTCACAAGAGTTTATTAAATAAATTATTTTTTAAGCAAAGATTGGTCATGCGCAGAGTCTAAGATCAAACTAGCTTCAATTGATAAATTGTGATCCCAAAAATCATTTGTTTAATATCGTCTGTAAAAGTGTAAAAATAATTGACCATTGCTGTAGACTATAATTGTTTAACAGAGAGCCTAACGATCTAACCTGAAAATGGTAATGATTCTGTAACTAAAAATCAAGAAATTATTTGAACGATGTTCATTTTTATTCATTTTTAATTTGTCAGACAAAAGTAAACTGAAAATTAATGGTTTCGAAATTAAAATCATATATATTGTACAAACATATGTATTACAAATATTTCGTCTTTAGGTATTATTTTTTGGAAAATTAAATTTATTATATGTGTATTCAGTGTTCAACTGTCTAGATGTACAAAAAGGAATGTGATACAGTTACTAATTGACTCATTAGTGAACGACTAAATGTATTAAAAATACTAATTTGATCGTCAGATTATATATTGTATAATGATTGACAAATTGTGTAGAATAATGAATATATTTCTTACCTTGTATGAAATATTGCAAGGAAAGAGATAATATATGCACTTCCTATCTATTCATAAAATATTACAAGGAAAGAGATATAACTCTTAATGATAACGGCAAATCAATATTTCTGTGTGTTCAATGATATATTAAATTTAATGCTTCTATTTTCAACAATGTGATTGATGTAAATATATATATGAATAGGGATTAATGACTATCAAAGACGTGTCAAACACTCTAACATAGTGCTAATTGCACAAAACAATCTGTATCATTTCGAGAGATAAATCCAGTTTGAGACCAATTTGTAGCTTTTTCACTCACATGATGTTTTTTTTTTTCTTAAAACGGGACTAGTTTGGAAAAGGGCCAACTTCCCCATTGCATTTGGGGATTTATGAGGGACAGGGCCCTTACGCCCTTTATGGAACTTCATATATGGTTAATGAACAGACTTATTACAAGTCCCACCCTTCACGTTGCCTGTGTGGACCCTTTTGTCCTGTATTTGTTTCACTCAGAGAGTCAAAATAGAAAACCCCAATGGTCTCTCTTGGTCTTCTTTCGACCGGCAGAAAATAATTGCCAAAGTTTGGTGTCCGTTTGGTTGTGTTGGATGTATAAATATGGAGCCACGTCCTTTTAGAATGGGGACTTTAAATCCGATGCCTCTTGTTTAGAGAGTGTCACCTTTCTACACGTCGAAGAACCCTTTAAATAACTCTTTGAGGAGTCCGTATAGGTGGACTGTTGCAAGATCAAATATCTGCCCACTTTTCATCATACCATTGTCCTCCAGTGGCAGTCCTTATATCCCGCCCTTCATTTCGGTTGACCCCTATTACAAGACCAACCTTTTGTATTTATTCATAACATGCATGACAAATTTGCTGCTGGGCGTAAAACAAACAACAATTAATTACTATTAATAAAAATACAAACGTTAAGTATTACTGAAAATTGAATATTAAAGAGTCCATGCTATATATATATATAAATGAGGGCGACAGTAGTTTACTGATGTCCAAATCGTAAATCGGTGAGAAGAGACAATCAATGCAATAAACAAAATCTGAGGAAATCACATGACGTACAAAAGTAGCGAGACTAGTACGTCAACAGAGTCGGTGTCTCCTCCTATGCATGCATCACAAGCCATGCGAATCCACAATCACTTATAATGTCACAATCGGGATTATTATACTTAATGTCAAAATACCAGATTTTGATTGGTTAATACGAGGGAGACAATTTACTCTATCCTATGGTTAATACTCAATTACCCTTCACGGAGATGCTTGATCAAGTGTGCGCTTTATTAGATACGGATGGTTGTTATGTACAAGACGTCATAGTTTATTACTTTGAATTTGAAATTAAATAGACAGTAATAACAGAACATTCAGTATAATAAATTAAATAACACATATCTGAGAGGGTGATAGAGCAGATTGTTACCCCTCGAAAAGACATTGTCAACCTTGGCTTCGCCTCAGTTGACAATGTTTTCTCGGGGTAACAATCTGCTCTATCACCCTCTCAGCTATGTGTTATTTATATAATAGGACATAATCGGCTAAATTACAGATCAGACGACTGTATTGGTATCTTAAGATCTAAGACCGCGAAAACATGTCTTTGTCTCTAGTTAGTTGAGACACTGACCCATCGTATCGGTCAACCAATTCGTGATGGTGATTGTTAAACTTATGTAAAATCGATTTAAGTCGTTCTTCCTCATAACTCTCTTGAAGCAGTTTTTCTGTGAGGGGGCACATCCCTCTTCATGAAGTCCGTATAGTGTGAACATACACGAGAGTAACGTATAAATTGAAATATGTGAACGGCATTCGATAAAGGAGCTGTTGACAATTTGAAAGTTAGAATTATCACGTTTGTCATAGAATCTAGTTTGAAGTCGCCATCTGTGTAAATATCGAGGTAAAGGTTAAGATATGAAGCAGACCTACTTCCGGCTGTATCCTGTATCTGAATTCACTATGATATGTTTGAGATGTAAGTACTCATTAAAATATGGTTTATTCGGGTCGTTTATAGCTTGCTATGAAGTAAGGGTTTTAATCGGTCAATTTTGAATGCCACACGGTGACCTATAGATGCTAACATCTGCGTCATTAGGTCTCTGGTGTGAAAAAAATTCTCATTGGCAATCATACCACATCTTCTTATTTTTATATTGAGTGGCAAAATGGTGTTTAACAATTTTAAATATTTCCGTAAAATCAAAATGTTATTCTGCGCTACATGTTGCTGTTGAGGGTATTTTTATACAAAATTGAAAATATTACATATTTTACATGTCTGATTAAGGACAATATAAAAAGTGTTATTTTCACTTTATTTTACAGCACTGGGCCGATACTGCTGCTGGTGGACTGTCAGTCCCCGAGAGTATCATCAGCTCAAGTCTCGCCAGAGATTGGAATTTCAACCCAAAGCTGGCCGATTTCCCAGTCTTCTTTATTTCCGGTGTAAGATTCTTAATTTCTTGCTTTTTAAAAAATAACTGCATGAACACACGCAACGAGAAAGTCATCATAATTGTACAGTCGGAACATTATATTCTTGTATACATGTATTTCTATCTTTCAAGTTAAGTGCAAGATATCCAGGCCACATTTTAAACAAGACTTCAATTAAGGCTATTGATAATGACACGTCTGAATTGCAAATCAACAATTGTAATTTATTTTCTTAACAAACAAAAGGAACAGATATAATTATTTTTTTTTAACTTACAAGTAAGAAAACAAAAAAACCACTAAAGCCTTCAATCACATTGATACCCGATTAATCATCTGTTCACTTATCTTCAAATGACATGTTAACATTTTTTACTTTAGTGTAAGGAATACATAAATGCATTTTAAAGTATTTATCCTGCAATCAGCAAACTATATATTGTACTTATAACAGGTATATAATTAAAATTTTGCTTCACTTGAACAAATAAAGTCTCCTGTTACCCCACTTCCATATTGAGCAAACGGTAACGTGAATATTTCTTCTTGGTTTACAGTTCATTTTTGGGGTCCTCTACGCGGTCCGCGTTTCAAAGTCAGTTGATTTCTTTGAAAAGTCAGAGACAGCTATTTAGATTTAAGCAATAAACGGTTAAGTGCCGGGTGAAAATTACAGAATAAAAACAATATATGTACATTGTCGGAAAATATATAATTTATATTTTCCGACAATGTAGATATATTGTATATAATTGTACTAGTACTACATCAGTAATAATTTTCAACACACATATATGAGCTTTTATATACCCGAAATCTAAATATGTGACAAAGTAATAAGAAAAACATAAACATTAACATATAAAGATTATATACAATCTTCGTATGACTTTTTTATTTTTTTTCTTCTTTAATTTACGACGATTTTGAATGTACGATTTCGCAGTTTTATTTTGTTATTTGCTTTGACCATTGCGTGCACCACCAAAAAGATCACTTGTAAATAGATGTTTTGAGCTGAAAGGACAATTTTAATCTGAACCCGAACCAATTAGAAAGGACGAACAAGGAATGGTAGAGATCTATCAACTCTAGAGTTACCAGTTCCGATAAAAACGTGAAGTATATTTCTGAGTTGACAAAATGCAATATGATTAATTTACAAAAGGAATGAACACTTTAATGTTATCTGTTGTGAAAGAAAATGTTGATCCTTCCTGAAAAGATCAATCAACTCTAGAGTTACCAGTTCCGATAAAAACGTGAAGTATATTTGTGAGTTGATAAAATGCAATATGATTAATTTACAAAAGGAATGAACACTTTAATGTGATCTGTTGAGAAAGAAATGCTGATCCTTCCTGAACACCTGGTTTCACCCCTAGTTTTGGTTGGTTAATGTTGAATAATCTTAGTTTTCTATGCAAATTAATGTTTTCTGTAGTGTTTTATGTACCCATGTTTGTACCTTTGTTTGTGTTTCTTTGATAATGTTATTGTCTGTTTTTATTGCCTTATTGTTTTTTCTTGCCCTATTGGTGTCATCCCTCTTTTAAATGAAAATTTGTACATGTCTAAATAAAGTTGATACTTTAGGTAATAACTGACATACATGTAAGACTTTCTTAGAAAGAAAGATAACTCTATAGCTTTTCTTTGAATCAGGAAGAAGCTTCTTCGGAAATCCAACCGACAGAAAAGGAAAAATCACCGACAAATTACAATACCGGTTTACGTTTTGTCATAAATAAATCGAAACCTTAGGTAAGGAGTTTACATAGATATAGGAAGATGTGGTGTGAGTGCCAATGAGACAACTCTCCATCCAAATAACAATTTATAAAAGTAAACCATTATAGGTCAATGTACGGCCTTCAACACGGAGCCTTGGCTCACACCGAACAACAAGCTATAAAGGGCCCCAAAAGTACTAGTGTAAAACCATTCAAACGGTAAAACCAACGGTCTAGTATATATAAAAACGAGAAACGAGAAACACGTATAAATTACATAAACAAACGACAACTACTGTACATCAGATTCCTGACTTAGGACAGGTGCAAACATTTGCAGCAGGATTAAACGTTTTAATGGTACCAAACCTTCTCCTTTTTCTGAAACAATAGTATAACATCACAACATAGAAAACACACGATAAAACATCAATTGGAAGGCTTAACTCAATCAAAACGTAAATTAACACACTATGAACGAATAAATTCGATCTGTGATACCTGAAAGTAAATATATAGTTAATAAAATATTAGGGACAAACATTCAAGGCCAAAAAGCAAACAAACAAGTCCAAATAAAGCCATGGCAAAACACTACTGCGAAATATTAAACCCTTAGAAAATAATCACTTTTGAAACAACCGGTTTTCATAATATATACAGGTAAATGAAAAATAACTTTGTCGTTTTAGGTATACTTTTCTGTCTATATAAAATCTTCCAATAATTAGGAATACCAAGAAAGGTCTGTCATATAAATACCTAATCTAACACTAGATACATAAGGGTAAATATCAACAATAAAACTTCCCTGTACAGATTAAAGGAGAATAATCTTGATGTTAATACAAATGTAGTACGAAGAAGTGAAAATTAGTAGATATTCCAAATAATCAAAGCTGGTATAAAGACAAGATCCATATTAATATAAAATAACAAAAAGTATTAAAAATAGTATCAACAGGTCGAATTAACAAGAAAGTACGATTTGAGAGTACTCGCAGTTACTGACAGCTAGTTAAAAGCCAAAACAATTAATGATAAAAATCATGCATCAGAGACTAAAATCAACTAAAACACATCCCAGGGATTTAGTATTTTAACGTCATGAACAGTCAGAGAAGACATGACTTGTGCAATGCCAAAATAAATGTATCGACAGGTAGTAGGATAGTGAGGAGCTACTTCTTAAGAGATAAAATTAACGTGTGTGTCTCTAAACATCCCGCCTCAAAAGAAGATACAACTTAGTTATGTTTTAATTTGCTAATGACAGATTATTTTTCCGTTATGGTTAAGATGTTTACTTCTCTGGCCCGTTCTTTTTTCCTTGAATTTTATTTGTAAGATTAATTAATTGTTGACAATCCTGATAAAAGGCAACGTGAGTTTTAACGAATTACACCATTCTGTGGCACGAATCTGATATTTCACGGTATGAGTATTTCTCATTGATAAGTTATAAATGTTTCTTGAACTATTATGATTATTACCAGAATAAGATAATGTCTAAATGATTTTAATTCCAGCTCAGTGAATTATGGATGACATAAAAGGTTTTGAGATGAGTTAATATGCAGTTCATGGTTGGTCTTATATCAACGGTGTCAGATAGACACTCATCGGACAGTCATGTCATGACCATGGACCATTCTATTACATTACCAAGATTTCCTTTCTTTGATCTTACGTAGTGAAGTTTTATTGCAAATTGCCATTAATACCTTTATTTATTGCATTTTCGTAATTTGTAAACAACGTTGGTTAACCAAAAGCATTAGTAAATCTTTGAAACTTAATCTGGAAATGATTATTTGATAAATTATGTAATTTCCAAGTTTTTTTTATTATGGAAATATGAATAAACGACGATTTATGCCTCTTTAATGGATATACCACCAAACCAAAAAATAGAATTACAAAATGCAACAAGTTTAGCTTAGAAAATCTAGCCGTCTTTACTGACTTACTAGCGGTAAGAAAGTTACTCTTTTATTTGTTTCTCTTTCTAAAGGATGTTGCACTTCCTTTTAAAAAAATGTACCTTTCCACTGATCTATTATTTCAATTGAGATTTTCATTTGGTAAAATGCTTTTTTCTTTTACTGTATTTTATTTATGTCATGTTTACTTATACGAACTATCTGTTTTTGTAATAGATCTCTGCATTTGTTAACCTTTTAATGTGTTATGTCAGATATTGCTTTGTAACTAGATCAGTTTGGATGCCCCTTTGGTATCTTTGGTGTCTCTTAAATAAAGTGATCCAAGCAAAGATACACAAACCATTACCAGAAGATGAATAGGTTATAGATCAAAATAGGCTGTACACTATAGCAAAAACAATTGTTTTGTTTTTGTAGTAATCGGGGACACAAATCCTTTTATATCGGTACATGTACGTTTGGCGAAACCCTTGCGGTTATTGCCGGGGGATTCGCCAAAAACTATGGTATAATTTACGAAACACCGCAAAACTATTCAAAAGATATGAAATATCTATAACATAGCCGATAATCGGTTGTGCATCAGAGAACATTGTCTCTAACAAAGTGTCTAAAAGCCCCAAACAAGAAGAACCAAATGGAAAAAAGATCATCAATATTGTACACACAAAAAAATATAGTCTAAACATTATGCAAAAGTGCGACGTAATCTCGTTTGGAAATTGACATAGCAACGTTAAATCTATCTGAAAATGGAGACGTCATTTTTTTAAGGAAAAAAAAACATATATCGGACAAAACAATACTTGAAATTTCGAATCTTAATTGGTCCCCTTTTTAATCAAACAATAAATAATCAAGACATGGATTTTCATATTGAAACACTGGACACTTTTAATTTGCAAAACACTCATTTGCAAATCCGCCGCCGCCTCAAATAAGAGCTACAATGTCATGAATATAACCAAAATGTGCGGAATTACATGGGATTCAATAATTTCATTTGTTTTCTACTGTTACTATTATATTTATTTTGCTATTTGATTTATAAAAACATGGGATTTTCAATATCCCATGGGACAGGGCAAAATCCCATGGGATCGACCATTATCCCATGGGATTTTGGTTAAATCCATGGGATTTTTGGTCCCATGGGATAATTGTAGTCCCATGGGATATTTGTTGTCCCATGGGACAAAAAAATCCCATGGGACTATAATTATCCCATGGGATTTTAATATCCCATGGGACACATTAAAATCCTATGGGATTCAAATTATAATTATATAGATATAAATATATATTAATGTGTATGTTACAATATGTATTCTATTTGGTAGTAAATTGTTATAAGATGAATCTTTTAATTGAATATCTTTTTTCTTTGGAAATGTTAATTCAACATATTGTTCTATAACTGTTCAAAACTAAACTTTTAAACAACAAAGCAGATAATGTAAGTATCAATATATGTTTATTTATGAATTATAGAATACTTTCTTGAAACACAATTATTTACCATTTGAAATCAATGAAAAACTCTATCATTAGGCTTAACATACTAGTAGCTATTTAAGTAAATCTATTTTTTCACAATATCCTCCACACAAAACATTAATAGTTTCTTATCATCCAGCATTGTGTGATTGTATAGTCCACTTTTAGTCATTCAACACAGAACATTGACATTATTGTGGTTTCAAATATCTTTTGGTTTTAATAGAACTTGATTCATTGACTGAGTGATGAAAATAATAACTGATCCAACTTTTGTCTTTGAATTTATTCTGGTCTTGTTTCTATGTTTTCTCCATTTATTTTAGGTGATGAATTTCAATCCTTCTGAAAAAGAACCAATAAAATCTGAAGTTATGTATTATACAAAATTGTTTGCATACATGTAGCAATAATATGATTTTCAATAAAAATAGCTATGCGGTATGGATTTTACTGATTTTTTAAAAGTTGTCCAGTGTCATCAGTTGCTAACCTCCTACATCCTTTTGTCTCTGATGGAGATTTGTCAAATTAGCAATATACCGCATCTTCCTATTCTAATACTATATAACAATCAATTAATTTATTCTTCTTTATAACATTTGGGTATTTTCCCAGGTTATATATATAATATATATATAATATATATATAAAGATCAATGTTAAAACTTTAGGCAATTATAATAACATTCCATTATTCACAAGAATTTGCAATATATTATACAAAACGCAGACAACAGAAACAATATTTCCTTAAGCTTTTGAAGTTCTGACAGAGTTCAATTTGTGTTTTATTTCAATGAAAAAATACCTTGAACTCTTTGGACATATTGGAAATTATAACATTGATACAAAAAATTATATTGTTTTATCCTTATTTTTTGTGTTGTTGGCTTGCTGTCTCATTTTATATACAGTTATACATACACCAATAATCTTCTTCTTTATTAAAAGTAACTAGAGGCTCCAAGGAACCTGTGTCGCTCACCTGATATTTTTATTTACAATTGATGCATAAATCAATGCAACCGTTATACTTTTGCTTTAGTTTCAGAGATATAAGCCAAAACTGCATTTTACCCTATGTTCTATTTTTAGCCATGTCTGCCATGTTGGTTGGCAGGCAGGGTCATCGGACACATTTTTAAACTAAATACCCTAATGACGATTGTGACCAAGTTTGGTTAAATGGTTAAGTGTCTCAGTTGTTTCAGAGGAGAAGACTTTTGTAAAGATTACAAAATTTACAAAAATTGTTAAAATTGACTTTAAAGGGCAATAACTCCTTAAGGGGTCAATTGACCATTTTGGTCATGTCAACTTTTTGTAGATCTTACTCTGCTTAACATTATTGCTGTTTACAGTTTATCTCTATCTATAATAATATTCAAGATAATAACCAAAACTGCAAAATTCCTTAAAATTGCCAATTCAGGGGCCGCAACCCAACAACAGGTTGTCTGATTCGTCTGAAAACTTCAGGACAGATAGATCTTAACCTGATGAACATTTTACAAATGTCAATTTTGCTCTTAATGCTTTAGTTTCAGAGATATAAGCCAAAACTGCATTTTACCCTATGTTCTATTTTTAGCCATGTTGGTTGGCAGGCGGGGTCATCGGACACATTTTTAAACTAGATACCCTAATGATGATTGTGATCAAGTTTGGTTTAATTTGTCTTACTAGTTTCAGAGAAGATTTTTGTAAAAGATTGTTAAAATTGACTTTAAAGGGCAATAACTCCTTAAGGGGTCAATTGACCATTTTGGTCATGTAAACTTTTGTAGATCTTACTCTGCTGAACATTATTGCTGTTTACAGTTTATCTCTATCTATAATAATATTCAAGATAATAACCAAAAACGGCAAAATTTCCTTTAAATTACCAATGCAGGGGCAGCAACCCAGCAACGGGTTGTCCGATTCATCTGAAAATTTCAGGGTAGATTGATCTTGACCTGATAAACAATTCTACCCATGTCAGATTTGCTCTAAATGCTTTGGTTTTAGAGATATAAGCCAAAATCTACATTTTACCTCTATGTTCTATTTTTAGCCATGCGGCCATCTTGGTTGGTTGGCTTGGTCACCGGGCACAATTGTTAAACTAGATACCCCAATGATGATTGTGACCAAGTTTGGTTAAATTGGCCCAGTAGTTTCAGAGGAGAAGATTTTGTAAAGTTAACGACAACGGACGACGACGGACTGACGCCAGACGCCAAGTGATGAGAAAACTCACTTGGTTCTTTGGGCCAGGTGAGCTAAAAATGGGATATTTATTTATTTTGATATCCCAAAACATTATAGTTCTATCGAATAACTTATTACCAAGTTCACAAACACCAATGTGTTTTATATTAATTTTAAGACATGTATAAATGTTCCAGACCATATCAGTATTTGGACCGTGCGTTAACATATAAGTATACTCTTATAGTCCAACCATATGCATATAGTCAGACCATTTGAGTATACTTGTACTGTCTAGTACCAGCTCGACCAAACATGTGTTTTATTTCAACTGCAATTAAACTTTTGTATTAATCTATTATAGATTTCAGTTATGTTGATCTGTAATGTACATTTGTTTCTAATAAACTTGACCAACTTCTTAAAATTGGGCAGACTGTACAGCAGACAGACCAGATACTCATATGTTCTGGAACATAAACATGATTAACAAGCATTTGACAGGATGTCATGCTAAAATCCCATTAATATTAGTACTAAATTTTGCGTATATACATGTAAATCCACAAAATACTTACTGAAATTCATGGCGAACACTCATCAAAAACTTAAAGAGGATACAATTTAGAGGAAGGACTGGACAGATGAATGCACAAACACTATTAAAACAGAGCATAAAACTTACCGAAAACAAGATGTTTTACATTTATCCTTCAGATGCAGGAAATTGAAAAGTTTTTTTCTTTATCTGCCGTCCATGATATAAACTTTAAATTTATTCACGCAAAATATGGAAATCTGCAAAGGTAGGACCTTGAACCTCAGCTTATCCACATTTTGATTTTTGAACTGCATATTTGTTCTTTTCATCTTGCTGACAACCTAAACATAAAAAATGATAAAAACATAATTCTAGATTAACTTTGTGTTTTATTTTTGTTGGTACAAACAATTTTTCCCAACTTAAAACGAAAACATCATCACAAAAAAGGAGGTCATACTAACCTCCAAATTTTTAAACAAACCAAAATTATAACTTGATTAAGATCTTGTCATAAATATATAGCATCGATACTCTTATTTTTGAAGACCATATATGTCTATTGCATACTTATATTCCTTTGTACAAGAGTATGCATATTAAGATTGATTCGAGGACTTTAATGTTAAATTAGCATGATTAATTTTACAGTTTCTCAGCTCCATGTGTACATTTTGAGAGAATCTTGCAATACTGTATATTCTGATATTCAGAACTTATTGTGAGGTTTTATTAATGCAACTGAGAGCTGTATCTCATTCTCATTTCTGATACATATTTATGAGCTGAAGACGAGTGCGAAATTTTCTCACTGCATTGAAGACCCATAGGTGACCTTCAGCCGTTGTCTCCTCTTTGGTTGGGTTGCTGTCTCTTTGACAAATTCCCATTTCATAACATGTATGCAGATTTTTCTTAAATTACAATAATCAATCACGCAATTTCATCCATTATTGAAAATAAGCAAAATAAATGCACACAAAATTTAACATTGTTATTAAAGGTTTTTTAAATTCAAAACAGTTGCCTACACCATTAATTTCCTTGTTTGATTTATTTCATATTTTTAAAGCCTTTATAGTTAGCTAGATGGTATGCGGGCGGATCCAGCCATTTTAAAAGGGGTTCCAAACCCAAGACAAAGGGTGTTCAACTATATGTTCCCATTTAAATGCATTTGAAAAAAGGGGTTCAAGTTGAACTTCCAACCCTGGAATCCTCCCCTGGATCCGCCATTGGTAAGGCTTTTGCTCATAGTTGCATTCATATCGTTACCTATACCTTACTTGTACATCATTTGGTCTCTGATGGGGATAGGCCTACTGAAGAAGGTTCAACTTGCAATTTGCGGATTATGGGTCTATTTATCCAAAATGTAGAAGAAAGACATGCATAATAAAACCAAAATTATGTTCAAACAAGAAGTAATTGTAACAGGATGCTGTAACGAAGTCTCCCAAACACACGCCATTCCTATTGTCCCATATTCATTTGATTTGTTTTATTGTCTCATACAAGAATATATATGGTTTAGGGGTGGGGATCAGGGATCCGGAAATTTTTCACCTAACCACTGGGGATCTCAACCATTTAAAAGTTTTTCAAACATGTGGGGTGGGGTGACCCCATGGACTCTCCTATATTTCATTTGATGTGTTTTATTGTTCCATACAAGAATATATATGGTTTAGGAGTGGGGATCTTGACCGTTTACAAGTTTTCAAACAAGAGGGATGGGGTGACCCCTAGGGACTTCCTTTTATTTCATGTCATTTATTTTATTGTCCCTACAAGAATATATATGGTTTAGGGGTGGGGATCTGGATCATTCACAAGATAATAGCACATTCTCAAATTGAACAGGGTGGGTTGACCCCCAGGGACTTCCCTTTAATTTCATTTGATTAGTTTTATTGTCCCATACAAGAATATATATGGTATAGGGTGGAGATCTGGACTGTTAACATGATAATAGCACATTCTCAAATTGAACGGGTGGGGTGACCCCAGGGACTTCCTTTAATTTTAATTGATTTGTTTTATTGTCCCATTCAAGAATATGTATGGTTTAGGGTGGGGATCTGGACTGTTTACAAGATAATAGCATATTCTCAAATTGAAGGGGTGGTATTACCCCAGGGACTCACCCTATATTTCATGTGATTTGTTTTATTGTCCTATCATCATTTCTGAAGACTGCGTGTGTCTATCACTTACAGTTTACAAGTTATATTCATTTGAAAATTGTAGAAAATAAAATCCCATAGGGTTCTATAGTAAACCCTCCTTCTTTCTTCCCCAAAATACCCCTTAATAGACCCCAATGCACAGCTAATTTACATTATTTTCCTTGATTTACACTTTAGAATACAGGTATAAAGTTTTCAAGATGATACAACTGAAGCCCACAGAGGAATCCGGGTCCGTTCGCCTGATTCGCGTTCGCTCTAGTACCTGTTCGCCCTAATACCTGTTAGCCCTGGGTCCGTTCGCCTAATTCCTGTTCGCACTGAGTCCGTTCGCCGGATTTCTATTTTCTTTTGTTGTCTTGTATAATATAAATTATTTAAATTAATTATGTTAAAGTTTTTTGAAAATTCAGCGAAATATTTATGTTGTATTGCTGCTACCAGATAATTATTTTCTTTTGATTTGCATTGAATATTCTTGCCAGAATATTCATCATGTTGAATGTGGACAGTATTTTGAAGAAGAAGAAAATAAGTGTTCAGGAACTGGAGACCAAGTTATCTGTATAAATTTATCTTTTGAAACCTTGTAACAATTTCAAAACAATCCAAACAGGTATAACAAGATCCAACTCACTCAACACCTTGAGATCAAAGAAGCCAAGCGTAAAAACAATTTCCTTCAATGTCTTACAATTCTTACATCACTGTTTTAACTCATTCCAAGCTGACTTGTTTATTTAAAAAACAATTTCATTATTAATCCATCAAAACAATAACTAAAACAATCAGTGAGATCAAAGACATCGTAATCATATCTAATCAGCATTCAAAATAACAAAACTTTTAACTTTCGGAATACTAAGGCTTTTCCACCTCAGAAATATATTACCTTAGCTGTATTTGGCAAAACTTAACCTGAATAAGATTACAAAACTTTAAATTAAACCATTAATATCATTTTTTATAAAAATTAGGCGAACGGACCCAGGGCGAACGGACTCTATGGGCGAACGGACTCAGGCGAACGGACCCAGGGCGAACATGTAATTAGGGCGAACGGACCCGATACCCCACAGAGGTGGATCCAGAAATTTTCAAGTGGGGCCTACTGACTGCCTAAGAGGGCCTGCTCCTGTCATGCTTCAGTAATTCTCTATATAATCAATCATTTTTTCCAAAAGGGGCCCTGAACTCCTGATCAGCCCCCCTTTTTTTCCTCATTTCAATCACCCTGATATAAATTTAATTTTATCACTTACAATAGGAATGGTTTAAATTCCCAATAATTCTAGTCGGTCAAATATATGAATAAATTGATTTAACCTTTATACCATTCATTAATATCAACATATTTCATTTTTGATATGGGTAGAAATGGATAGTTACTAATTTGGGAAGCTTTCAAATTCACAACATGCGGTGGCTGTGTTCAAAGTACTGGGTTTTCATCACCCTCGTTGTTTGCGGACTAACGATTTAGGCCTTAGGTGGATAATAGTGTTCGTGCATTAATTTTCTGTACCTTCTTAATCAATATTTTCAAATACTGACGACAAGTGTTGTAATGTATCAATGATCATCAATGTCTTATTTGAGGCCAACGTGCTATTTACATGTGCGATCGATAATGCAGGGAAGGAAACTTGTCAATTATGTTTATATTTAAGCCAAAATAAGATGATCCGCCGTAAAATTAACCTTGGGTAATCCTCAAATTGATGCAAGAGTGCTACCGGCCGACCACTAATACATGTCTTTGTCTCAAAATAACTCGGCAGCGTCAAATAACAGTTGAAGTAAGGATCTTTTTTTAGCTATAATTTTAATAACTTACACTTTTTCCATTATTCTCTTTCTTTCACTATTCTTTATTCCTTTTTTCTTTGTCCGTTATTCTCTATTCTGTTAATTCACATCCCTACCCTCTTAAGTGGACTTTCGGTGGTTTTTTTAGTTCTGGTATTACAGTGGCGGATTTACCGGGGGCAGGGGGCACGTGCCCCCAAATCGAGGTCACCAAAAATTTTCTAACATAGTTTTATTGCT
Organism: Mytilus coruscus; assembly: GCA_017311375.1. Classification (NCBI taxonomy): domain Eukaryota; kingdom Metazoa; phylum Mollusca; class Bivalvia; order Mytilida; family Mytilidae; genus Mytilus; species Mytilus coruscus. Next base: position 55,405,398 of record CM029601.1, read on the forward strand.
ACTGTATCTGCTTATTTAGATATCTAGATCGAAAATCAAGACACAGCTTGATTTGACTTCTTAAACTGGTCGTTAATTAACCCCAGCTTCAACATGTGATTTATGACAACTTATCGATGGGTGTTAATTTGACAACTTTGTGTATATATAATGTCTATATCCAAAAGCATTTATGTAAACTACATGTACATGTACATGCTGATTGGAATTTTACGAACATATTTATTGGTTTCTAATACAATATTACAGGATCAAGATCGATTTTACAAGTGAAATCTTCTGATCAGGAAAGAAATTACCAACTATAAAATCGGTCTAAAAAGAATATGTAAAAATAGATGTTTAGTGTCAGGAATGTTAGTATCGATATGAGATATGTCTTTTTACCAAACACTCACATTGTATACGGTTTCTGGGAATGTGCCTGTCTCAGAACAGTCTATTTCGGATTATATTAAACAACAAACGGTTTTTTCAATGCATACAGCATTTTTTATACGACCGCAAAATTAAAAATTTTTGGTCGTATATTGCAAGGATTTGTATAGCGTCGACCGAAGACAGATGGTTTCCGGATAGAAACTTTAGTATAAGTAAATAGAAATCAATAAAATTTAAACACAAGGTTTATAACTACAAAAGGAAGGTTGGGATTGATTTTGGGGGTTATGGTCCCAAAGGTTTAAGAATTAGGGGCCAAAAAGGGGCCCAAATAAGCATTTTGCAGTTTCAGACAATAACTTGTGTTTAAGTGAATGAATCTCTGAAATTATACCACAAGTTTCCATACATATAAAAGTTTTTTCCTCTTATTTTTAGGAAACAAACCCTTCCCCTCTGCAAAACATGAATGGTCTGTGCCTTATATATAACCATTAATAAAATTATATTGTATCATAGAAAACCTACTTATATTTGAGATGAAGAACAACAATAAAAGCTTATTGTGTGTTTTTTGCTGTGCATGTGCTGATTTTGTGTCATGGATGGATACCCCATATCCTTTGTTTTCTATTATAGTACAGTAATATGTGTAGGCCTATATTTTTCTTGTTTTAATTACCATGTATGAGGGTATGAATAGGTTACCGTGAACTAGGGTATGAATGGTTTACCCTGAATGAGGGTATGAACGGGTTTTACAGATTAGAGAATAATGGTCAAAAGGTAAGGCTAGAAAAAATGGGCCCAAAAATATAGAAAACAGATTAAAGCTGTAATGAACTGTAAAGAATAGAGGACAATTGGCAACAAATAAAAGAGTAGAAAGAAACGGACCCCAAAATAATGAAAAGGTATAAAATGAAGACCCGACCCCTACCCTCCCTCATACGACCACCATCATCCCCAATACATGACACCACCACCACCCACACTCGCATATATGCATATATAAAAAATCTTTAATTTTGGTTTCATGGTTCCTCCCCCACCCATCCCCAGACATCGAGGTTCTGGATCCGCCCCTGTATTATGCGATAAGTCAATTTTCATGCAGTTTCATGAAATAATGGTTTTATGCATATCAGCAAGGAATTGTATTTAAACATACAATTCCTTGATATCAACCAAGATTGTCCGTGAAATTTTAATAAACAATTCAACACTACACGTTATGTGAATTTGATCAAAATCGATGAACATGAATTTGACAGCTAGTGCCCTTTAACAGGTAAAATTCAATTAACAAATTCTGATCTACTGGCATTCAACACCAAATTACTTACTTGCTGTATATTGATAAACATGATTGTATATTGTCAATACCACAACATCGTGAATACGCCATGTGAGGTGTTGGCTATGTTATGGAGTCACCGGTGGCGGCTTCGAAACAGAGAAAAAAATCAAGGTAAAAAAGTGTAGAATTTTGTTGTTGAAAATTTAAGTTGTAAATTCCTAAAAAAAGTACTTAATTCCGTTCAACTGCTAATATGTTAGTTCGATACGAAAATAAGATAAAAGCATCCGGAAAATTTGTGATCAGTAATTATCATTCGAATATATGAAGAGCAATGGGTATAAAAAAGAACTGAACAAGAAAAGTATTAGTAAACAGACAGAAAGTCGCTGAATTAATTATTTTACAATTGTTTAAATATATGAGAGAATGTTTTAGGCGAATTGTCTTTATTTACAGATAAATGTATTTTAGTTCGGGAAATGATTTATTCTTCTGGCGGCTTCAAATTTTTTATCAATAACTTATTACACAAGGAGACATTTTTGACTTTTGACAGCATGAACACCAGTTAATTAGCAAACACAAATTAAGAAACAAAATCGTTTACAGTTAAATTTTATAGAAGGAAAAGGGGGAATAAACAAATTTTACTATACGCTCACATACTTCTAAAAGATTTGCATATGTAAGCTGTCTATAGATAATGTTAAATTATTTCAGGAGTTTTGAAAAAGAATATATACAGTTTAATTTTCGACGTCTACTGCTACAAAAAATAGTGATTATTTTTATAGATTTGGTACTTCGATCAGTTTCGACTCAAAATTTCTTTTGGAATTGTTAGATGGCAAACTATTTAGGAGAAGATTGTATCTGTACTTTATGTAATTATGGTGATATTGGCGACGAGATTCATTATATGATAGCAAGGGCTTGTACAAATCCTTGATTATAGAATGTTCGGCAATATAAATAGACGAAAGTAGACAGGGGTTTTGATCTCCAAGCGGGCCACATCGAATAAGATCTATATTTCTAAACGTTTTTAAATGAAATAACTTGAATTGAAAAATTTTCCAGCTATGTGAAGGTTTTTATATTTCTAAACGTATTCAATTATTACATACGAAAGAAAAAATATTTAGCATATTCATATATTTTTATAATTTTTCCAAGGAAACTTTTTTTTTGAAAAGTTTACTTCTATGTGTTTATAACCATCACCAGAGACATATTCTCTGCCATCACCTATCAGTCCTAATCATTAAAGATCAATTAACCAAATTCAAATGATGATTGGTATTGAATATGATCATCGGCCATCCGTCGCGTTTCCCAAATACCGGCGCATGCTGATAGATAGATAGAATGATAGATAAAGATGGTTTGTATGGCAAGCCGTTGTGGAATTTATTCCTATTCATTAATATTAAAATGATTTTTAATATTACAAAATCATTTTTAATATTAATAAATCGAATTTTTAATATTAAAAATACTGTCATTTTTAATATTAATAAATGAATATTTAATATTAAAAATCATGTATTAATATTAAAAATCATTTTTAACATTAAATATTCAGTCTGATTTTTAATATTAATAAATGAATTTGTAATATTAAATAATACGCTGATTTTTAATAATAAAAATCAACATCAATGTTACCTTAGCGTTTAATATAAGGCACACCAATCATTTGATTTTATCAGAGACATATAATACATGTATTATATGTCTCTGATTTATCAAAACAAAATTACAAAATTATAAAATAAATTATCAATCGAATGTATACCCTCAACGCTCACTAAAACTTATATATACATGTCCTAAGTGACTTTTTATGTCCTGCGTGCACCCAGGAGATCCTGAACGGTTTTAGACGTACCATTATTTTATATGCATATATTTGAAGCTGTTTTAATTTTGTACATAATAGGTATATATATATATGTGTGTAACAGACCAAATGACTTCCCAATTAGCAGAGGATGATTTAGGTTTTACTCAATGCGCAGTTACTGAAGTTTATATTTGCTACTTTTCTTCTTTATTTCATATAAATGATTTTTGATTTTTTTAAATTTGTGGTGTTGAAATAGGAATGGACACAGATACCTAAGCACATTTAACAAAAGAAATTTTGTGTAATGTCATCAATCTGTATTACGCGTAGACAGGATGTTCTCTAGAAAACTATACGTTATACACACCGAGGGTACACTCACTGTCGTAATGGAAAATTACTGTATGTTATAATTACCTGTAATCAGCTTTGCAACAAATCAGTTGACTGACCATGTCATTACAGTTCAAAAGATTTTCCTCAAATCAAAATGGAATATTAATTTTATCTTTAAAATTTAAAACTTTACAAATAGAAATAGATTTGATTTTTGATTTTTGGTGTTTTAACGCCACTTTTAAGCACCGCTTTTGGGCTATTTCGTGGCGGCCAGTTTTTATTGGTGAAGGAAGCCGGAGTGCCGGAGAAAACCACCGACCTTCGATAGGAAAGAAATAGAAATAGAAAGAATTGAACAATTTAAAATCGTATTTTAACAAAGATCAAGGATTTGTATAGTGAGAAGGATTAAGATATAATTTTACAACGATCCTAAGAAAATATGCAAACAAACGTTGAATCAAACCTACGCAGTTTTATATTATAAGACTGACACACACCAGTTTGCTAACTCAGTGTGCTGGGTGAGGTGCTGGAACTTGATATACATGTATCATAGTTATAGTTCTGTTAGGATTTGACTGCCTTTTACAGGGACTTTCTATTCTTACTGTTAACAGTTAGTAATAGACTGTTCCTGACTTAGAATGATTCTCTGCTCAGCAACTGGTGCGTAATTAGCATTTGATTCAAATATCTTGTAGTAGTAAAAAACACAAATTAATGTATTTAACAGCTTTATTCAGGAGCACAGTCTGTTAATCGTAAATAACTTCGAGATTTATGTGTAAGTTTACTCTGCTGCTCGAGCTCTGCTAATCGATGTTCCAGTATTTCAGATTTATATTTATTCGTGAGGCCCTCGTCATTATTTATATTCACTCAAAGCACAGTCGCCTGGAGATTTAATAATTACAGCGAAAATTATAGCGAAAAATAGCGACAAATGGGGAAATAAAATATTTTTAGTAGCATTATTATTAAATCTTCAGGGACTGTGCTCAATTAAGAGGTTCTCCGTTACTTGGAAAATCTTATCTGATTCAGGATCAATTCATCGGTTACACTCCCTATGATCAGTGATTCTTTGTTTTAAAAGGTATTGTGTAAGTGTTGACTCTCAATTTGCATGATTAATAACAGATATCGACTCACTACCCGGACTACTGCAAAAACAATTATTCAGTTCACTGATTTAGATGGAAGGTAAAAGGACAAAAGTCACAGGACAAAAGTCAAAGGACATAAAGTCACAAATTTGATAGGACAAAACATCCATTTTAAAAGGGGTTCTCAACCCATTGTAAAGGGGTTCCAACTATATGTCCCCATTCAAATGCATTGATCGTCCAAAAAGGGGGTTCCAACCCGGAACCACCCTCTGGATCCGCCACTGCAAAAGTCACCGGACAAAAGTCACAAAAAATTGTTGACAATTGTTTGAATATATATGAAAAGATCTTGAAATATTTTCTTTTTATTACATATATTCATTTTTAATTTAAGGAAATTGCTCATACATGTCATAAACCTTGATAAATGAAAATGTATTAGTTTTTAATCATGCAAAGGATATATTTATTGGCAAATTGAAGCCATTTAAGTACCAAGCCACTTTGACATTTTGTTTTCATAACAATTATTTGATCATTATTGATATTTATTGAATACATTTCAATTACAAAGTTGCTTCATGTATAAAACTTCAAGAAAAATACAAAAAAAGTGTTTTCTTGTTCAACATGTTCAAAGAAAAATAATCTCAAAACTTAATTGTGACTTTTTGTCCTGTGACTTTCTGTCCTACATTCAGATTGAATAGGGGTTTGGTTGGCCGTCTCCTCTATCTGAGACTACCATCTCAGTGATGAGCTTTATGTTTTATGTATTGTGCTTGTCATATATGTATGTCGGATAAAAGCTCTACAGAATGACAGAGCTTATGTTGTATTGTTATATGTATAACCGACTTTAAATAAGTCTTTTTGCTAGCCCCTGACAACTAACAAGTAAGAATTAGGTTACTTCTTTTGTAATACAAACAATTAAGACGTCTTGCAAGGCTTTTTTTTAAACATGACGGCGTCCCATAAAAAGTTGAAATAGCCATGCAAGACGTCATTATCATTTGGACTAATATTATGGCACATATTGTCGTACCACAGGGATTTGTGTCAATTTTTCTGGTTTTCTATCCTCATGAACCCCAAAATACTAGTGATAAAGTGTTAACTTACTTAATTAAAGCCTAATATTAAGAAGGCAGAAGACCTGGACCATTCATACTTTGTATATACATGCCTTATGTTATGAAGTTTTCATCTGTCATATGTTTATTGACCTTGAGTGACCTCATTTCATGGCTAAGTGACTGCATTGAAAAAAGTTGAGGTGTTTTAGTATCCTTAATTTCTATTATCATGATTATAATGAGTAATAGGATTCCTATTACTCATTATAAGAAAATCAAGAATACTAAAAATTTAAGGATAACTATATTTGATATGTGCATACCTTGCAAAGTCTTCATGTTCGCCAGACAGTTTTCACTTGGTTTGACCTTATTTCATGGATCAGTGAACAAGTTAAGCTTTTGTGATCACGTCCATATCTCAGATACCATAAACAATGTGTCTACTATATTTACTTTTAATTATTGTATGGAATGATTGTAAGGTATGCATGTCCAACTGGCAAGTTTCATCTGACCTTGACCTCATTTTCATGGTTCAGTGGTTATTGTTAAGTTTTTGTGTTTTGGACGGGTTTTCTAATATTGTATGCAACATGTCAAGTATATTCGTTGTATGAAAATTTTTAGGGATGTACATGTTGGTCTGACATGTTTTATTCAATCTTGACCTCATTTTATGGTTCATTGCTTGATGTTACCTTTTTTTTTTGGCCAGTTTTCTATTTTCTTATTTTCAAATTAGCAAAAGGTCAACTAGGTACATATGTCTGACTGAGAAGTTTCATCTTACTTTATTTTCATAGTACATTGGACAATATAAAAAGAAGATGGGATATGATTGGATAACTCTCCACAAAGACCAATTGAAACAGAAATTAACAACTCAAGGTCACTGTAAAGCCTTCAACAATGACCAAGGCTATGCTGCATAGTCAGCTATAAAGGTCCAGAAATGACAATGTAAAACAATTCAAACGAGAAAACTAACGACCTAATTTATGTACAAAAATGGAAAACAGATATGTTACACATAAACAAACGACAATCACTGAATTATAGGCTCCTGACTTGGAACAGGCACATACATAACGAATGTGGCAGGGTATAAGGAACTATGAAAATGTTTAGTTTTGTGGTTTGGTCTATTTTCCGGATACTGTAAGCAATAAGGCCCCTTTATTTAGTGAATGGAATGATTGTAAGATGCACATATCTGTCTGCCATATTCTATATGACCATGACCTCATTTTCATGGTTCATTGGTCAATGAAACACTGCATTGTTTTGTCAGTTTATCAAATGCTTAAAGTTACAGCTAGATTATATTTGGTGGATATGTAACAATTGTAAGGCTTGAAGGTGTGCATGTCTGTCTGGCAGATTCATATAACCATGACCGCATTTTATGGTTCTTTGGTCAATGCTAAGTTTTCTTGGTTTTGTCATTTTATCAGATATTATAAGCATAGGTCTACTTGTTGTTGTACGGAATGACTGCAAGGTGTCATATAAGAATAAAAAGATGTCTGTCTGCCAAGGTTAATTTTACTGTGACCTCATTTTCATAGAATAATGATAATATTAAACAGCAAGAATGATGAGCAAGTCGACATTATATACAAATGAGGCAAAATTTTCAGTTGCCTACTAATTATGTAATAGTAGTTATTTTTGTCATTAAATGATAATGTTTACCCTTTTATGTGTAGGGCAAGAACATTAAAGATAAAGGGAAACTATAAACAGAAGAAATTATCAACAAAATAGATTTACAGAGGTCAATAAAGCCTAAATGGTAAGTCCACTGTTATAAAAGTTTTGCCCTTGAATAATGATTAGATATTTATTAAAATAAGATGTGGTATGATAAATGAGAAAACTATCCATCAGAGTTCAATTAAGTGGATGTAAGCATTGTAATTACTTATTAGAGGCCAATGATGACCTGTAAGTAATGAGAAAACCCATACCCTATACATGATATAGTAATCTATAAAGACAACACTAACAACATTTGAAACAAAACATCAATTCAAACTTCAAATATACCAGACTAATTTATAAAAACAAAAATTATGAAAACAAAAATAACGGATATGAACCAACATCAACCACTGAACTATGTACAAGCTCCTGATATGGGACAGGCATAATATGGCTGGGTTGATATAAAAATAAGAAGCAGTCTTATTTCAATGAGACTTTTCTCCGATAGAGATCAAATGACATTTAACATGTGTTTAAGGAGGCTTGAGGGTATAAAATTTCAGAAAATATTGAAAAAAAAATTTTCATAACTAATTTTATTTATAACTTTATTAGTTGTTACTTTATCATATGGTACAAAATCATTCAAAACCATCTATTCGTTTTGGCCCCAGATGACTTTTAAAATGTATATATCATTGAAAAAGCTCCAAATTATCTCCCTTTGGTGCAAAATGCCATTTTTGACATTAGAACTGTAATATCTTTTTAACTCATCGGTGACCTATATTTTTATTATCATTTTCAAATAAGCTGTACTTAAACTAAACTATTGTAAAATTTAAGCGATTTCTGTAATTTAGTTCTTTTTATTTCGATATTACCTCTATTTCTCCTATTAGTTCAACAGAATTCAACAGAAAAAAGTACCTTTACAAAATGTATGCTTCTTTCGAAGGCGGATTGTGAGCGTAAATGAACGGTGACCCGTTTTTATTTATTTTATTTTTCTATTAAGTATAAGATAAAGTTCATTTATAGAAAAATATAGCAAAATCCTATATTAAGAAAAAATTTGATTTAGACCTCAGAGCCCCTTAATTTAACAAAATAGTTCACTGTACAGCCTTTGACAATGAGCAAATCCTATACCCGACAGTGGTTTTAATAACAGCACAACATTTGAACAAATTGTAAACATTTGTTGCAATGGGCTTAACTCAAAAGACTGCAACAAGGAACCAAACAACAACCGGTAATATGTAAATCATAGACACAAAGCACTGAAATAAGAGTACTAACAATGAATATTCAAATGAAAGTTTATCAAAATGTTCATAAACATGATAAAATAGCCATTTTATTGCTGTATTTCTCTTCACTGATAATTTTTGAGTTTTGTGTATTTGTAGGTCAGACATCTCGGTTTTCATGGTCATCATTCAGCAGATCAATACTGAACAGAAAACTTAAAGTTGATATTTTTCTCCATAGTGCGACTTTTTTATTAATTTGAAATGGAACGTGTTTTTCCTACATTTATTAGAAAGAGGAAATTCAACATAATGACTTTAAACAAAAGGAGTCATATCATCACGATCATAGATGCACAAGAACTTGATCATGTAAATGCAACAATGTAATTATCAATTGAAAGAAGGAACGAATGAGAAAAATATTAGTATGTTGTTGTCCAAATAAACTTCCTTTGTCTTCTCATTTGAATCGCTCCAACCAATAAAGATGTACGGAGGAAGATCTTTGAAGAACAGATTGAAAAAATGTGTTGTCTAAGAATTGCAGGAATATTCTAGTGGATGAAATAATTTATTGACTTGACTCTTATATAGTGGACTGAATAATTGTACATAGCAAGCAGTGAAAAAGAAAACTAAAACTTTAACAGAAAAAGTGTTTATATTATAAATTTGCAAATATAAGCTTAATATTATGTACACCACAAAGGTAAATAATTCAAATTGTTTGCATATTCATGTATTGCAATGAAACTATAACAAAGAAAACCTTACCTCATGAAAAGAGTAAACTTGTCAGTCAGAATATGAAATATTTTTCAGTTCTAAAAGTTTTCAAAGATTTCAAAACAATATTTTTCATTTATTTAGACATGTCATCATTTTTTCAGTGAAAGGACTTTACTCTTTGACCATAAATATTATTATGCATTCCAAATTGCAAAATAAGAATAATCTTTATTGTCATATAAACAAATAAAAACATGTTTGTGACAAATGAAAATAAATATATATATATATATATATAAAAATATAAAAAACTCGTATACATTTAAAACTTTTACTACCAAACAGCATTCATTGTAACATACACATTACTGTATATTTATATCTATATATTTATAATTTGAATCCCATAGGATTTTATTTTGTCCCATGGGATATTAAAATCCCATGGGATAATTATAGTCCCATGGGATTTTTTTGTCCCATGGGACAACAAATATCCCATGGGACTACAATTATCCCATGGGACCAAAAAATCCCATGGATTTAACCAAAATCCCATGGGATAATGGTCAATCCCATGGATTTTGCCTGTCCCATGGGATATTGAAAATCCCATGTTTTTATAAATCAAATAGCAAAATAAATATAATAGTAACAGTAGAAAACCAATGAAATTATTGAATCCCATGTAATTCCGCACATTTGGTTATATACATGACATTGTAGCTCTTATTTGAGGCGGCGGATTTGCAAATGAGTGTTTTGCAAATTAAAAGTGTCCAGTGTTTTGAGTTCTTAATTAAAAACCAACTGCATCAAAATCTGATCGGATATAAATGATATATATCAATACTAATGAACACATTGTTTTCAACATGCAACTTTTATCTCCTTTGTAGAAACGCATAAACGGATAGAACTTTCATTTGTCTAAGATTTTTAAGGGACTAGTTCACTGAAACCTTAATTATTGCAAGTACAAACGAAAAGAATGTAACTTTGATGACTTATAGAGCTCATGCTGTTCACAAAACTTTGAATTTTATGAAATACTAAGGATTTTCTATCCCTGGAAAAGATTATCCTAGTTGTATTTGGCAAAACCGTTCGGAAATTTGGGTCCTTAATGCTCAATTTAGTACTTTATTTGACCTTTTTAACTTTTTTGATTCAAGCGTAACTGATGAGTCTTTTGTAGATGAAACGCCCATCTGCGTACAAAATTTTAATACTGGTATCTATGATGAGTTTATATACAGTCATGTTGGATGATTGATTCGATTGTTGTTGCTTGATGTCAATGTGCAAATATTCTATGCAGATTGGAGGGGTTTGATAGGAATGAAGGAACATGGGAACGAAGGGTTGGAAAGCGGGAACCGGTAAAGTAAAAAAAAAGTGATATGCTGGAAAAGTTTCTTTGGTCGACTTTCGATTGGTAGTAAAAGGGAGGGATTGTGAGAAAGGGGAAGGAAGTGGGAGCAGGAGGAAGTGGAACCCTCTCATATATAGGACGATATCACATTAAACAATAAATCGATTCTGTAGGCTAGTGAAGTGCGTTGACCTGTATGAAAGGTGGAAATTTTGGGTCTTCCACTTGAAACGGGAATGAAGAAAAAACCTCAATTCAGCAATTAAGGGAATTTTCTTTACCTCCTAAACGATAGTCATGGGCATTATATGTTGCGGTCTAAACGTTCGTCCTTTTCGTATGTTCGTCTGTCCCGCATCGGGTTAATGCTTTTGTTTAAGATAGTTTACCATGAAGTTGTGGTCACATCAACTTTGAAAGTTTTTTAAGATATATACCGAATTAAAAGTTTGATCCAGATTTGGTGTTTGACTATTTCAGCATGGAAATATGATAGTGTTAGTGATGCATATAGTGTCCTATAGGCACATATTCTTGTTGTTTTTTTTTTTTCTCACTGCAATCCGGTAATTAACAATTTTGTTTTTGTAAATTTCTGTACAACGTTATCGGGGATAAAGGGATCTGAATCATTTTAAGATATGCTGATTTAACACATTAAGAAAGCATAAAGTCTTTGAATTGATAAGTCAGAAGAATTTACGAAGTAACAAAGTAATTGGAAAAGTCAAATATGTTTCGACAGAAGATTCTTCATTTGCAACTGTTTTCAATTAACTAAGTATTATCTATTTATACATGCAATGCTTAGACTCTTATCCGATATGTAAATCCTTGTTTTGGTGCCATGTGTCTGTTGGGGCCTCGGTGGCCGAGTAGTCTAAAAGAAACCCAACAAAGATACTAGGCTTCTAATTTTGCATGACAGACACGCGTTTCGTCTACAAAAGACTCATCAGTGACGCTCGAATCAAAATATGTAAAGGGCTAAATAAAGTACGAAGTTGAAGAGCGTTAAGGCCCAAAATTCCGATACATTTTGCCAAATATAGCAAAGGTAGTCTCTTTTGGGGTAGGAAATCCCGAGTATTTCGAGCAAATCAAAGTTTTTTTAAACTCAGCTGACGTAGTTTATCTACTGTATCACTACCCTGTCAACACTGAGATTGTGAGTTCGAATCCAGCACATGACAGGTGGGTATGAATCCAATCGATTGTCAGTTTTTCTGCCGAAGGTCGGTGGTTCTCTCCGGACACTACGGCTTCCTCTTCTTGACCGCCATGGTATTGCCAATTGTGTTGAAAGTGACGTTAAACAACAACAATCAATCAATCTAACAAGCATATGTCTTGCCTTCCCCTCTCAAGGAAGACGGGAATATATATACAGCTGATAAATATAAGCAGACATGCAAGAATATTTAGATGAAGTGAAAACAAACAGAGTGAGATGTTAGAGGTTATGGGTACCAGATTTCTTTTACGTTAGATAAAAGTTCAAGTTTTTACATTAATATTATTATTTTTGTTATTTTTTATTCATTGATATTTACAACAAATGCACTTTTAAAATCAACTCCGACAGAATAAAGTTTTGCCTCATACATTTAGTTGAATACTGATCAAATTAAAGAAAGGCGTTGGGTTATTTTAATTGTCAATTAAAATTTGCTAATGGATTATTTCGGACATTAACTCGGAATTTTAATGAACGAATTATGCATTAAAAGTTACATTACGGTAGAAGATTTGATTGATTTAGGGATTCCGAATGAACATTTAAATTAATTCTTGCGTAATCGTATCCATAATTTGCATCACAACCTCTACCGGAGTCCTTATCTATCAGTTCCTGTCACATTTAATCCGGATTCAATAACAATGTATTCCTAAAAGAGATTGAACTAGTCAGAAATGTTCAAACAGGCATCTATCTTCTAGTCAGTAACTTTGATGAATTGCATCTTTACTTCTTTTGACTTTGCAATTCATCATATATATATCTTTCAAGATTTGACATCGTACCGAGAAAAGTTTCGTAAACATGCTTTATCATAACCAACAAAGTAAGTCTATCGAAATATCCAAAAATAGCATATAAACTGTTAGAAATTCGAACTTTTCAATGTAACTGACACTTAACTGATGAGTTGATTTATTGTAACACGATCTATATTCCACTAAAAGTAATCTAAATTTCATAACCACTAGAGTATTGTTAATACGAAATTTATTGAAGAAAAAAACTGCTTTGCTGTCTCTACATTTGATAAATTCCATAATCAATCAAGAGAGTCTTTAATAGATAAGGTTGGTGGTTCAAAACATTGTTATATAGATTATCACTCTGTTTCGATATTTCTCCACTCAAGATCGTCAAATATTAGATTTTCAACATGCAAGCTTTGTTAAAATGCAATATTCAAAGATCGAAAGAGGAGGAGTGTTGTAACTTGCTAACTTTAATGATGGAAAACTAGTTTTTTCCATGGACATATGTTTTCAGTCTTTCGTGTGTAAAACTGATTGTATATGGTACTCCCTAGACTTTTCCCATCCGACAGTAAAAAATATAGCTTGCGTTAAGTAGGTTGTTCGTTTGGCTGTGCCGGATGTATAAATACACAACCACGTCTGATCGAAATGCGGACGTTATATCAGATGCCCAATGTAGGGTGAAAGTAACGCTCTCTTCCGGTTAAGGTGTCTTTCTGAGGTGTCCGTGAAGAAAACAAAAACCGTAGATGGCCATCCCGGTAGGCCTAACTTGCAAAACCTTCCTATTGATTTATTTGTTTATTTGTTCTCGTCCTAAATATGCATGCATATTTGTAACTGGACGTTAAGTAAACAACAATCAATTAATCAATCTTAATGTATAAAACCTCGTGATCGGGTGAGCCAACAATGACGCTTTTGAAAAAGAGTCTCCAATATAAACGAGACGTAAATGCATAAGCTTCAAATCACAGATCTTGAAATTAAGGTTTTCTACTCCCAGTTTGGCACAACGTTTGTTACTTCAGTTTTTATTTTCAATGTTTTTCATCTTTGTCATTGATTTGACTTTCCATCTGTTTTGATTCGCGCACCTGTGATGAGTCTTACGCAGACGAAACGCACGTCAGGTGTACAAAATAAGCCACGTATCTTTGGTGAGGTTTTTTTTTACTGCGAGACGAAATTTAACCCATTTTTGTTTTCTTTTTTTTTACTAACCACCTGAAAAAATTTTATAAAAGCGCCAATCAAAGGGAGAAATTATTTTCGTAAACTAACAGTCAATAAAACGAAATCAAAACTAGAATACAATGTTTTGCCTATGACAAGTTTTTTCTATTCACCAGGTTCTTTCGACGGCTTCAGAAGTATGAAACTCTAATGTTTGGATAATACTGACGTCTTCAAATGAACATTGGTATATTCTAATTTAATATTGCTTAAGAATATTAAGTCCTTATAGTTTTAGCAACATTGTTTAATCTAAATCACCCCTATGATAGCACAAGTATAAAAAATACTGCTATTATGTATAATGCTCCCTCAACTTTTCCCGTCCAGCGTTTTTACACATACTGAAGGGCGTATATTTGGCAATGCAGGATTTGTAATAGGGACGTTAAAACGCTATGTCATGTCTTAAGAAGAGAGCTAGGCCCACATGATGTTATCAATCCTTTCAACAACTCTTCGTAAAGTTAGTAGTTGTTTGTCTGGTGCATTGATCCTAGGTAGTGGAAGGCAAAATGTTCCTGATTTAATCCGTGTAAACCAAATTGCAGACCTTGTTTAATCAATTTCTTTTATATTAGTTAAAATTGGGCGCAAAGGAATCATCAGTCTTTCACAACTTTACATTGTAACACCTGTGTGAATGTTAAACTATCGCAGCGCACAATGTAACAAAATGCTAATGATCGCATTTATTTGAACAGATCATTAGTAGTGGATACGTGGTAGCAATACAAAAAAGTAGAGTATAATTGTTTCGATGTACAACACTGATATATATAAAAAAATTGTCTTCTAAAAGAGGAACATAAAACAGGAAAATCAAATAATACTATTTTCCCAAACGCAGCACTTTTGTACCCGATTACGAGTGACACAGAGGATAAATAATTAATCGTCAATATACATTACTGATATTTCTTTGTTAACATCGCATCAGTCTTACACGACAGTCAAAATAGTTTAATTTTTTTTTTTTGAAATACGATACCACAACATGCCCAACATACTCTTTAACGACAGTTAGAGATAAATGGCCCGGTGATGAACTTTCTTTTGATTGTTTTATCCTATCCGAAAAAAGAACAACAAAATTTATTTTATAAAGATAAGAAGACGTGGTATGACTGCCAATGAGACAACTCGCCACCAGAGACCAAATGATGTAGAAGTTTTGCCTTTTTGTATCGTATATTGGACCAGGACTGTTGACTGATGATTGTACCGTGACTTCATCGATATTTACAAAGAACGATTTGAAAAAAAATATATATATGGCTTAAAAATTATCAAATATTTCAAATGACTTTTAAAAATCATTCCTGAATTTAAGTTTTGGAAATGCTTTGTACCGTTTGCCTAAAACACTAATGACTAATTATTAATTTTGAATTATTAATATTGACTATAAATAACCAATGTACTGTCGTACAAATACATATGAATGCTTCCAACAAATAGAATATGAAATTCCATTGAAATTAAATTTGACCAATAATTTAAGCAGAAGTGGTGTTAGTAAAATATTGAGCATAATGAACACATGCACGGATTCGACTGTCTCGCCTGTTAATATCTGAAATATTAAAAATAAGCTCCGGTAGAAAAATAACTTTTTCCCATTTGTATATTAATTCTCCTTCGTCTATATATATATTTAATTAAAAAAAGATAAAATTGTTAGTCTTACCATAGTAATAATTACAGTTGTTAATCATATATCTACGTGTTATCTCCAAACATGTTTAATGGTTCATCCTAAATTCTTAGTCTCCGGATCCATGATGCACGCACGTGGACTATCATTCCATTGGGATCTACAAAATCCATAATTTACAAATCATTACTCATTTGCTGTTTGAATTTAAATGACAAAGTTGCTTGCAATCTACAACACTATCAACGCTGTTTTTATTTTGAAATTTGTTACTTTATTTAAGATTTTTGTTGGCAGAGGGAATTTGATTTACAGTATTGATTTTGGAGATTAAAAGATACCATACTAATTATTTCCCTACGTTTCCTTCTTATTCAGCATTTTCTACATGTTTCTCCGACAGATTTGTACAAATTTAATTATTAACGACATATAAATATTAATTTCCCTGCTTTAACAAAATAGTTGTCTTATTTTCCTGTATTTAATTAAAGACTGCTACATGTTCACGACAACTAATGAAGATAAACAACTATAAAATGAACTGGAATTCCTAATTACTAGTAATCATCTTTGAATAGAAGGAGATGTTGGGTATACATAAATGAAACAGCAATCCAACGACTCAAATAACCAAAAGTCATTTAGAGGTTAACTTTTAGTTGCAACAGTAGGCAGGTGTCATCACAATATGTCAAGCTCTTAATCGTCATACGTCTTAAAATGTTTTAAATGGCTAATCAGAAACTATTAAAGATCTGCCATCACTCAGGTGGGTTTCATGTTGCTCAGTCTTTGGTTTTCTATGTTGTGTGTTGTGTACTGTTGTTTGTTTGTCCTCTTCTTTTTAGCCATGGCGTTGTCAGTTTATTTTCGACTTGAGAGTTTGCATGTCTTCGCCTCTCTTTCAGCATATATATAACAAGAATGTCTTTCAACAGTAAGATGATTTAAAACATAAGAAAGACAGCCTTTGATGAGGCTCCTGACTTCGGACAAGCACCTGCAATGTAATTTGGGTTGACATTTTTTTTTAGATCACAGCCCTTTGTGTTACAAACAAATGAGCATGCAGTACCCACATCTCAACACACTATATAAGTAGCTGGTTTTTTTTTCTACTTTTCTCATAGGCTACGTCCTTTTGGCCAATATATTTCCTAGTTAGATCCGAAAATGTCTATGACCAGCAATGCATTAATTTAGAATCGAATTTTGTTTGAATGACGCGTTTGTAATCATGAGATTGAAACACATAATTTGATAAGTAGAAACGATTTGATCTGCCTGTTGCAATAACTAGTTTATACGTAATTGCATTGTTGCAGATAATTTAACTGTCAGCAGTGCTTCGTATCTAGAATTACATTAAGGGTTATAGCATTGTCTTCATATTTAATCAACTGCCACTCAAACCAACAGTGCTTTTGTCGACGTTTGCTATACATTAGCTGTAGACATTGCCAGGCTAACTTTAAAGTGAAGACAGATGAAGATTGAATTGATTCTTAATCATATACTACCAAACTTAAGGATGACCAACCTTGAGATGACAAAATGTCAAATCAAAATGAAAGATAAGGCCACTTATTATCCCTTGGATTCTAAAATTATAAAGTATTATAAATCTTTAAAATAACATCCTTTAGATGTCAACAATACATTTTATTATTATATGAATATTTGATATAATCCTTAATGCAATTCTAGATTTTACCAATATGCTTTAGGCCTTCAAGATTATTTCTTCCATTTGAGAAAAAAACCCACTATGTAAACGAGTCAAACATTATATATCAGATGGAAATTTTTAAGTCAAACTAGTCAATTTCGACAGGTTTTAAATGAAGTCATTATAACATTAAAACTTACATTTCTAATTTTAAAGTGAACCTCCTATTTTCAATGAAGAATCAAAGTTTTTCTATGTCATGTAATAAATTATTCATCATACATGTTTACACAGAATTGTGAAGTAAACGTCAACAACAAAATGGACCAATTTAACTATACTGTTGTATTAGGGGAACGTCACTGTTTTTGATGTTCTGATTGGTCAAATTATCATGAATGAATGAGAATGCTGAGACTGCGCATCGGGATTTTCGATAACGGGAACTTGAAATTTTGAAGTGTTCCATTGAATTACAAAAACTGAATTCAAAAACAAATCTATTGGTCTCTGGGCGTAGTAGCGGCCCAGTTTTCATTGCTTAGAAACTAGTATCATTTTTTACATTCATACATTTTTTAAATTAATTTTTTCCGAGTGACAAAAGGGTATTTCTAGCTAATGTGTAGATCACGATTGTTTGTAACATTACATTCATCGTGATTCTGAGCTTTCCTGGTGAAATTTGGTGTAGAAAAGCGCTCATCGATATTGTATATTAATTCATTATGTTTAGTTTTGATTTTAGATTGTTTTCTTATGTTTTTATGGCAATTCACATGTCACAGTGAAGCTAGATACAGTACCTCGAAAATCTGTGCAATAACAATTTTAATGCATTTTTAAATTAGTGCAACTCTTGATGATAGTTAAGATTGCTATCATAAACTATAAATTCAAAGTTTATAGTTTGCTTAGAAGTATGATAGAATATACCTTGTAATTGAGATTATGTCACACAGTTTAGCATAGGAATAATGCTAAGGATATTCAAGAAACTCGTGCAATGAGCACTGTTGGCACTGAAATCGGTATTACATTTTAAGTGTAGTACGGAAGGGCACCGCTAGGCATACAAATCTACTCAGTACCTTCTGTCTCTGTACTCGCATGATTTATTTAAATGACACATTTTGACTATATCATGCAAGTTTACTAATTAAATAAAGATACTAAAAGTAAAATTTTCAAGAATTTTAAATAATTACAAAACTCTGATTCCTTGCCCGGCTTTCAATTGGCTATACATTTTGTCCTTTTGGTTTTAGTTGCTCTTCAATTTTTAAGTTTTGGATTTTCAAATATTTTGGCCTCGAACATCGCTGAAGAGACATGTATTGTGAAATGTGCATCTTGTGCAGTACAATTGGTTCCATTTATGTTATTTATCATAATATATTGTCTACACGTCAAGATGTATATAACACAACTTATCATCATAATACTTCATATTACAGTGCCAGTTTTGTTGGTTAATACGAGGTGACATCCAACTTTAACTCATAGCTCTGTTTCAGAATGTTACCCACTTATATTCAAGTATAAACAACTGATAAAATTCAAATCAATAATTAAAAGACACTAATAGCAGAACTTTCAGTATGATAGATTAAGTAACACGTAACTGAAAGGGTAATATAGCAGATTATTCATCGCTTCGCCAAGGTTGACAACGTTTTCCTCGGGGTTATATCTGCCCTATCACCTTCCTTCTTCTGAGTCAGCTATGTGTTATTTATATACTATATGTTAAGGGCATATTTTTTTTCACTTTTACGCCAATGAAGTTACCGCCAGACAATTCAAGTTACATACAATTTAGATAAGCAAAAAATCCAAACGAAAAAAATATAACAATATATTATAACATATATAACATGTAGGTATACTCACAAAAATTTTATTTACTTTATGTGCGAAGAACATATATAGTCGAGAAATTTATAATACGTATTTGCTTTTATAACTTAAAAGAAACACATATTTATATATTATATATATATACGTTCTTAATCTCTGTTTAATTTCGAGAACAGAAAAGAATTATTGTTATTGACACTTCGGAGACAAAACATACCAATGCATTAAACTGTTTTCAAAATCTATGCAAATAACGTTACTATTCTAATAAAATAAATTTCATTTAGATATCACCTAAATATTTAATGTATGTCTTTTAATGTATGTAATTTTTGCATACTTTGAACGACAAAATTATTTTATATCTCTACCTGAGTGACGTTTACATTCTGACGTCAAACACGCGATTCTACGCCAGAGTTAATGTTAAAATTACGATTCGGTCCCAGTGCTTAAAATCCCTCGATCCTTTATGGGTTGATTTGGGATACATAAATAAAATACAATAACAAGTAAGCAATGCACGAGGTTGTTAAATGTAATATATGCTTTTTTGTGCTTCTTTGTTAAATATTTGTTTGTTTTTGTTGTGATTAAGATTGTGACACGTGGTTGACTACTGTACCCCTATTTTGACATTTTGCCTATTATGTCTGTTTGTTTTATTCACGCATCGTTGTCAATGTAATGGAATTTGATGTGACTGTCATACAAGCTATAAATCCAGGTTCAATCCACCATTTTCTACATAAGAAAATGTCTGTACCAAGTCAGGAATATGACAGTTGTTGTCCATTCGTTTGATGTGTTTGTGCTTTTGATTTTGCCATTTGATTAGGGACTTTCCGTTTTGAATTTTCCTCGGAGTTCAGTATTTTTTTTATTTAACTTTTTGGTATCCTACACAATAATTCAAGGAGTCTAAACAATGAATGCATTAAGGATTAATTTTTTGACCGATTTCGTTTGCATTCTATTCAATGAAGTCATTAAAATCGGGTTTTCGTACGTTGCAATACTCAGAGCTAAATTATTATCATGCTTTACTGTTTTATATTAAACTACATATAATTCCTAACTGTGTGCAGATTTACTGTACTGTGTGTACTGATCGGCAGTAAGGGTTCTAAATGGTTAAAAACAAAACTCATCAATGATACCAGTCTTATAATTTTGTACGCCATTCGCGCGTTTCGTCTACAAAAGATTCATTCGAGACGCTCAAATCAAATAAGTTAAAAGGCCTAATAGAGAGGAAGTTAGAGAGCATTGAATACCTAACATTGATTCCGAACGGTTTAGCCAAATACAGCTCGTAAGATATTTCTTTTTTTACGTATACCATTATGATTTGGTTATCTGTTATTGCATATCCTTGTATTAGATGATGGAAATGATGATCGTGGATTGACTCTTTACGTACAGTGGCAAATATTACTTGTGTATCAAGACGATAACATGTTGATATAATATGAATATGATCCCTGCTGGTACTAGACCGACAATATATATATAGTTATGAAACAATAAACGATACTAATTTAACTGAACCAGATGCACTTTTCGACAGTAAATGTTTATTCAATGATGCACGAGGCCAAAATATTTGAAAATCCAAAACCCGAAGAACTGATTAGACAAAAAAGAACAACATATAACACCAAACCAGGACGAGGAACCAAACCTGTGCATTACTACTTGATTATTCACCTACCGTCGTCATATATTTTCAAAACGCTTACTTTAACAAACTCAAAACTAATAAATTCATCAAACTAACATAAATGATAATGCTTGTTATAATATTAAATGAATCCCTACTAATATGATCACAGTTTTAAACAAAATTTTAAAGGAGAAAAGTTAAATTTTTACACTTAATCGGGACATAATGGATATTACACTGAATGTCGTAAATGCACATTAAATCTTTGAACGTCAAAGACATTGTACTTAAAACTGTAATTCCACGAGCATTAAAGACTTGCGTAAACAAAGACAACGGTTGAGAAGCATGCAACATGCAACACGATGTAACTAATATTTAGCCTTTACATCTTCAATGATTATCTTGTCCCAACATGCAACACAATGTAACTAACTTTTAGCATTTACCTGTTCAATGAAGTAACCTGTTCCCTCGTAGGTAAGTATTAAAAGAGATAAAGCCCTGATTTAACGTCAGTTACATTTCACAATATGCGTATAAATGTACATATGCGTTAATAATTTATTAACAAGTTAAGCAGAATAATCAGTCCAGATGACACATTATATCGACAAGTAGAAAGTACATTATACCTACATTCATTGTTATCGATAAATTCTTTATATAGAAATAGAGCAGTAAACACAATCCGTGAAAGTGTTATATCGCCATAATTTATGGAAAAACAAATCTGATCATATCATGTTCAATGTCAGCAGGGTTCTTAAGAAGAAAAAAATGTCGGATTCACTGCGTGATAGTCTGTTCATTTTATATCTAACGTTACTTTGGTTTTTAAAGAAATTGTCTCAATAAATTGTAAATTGTCATATTATACTGAAGGTATTGGATAAAATGAACAGATATACATGTTAGTAAGGGAAGTCTTGGTTAAATTGTACCGAATATCATAAACCTATTCAAAATGATGGATTGGCCGAAGTATATTGCGACTCCATATCTTCAGAACTTCTGTCGTGGAACAGTAACGTAATTACATATCAATTAGGAGGGAACGCGACAACACATTGAAGATAAATGGGAGAATACCACCATATTGTATCACAATGATTGCAAATGATAGGTTCAGATGTTTACTAAATTTAGTTTTGATGCAGAAATGCAACTAATTTGTGAAACTTTTCAATTAAGAGAAGAATTTTACATTGACTTTATGGTGTAGTAAAAACATTTTTTAAACACACACAAAATATATTGATTGATTAAAAAAAATATATTATATATATAAGGGTAGATAACTCAGATTATGTAGTTTTATAATAGAATGCAAGTGTAAATTTTTCGAGTTTGTAGTTTATCAACAGTCTCGATATGACAAATTGTAAAACTATTCAAACAAGAAAACCATCGGCCCTATTTATGAAAAACAATAAAAACAATTATGACAGACACCAACCAATGACAACCACTGAGGTACAGGCACATATAGAATATCAGATTAAACGCGACAGTCCGAGTAGATGATTAACAAATCTCTGTATTTATAATTTATTATAACCAAACAACTACACAAATGTCGTATAACCCAGTGAGAGAAGTCAAATAATGGAACATGCGTTTGTTTAAAAGAAATGAAAGTGATACTTTTAAAAATATACAAAAGTTACTATGATAATGACTATTAAAGGTTGATACCATTTTTGAGTTTGCTTCTATTTTTGTTTGTTGTTCATTTTGACAACTATAGTTTTTCTATGTAATTATCAGATTTAGGATATTTCTTTGATTTGTAATGTTTTTTTTTCAATTTCTCTATCTTATATTTTACTGGTCTTGATTTTTCTCTTGTTTACTCTATAAATTATTATTTAATATCACCATTTTTCTTCATTTTCACAAGTACGATTCGGTTCTAAACAAAATATTCATGACCGTAAAAATAAGTGATGTGTACTAATTTAGGGGGGAAAAGCCAATTCAGAGTGCATTGTAACTAACTGAAAGCTACAAAGTTGTACATAAAAAAGTAAAATCACAAAAATACTGAACTCCGAGGAAAATTCAAAAAGGAAAGTCCATATTCAATGGATCAGACTGATCTTTTTTACCTTATATTTTGTTTAATATATATAACGCCAGTGTGTTATTGTGCTATGGTCATTTTTTGTATTCTTTTCTTTCATTTCTGCTTATGTGCTTAAACTTTAGAGTGTCTATACGCCATTTTGTTTTCTTTGTTGACATAGTTTGTTTTCATAGTGATTAGGATTATAACACAATGTTGACTGCTGTACCCCAATTTTTGACATTTTTACCTATTATGTCTGTTTGTTTTGCTCACACAATGTTCTCTATATAATAGAATTATATGCGACTGTCATACAAATGAGAGGTTTAGCTAGGTATAAAACCAGGTTTAATCCACCATTTTCTACATAAAGAAATGCCTGTACCAAGTCGGAAATATGACAGTTGTTTTCTATTCGTTTGATGTGTTGAGCTTTTGATTTTGCCATTTGATTAGGGACGTTCCATTTTGGATTTTCCTCGGAGTTCGGTATTTTTGTTATTTTACTATTTAGTAAATGAATAAATCAATATCAATTTTGCACAAAGTAAAAAAAAATAATGTTTCCTAATTTGTCACCGTTATATAAGACTAGTGATTGGGAAAATGCAACATGCCATCAGTAGTCATGACTGGGTCAAAAAGTTGTGAATCCTAAAATTATCACATTGTTGTCTGTCTCTTCAGACAGTATAAGTAGGTCACATTCGTGAAAAGGAAAACAAACTGAAACGGGCCAAAATATTAGTACAGTTACGACATAAGGAACATATCCGATATCATCTGTGAAACGGTTATTCCATAAAGATTCCATTGATTCCACCCATTTCAAGGTCTTTTACCTTTATAAGAAAAAACTTGTTTTGTTGTTTATATAAGTCCATTTCATTTTTTTTATTTAAAAAAACAGATAAATCCCTCAAATGTCCACTTAAGATTTAACTTACATTTTAGATAGATTTCAATATTCGAGTACTTTTTTATGTTATGTCTTTTTACTCGCCATCTTGTTAGCTATGAAAAGAAAATTGCGCCTAAGATTATGATATGATTTATCTGTAGACATTTTGTTTGTTAATTTGAAATATTACCCACTTACATTTCATGTAAATAAATATTAGTTTTGGTAGAAGCAACAGGCGATAAGTAATCGCAATCAAAATAAAACCACTATGATGTACAATATTGCATCTAAATAAATTGTACAATTTTGAAACGATTGTGCACTTTACGAAAAGGTATGTCGCTGATCAAAATAGCTTTCTTTTTCGTTGCTTGCCAATAAAAACAGGTTGATTTTCTTTTGCATCTCAAGATCAACATATAAATCATCAACGTATACACATTTTTAACAGCAAATCATATTTACAGTTCAATGTATCTGGGGTATACACACAACTCTGGAAAAACTGGTTTGTACATGGCTTTCATGACGCATTAATTTGATGTCTCATGTAAATAAAACTCATCAAAGATACCAGGTTTATAACTCATCAGTGACGCTCGGAATCAAAAAGGTTAAATTACGAAATAAAAAAACGAAGTTGAAGAGCATTGAGTGCAAAAATTCCAAAAGGTTTTGTCAAATACAACTAAGGTGGTCTATTCCTGGGGTAGAAAATCCTTAATACTTCGAAGAATTCAAAATTCTGTAAACAGTTGATTTTATAAATATGACAATATCAATGATAATTCATGTCAGCTCAGAAGTGCTGACTAATGAGCTGGTGATGCCCTCGGGGAGGAAACCTCCACCTGCAGTGGAATCGACCCAGTGGTTGCTAAAAAAATAATCAAAGATACCAGGCTTATAATTTTGTACGCGAGACGCGCGTTTCATCTACAAAAGATATGTATGTTACAGAATTACTCTTGTCCACATACTGAAGCTCTATGTTAATAAGGTGACATTTTACATTGCTTTTTATGACGAGTTAATCTGAAGCCCGGTGTTTGCACTACTGCTAGTAGACTGCTGTTACCGAAAGGTATCATGAGCGCAGAAATCAGTGCTGTGATACTGACATTATTTATAACATACTTTTGTTATTATTAGCTGACAAATTTACAAATTATTCAGGAACTAGATTTTCAACTCTTACGCGCAAAGTTGACCGTAGATGAATTTGGATACTCTTTTAAGTTCCCTTTTAATTTCATACCTCCTATTGTATTCAAGTACTTTAACATTTTTGACTATTTAATTTTTCGCTTTGAGTAATCTTGGTTCTGGTAAATCCAGTGTGATACTTTTTTGTAACAACATGGAACAGTTCTATTCAAAGGATCATAGCCATAACCTTTTTTTCCAGTATACCCCGAATTCTCGACTAATCACCCCAAACAACAGTCTCTATCATTATTTATCATCTAACTGATAGTTAAATTTGTTTCGTCCTTCTTTTTCCGTTAAACAAAATCACAGGATATAAAGCGGACACAAATCAAGAAACTGCTCCTGTATGCATTTAATTATACGGACTTTTAATGAAAATATATGGACATATCGCTTTCGGTGATCAAAAGCCGATCTACACTTAATTTTCTTAACAGACTAATGACAGACATCCAAATATTCATAGAATTTATCCAAAAGGCCACTCATGGGGATTTTGATCAGATGATTACATGTACGTTGTCCTTTGTTTTGATTTTTAATGTTTATTACTTATCAGAAATACAGTTCTTATAATTATCGGTCGTTGGAAGTAAGATAAATTAGAAAACAAAATTACATAACGATTGAATATGCATTTGTCAACGTTAAATTGTCAAACTGAATTTTGCACGTATCCTTTACAATCCAATTCACAAAGTGCGGTCAGTTTTCATATATTGCACAGGTCTATATCCATCTTTAGAGATAACCGAAAGACAATATAATATACAAAATCTATTGTTATCAATTTTGAGCAAAACACTTGTAGAAACATACATTTTGATATACGTTCAGCATTAAATATTGTACTCTTTGGTGAAAATTATAATACTTAACGCCATGAAAAAAACGACAAAAAGACACAACAGTTTACAAAAACTCAACATAGAAAACTAAGACTGAGCAACACAAACACCCCCACAATAAATCGGGAGTGATAGCAGGTGCTCCGAAGGGGCAGATCTTGCTCCATATGGGGCACCCAACGTGTTACTAATGTAAGTACAAATTCGGTGATGTCATATTCCAGGAAAAGAAGACGTGATTAAGATTATATTGTCATAAGGTATCGCTTAAGACAGGTCCTATTGAAAACAAAAAAATGAAAATATCTCCAAAAGTATTTTAAAGCCACTTTTTAAGTTAGAAAGTGAACAAGTAAAATGAATATATCAAATGAAATCCTTCAGATGTTCACAAGACATAAGTCTGTAAGATATTAGTATTTTTATTTTCGAATTGTGTCTTATGCATTGGTGTAAGGGCTTCAAACTTTTTGAATGTAGTTGTAAACTTTGTCCTCAAACCAATAATTGCATGACATAAAAATTATTAATTAACTATCGGGTTTGTACTTACATGAGGTAAACGAAGGGTGCCATATATGGAGCAGAATCTGCTTACCGTTTCCGGAGCTTCTGAGATCATCCCCGGTTTTTTGTGGGTTGGTGTTGCTCAATTTTTAGTTTTTCTATTTTGTGTTTTATGTACTGTCTTTATGTCGTTTTTCGATCTTTGCCATGGCATTGTCAGTTTATTTTCGATTTATGAGCATAATATTCCTTTGGCATCTTTCTTTTGCCTCCCTTTTAATTAAGTTGAAATTTTATACTTCCGAAAGGTAATAATTTCATTATTGGATGTCCTTTGTTGATCCAATAAAGTACACAAATATTCAACAAAATAAAATAATTAACACAAAATGACTCGAGACAGACTTTGAAGATTGAACTTGTAAATACCAATGCAACCTTGAGATAATCTGTTGTAAAGTTGTAAAATTGAAATAAAAACAAGTTATGTAGTCAGTTACTTCATGCATCAACGGGCTTTCCGGTAATGCTCACGTGGATCAAGATTTGACGAGCCATCCTATATGGATGTTGAAGCTGTCTAATATAAGTTATATGGTTCGCTACTGACCCCCTACGGATCCATAGAGGGTTAGTAAAATCCATAGGGGTGAGGCCGAAGGCCGAATCTCCTATGGATTTTATTCACCCTCTATGGTCCGTAGGGGGTCAGTAGTGAACCGTACAACGAATTTATCGCCCGCGAGACTTTTTCCGCTGCGTTTTGTAGAGAAATAAACAATGAAACACAACAACATTAATAGATGACGTCACCATTAACAGTAGACGTGACGTCATGAACCCCCTATGAAATTTACTAACCCCCTACGGATCCATAGGGGGTCACCACGTGACGGCGTTAAACCAATCACAACGTGATAATTTACCCGCGGTGCGATAAGAAAATTTAGATCCATGAACTACTATGATGATAAATAATCTAAAGTCAGTATATCAAGTTTATAGATTAATAAAATGATATCGCATGGATGACACATTAAAACATTTCATCAATACAGAAAATTATATCTTTTTATTGTACCTTTGGAATAGAAAACCACTGTTTTCAGTAGTTTTTAAAAGGAAGGGGATTCAAAATGAATGAGTGGTAGAGGTGTTATATATTGAATTAATTTATTAATTTATTCTAGGGAAAAATAACAATGTTTGTAAAACTTTTGGCATAACGAGCTTGAAATAAAATCATAATTATGGAAAAATATTCCCCACAGAGGATAAAAACGCAATATAATCGAGAATACAATGATGACAAATGAAAAAAAGACAAGATCATTCGCTTCAAAATAGTATAATACCTCAAAAGGTAAGAAGTGCCACTAATATGCCTTGACATTTTATCAAAAATTATGAGAAGCAAGATAAATATTCAGGTAAAAAGATATAGCAATGCTTTACGAGAATTAAACATTCAGTATAGATACATATAACTTGAATCATTCTTAAGTATTTAGTATTGGTTTGCATGTACCAACGTTTATGGTACCGTAATAAAGTGTTAAAGAGTTTATTTTCTTTAAGTTATTTCTATTGTTAGTTCTCTAACATACCGTCCATTTTTCGGAATGGAATATTGCTAAACTACTGTTGCCTTTATTAAGTGTAGTATCTGTTTCATTAAAAAAATATTTCTGTCATTCAAATATTTTTGTTGCTCGTGTCGTATTTATTCATTATTTTATTATTAGTGATTGCGCATCTGTCTACTTTAAAAAAAAACCAATAAAATCACAGAATTCTTTACCCCTGAACAATAATCAATGAGGTCACTTTTTATCATTTGCTTTATTGCAGAAAGTTTTTTTTCATATAGGAACTTATAAAAGACAGCTGCGTCGGAATTCCTGGAAACAAATCAAGGTTATATATACCTGACGAAACAAATTGAATTAGTTTATCTTCTGCAAGCATTCACTGTATTATACCATATATAATTGTAATAAAAAGGTAATTACTACGCTCATACGTAGTACATTTAGGTACACTAATGGACATGTTAGAAGAACTATTGGTATTAATGACCGCATAAATACCAGCAGTGATATCGACACAGTGATTTTTAAAAGTCCACAAGATACCAGGTTTCTAATTTTGAAGGTCAGGCGTACGATTCGTCTACATCAAACTCATCAGTGGCCCCTGAATCAAATAAATAAGAAGGTCAACTCAATTACGAAGTTGAAGAACCCGAAACAAAATCAGAAAAATTGTGCCATTTCCAGGTGAGACCATCTATGTCTATGCGTATGAAAAGCATAGTGTTTCCAACGAGTCTAACATCTATAGTCAAAAATTCAACAAAGAAATAACTAGCACTAATTTTTCATGTCAGCATAATTCCCAAAACCTGTGCCAAATCATGCTTAGACGATCATGCCGTAGAGTAGAACAATCATGTTGTTCTCAATGATTTCGGATCAAAAGAGACAGAGGTGAAGTGCATTTGCAACCAAATGGTCAAGACTGGAAGAATTCACGTTTTAAATGAATTGTATATTTTTTCTATTGACAGAAAAAGCAAAGAAAAGAATATGATCAATGTTATTGCAATTAGGCGAATGTTAAACCAATGACTATTTATAGCTACTCAATGTATCATAAAAGGTAGATTAGTACCGATTGTATTGGATACAGGAAAGTTAATACTTAACTTTGAGTTCTTCGTTATTGATTTTGTGACTGGAATAAACTGATTTCTTTTTTTATTTCTTAAGACGCTTATGAAATGTAAGGGTTTTATACAAAAAGTCAAAGAAGGACGTTTGACATCATTTAATCCACATCTTTTTAAGTCAACTTAACCATTTAAGATGATAAAGTATTTACTTCACAGTAGTTATCTTTTGTGTATTGATTTGGAGCAAAAATGTTAAATTAATATTCAATTATAATGTAGACTTTTCAGATAAGATGATTGATTAGGTATCACTTACAAACAAGATGTTACCGCACATAAGTGCATCATAACTCTACACAATAAACTGTTTTTACTGACGGAAGCCAATATCTGCATATTAAAATGTATTATATTGCACTGCTTGGTATTCTTTGAATTATTTAACAAAGAATTGAATTACATATATATATAAAGTTGTCTTTATTCATCTTTGCAATTTTAAAATGCAACAGATCGCGTCTGATAAGCTTAATATTAAGCGCCATACATGACAGTATTAAAACCTTCCCCTTTATAGAATAAATACTATAGGTTTAATGTAAACACGTCCAAACAAATGATTTTAATCTATTATGTTTCCGTTAACCGATCATACGACTGAAAAAATTTATATAATAGCATGCAAAATGTACATTCAATTTGTTGCTGTCTTGTTACATGTACTATAATACTTTTTTACAACATAATAATCTGACACGTGTCAACAGTTACGTGTTAATGTTCATTTTGTAAACGTAATTTGCTTTGCGCTTATAATTGGTAGCCTAGCTGATTTACTGTAATTGTTTTTTTTTTTTTATTTTATATTTTTATCTAATTCAATAATTTTCCAACACAATGCACAATGACAATTCACAGTTATATTGAGTACCGAAAGCAGAACAAAAAAAAAATAAATAAAAACATACACTATTTGAAATAGGCCTATCAAGTCAAAATAATATGATATTTTCTTACGGCGTAGCTCTTCATATCGTCTTCATATCACTTTAACTTCTATACAAAAATAAATAGTGGATAATAGATTGCTTTAAAATCTCCAATGGATGATGCTGAAAATGTTATACCAATGCAACCTTGAGATAATCTGTTGTAAAATTGTAAAATTGTAAAACTAAACACACATAAACAATCTGAAGACTATAAATGGATAATAATCCCTCATCACAACCTTGAAGGGAGATTCTATACTTACTCCATTAAAGGTAAAACCAAATGAATAAGTCACAATTCTTAGATTCACAAATATCAGAGATCAAGCCTACTGTGTTGATTTGACACTACTCTTAACTAGCAGCCGTCAGTTTGTTTGAAATCAGATTTTGGCATCTGTCAGAATAAAAAAAACAGGTACTCAAAAGAAAATGCAATTTGTATTGCGTCATTATCACAGAGCTGTAAACTGTCCCATCTAAAAGTGCAAAAATCTACAACATCCATAGATGTTTTAAAGTATTGTTCATGGTGAGCAGGCGACTGACGACAACATGGTACTATGTGTTTCGTTAACTTTTTTTTAAAGTTCTCATAATATATGTACAAGCATGGAAGACATTTGCCGTACTTTATGTACACATTTAGAAAATTATTAGTATTTACAAGCTTGTGAAACTTAAGTCTATTTTCAGCATCATTTGTGAAGAAGTGAACCTATATTTTGTACTGAACTCTTCCTACATTTTACTTACCACCATTAGATCTAAACCAATTCTAGAATGTGTCTAAATAAGTAAAAAGTGAGCATCTTACGTTATGTACAAATTCGCAAATTTATAGAATGGTGAAACTACATCAATATTCAGCATAAAATTGAGAATGGAAATGGGGAATATGTCAAACAGCATTCTCTATGAAGATTACCATTTTTGTGTTACCAATTCCTCTTACTGTTTTTACCTGTTGCATTTTTTCTAGAATTATCGTATATCGTGACAATGAAATTATGCATCTCACTTTGTGTAGAAACTTGAAGATTTGTTTTTTTATATTTCGTTTATGGGAAGGGGAGAGGGATTTACATGATGGTGATACTTAGCCATTTTAGTAGTATTTTCCATGGGAGGTACCCATTTAGTGTAACCAACTTTCATAGTCTTCAAGCCTTAACGTTAACATTCTTTGTTTGTTTCAAATATTCGTTGAAACATGTAATCTTTGAACCTATCTGTGCGTATAGATGCGGATAATTTTCGTATGTTTAAGTTATTTCTACAAAGATTGTAGTTTTCCATAGTTTTTGGCTTATTATAAAAACAGTAAATATTCTCTAATTGCAATCTCTCAAATAGATGATCCCTGAATATATGTAATACTAGTTTCATTGCCATATCTATGACCTTTCAAATAACATTCCGTAAGTATTGCAACCTAGATGCTTGATTCTTTGAGACCATTTTTGTGGACTAAAATAATTGTGTCGTTTAAAGGAAATACAATTAGATAAGTTTAGCGCTATTCCACTAATATACAGTAAACATACAGTTTACTTCTAATTATGTAAATAATTAAATGTGTGTGTCGATTTTGAAACAGCTTTCCCTCTAAATATGTTTTCTGCTCTTTGGTCGGGTTGTTGTCTCTTTGACGCATTTCCCGTTTCCATTATCAATGCTGTATGTAGTAATGTGTACATTAATTATTAAGAAACCGCTAAAAGGTACTAGGAGTGTAAAACTAAAACGTCTATTTCATATTTCACTGTAGGACGACTTTTTTCATTTGTTTGTTTTTTGTTTGAAGCAGTGTTAAGAACAAGTCAAATGAAAGGATACTGTTGGTTATAACTGGAAAATGCGAACATTTAGAAAACACAAAAGCTGAAATACCTATTTCCATTTCATTTTTTTCTTCAGAATCATATGTTTAAATTTTAACCATATCCGGACGAGCTAGATATGTCAACAAGCTATTGATACCTTTGCAAGACTAAATTTTAAAGGATTTTTTTTTTTATATATATATAGTTTTAACGCTGCGTTAACCATAATTATTTTTTTCTCTATAAGGGAGTGACGAAACCCCTTGGCAACTCTCAACCTGCCACTCTTTATTATTTCGGGAATTCCTCGTTTTCGTGGTTTCTATCATATTTTTTTTCTCTCTAACTGACAGAAACGGCCGTTATTAACGTCTGTTTTCATTCAAACAAACAAAAATGATGAAAAGATGTTGTTTCTTCATTTTTATGATCTAAACTGTTGAATTTTTTTGTCACGTCAAACTTACAGGCAAATACTTTTTGCGTGAACCCCTGAGGGATTCACGTCTATATATTGGTGAGTTTTGGAAACTTCTATGGGCCATTCGATATCCTCGGAAACAAGATTCTCGGAACGTCTCGAAAATTTTCGATCATTTATACAGGTAGTTATCTTCGATACGGTCCCTCTATTGATATGTTACCACGTGACATTGTATTATATTTCGACAATCAAATTAAAGTTCATTTATAGATCGGAAAGTTTAAACTTAAAAAATAGATAGCAGTAAGAAAGCCATTTATATATTCCAACCTATTTGCTTTTGACAGAACATATGCGTTTTTATTTGAAAGTATATTAAATATGAGGTATAATGATATTGCAATTATATATTTTGTGTTTTGAGACGGTCCCTGTACGCGTTGTATGTGTAGTATTTAATAGAACGTCTATTGTGCATTGTGACAATAAACATGGGAATGATATACTGACATTAAATTATGTCCCAGAATAAACTGATTATTTTTGAACATTTAACATGTCATGTCTGTAATCCCATCATAACCTGAGCAAATGTCGGAAATCAAGAAGAAAATAAACAAAACAATATTACTGTTAAAATTTTTTATCTTAGGTCGGAAAACAGAAAGATAATTAAACAAAACATTATTCTGTCTAGAATAGTTATTTTCATTAATAGATACAAACAGACCATGAGAATATTCATTAAAATCATTAAAGTTTAAACTGAAACTAAATTTATCATTAATAGAATATAATTAATAATGTTATATTATCACTTCGCAGGTTTTAATAGTGAATACATTTATGAAAATCATGTGCAACATATGAGTACCAATTATCAGGAATAAAAACAAATAAATTAGTATCTAATGTTTAAACTGTAGGGAGTGAAAAAAAATATTTGTATGGTTATAATTCACAAGAATTTTGAATCCCTGCATTTCACAAAAACGCAATTAATAGTTTACAATAATCATAATTACTACGTATACGTTACTAATTTTCTGCCGTTTACGTATGGTTGTATAAGTCTCTGCTTATATTTTGTATAGAAATACAATAGAACGTTAAACTTGAAGAAGAGATTGATTCTATAAAAAAAAATGCCATTAGTAAATACTTGACGTTTTTGTTTATTGATAGTATATTCTAAATTTCTGGAAAAGATTTATTAACAACTAGGAATGAATGTTATTTAAATTTTAATTCTTTTTTTTTAATAGTTCAACCTTATAGCATCCTAATCTTTGCAATGATTGTGCGATTTTTAAAATTGTATGCATTGTGTTGACCAGCTCCCCTTCAAACGTCTTGCCGTTTATATACATAATATTACTATTATTATTAAACCCTGTTCACACGACACACACAACAAAATCGGATATAAAATCTGGTTTTATAACAATGTCGGTTTGCGTTGACACAAATTCCGGATTGAATGGCAATGAATTCGGAGTCAAACCACTTGAGGTAGGCAGTTTGACATCCGAATTCAACTAACATTAGATTTGAACCTAGAATAAATATACGTGATGACGCAAATGCATATTCTTATCCGGAATATCAGTGCGTATGCTTACTATTTACTATTTCTTGTGCAAGAAAACTACGTGCATGCGTAAACATTGATTTCATTCGTGGTAGGTGATTTTTTGCGTTTCTTATCTAAATCTAGGACACGGTAATAAGAGCTTGACGTGATTTTTAAGCATGCTCATCATTGAGGTACTCTGACATCTAGTTGTTTTTCTAATCTTTTTCTTTTATGTTGAGTGACTGTCCTATTATAAACTTTAAAACTTTAATCCTGACCACGTGTCCATGATGAGTTTATTGATTTTTACCAAATATAAACTTTTTATATAGATTTGTTCTTTTGAGTGCATGTTCGGGTATTCACAAGACTTATGAAAACAAGATATTTTTCAAAATTAAGTTTTTCTGTCAAATATTTTAATTGATTTAAGTTACTTCAGGAAATCCTTAAAATTTGAAATGTTTTCTCTGACCAAAATAATTGTCAGTATATAAGAGGTTCAAATGAAGCTGGTGTGTTACTCTCAAGAACAAAATACGAAATCTTCTTATAATTTGTGTCACAGAGTTACACTTCACATGGAAATTGGACTTTTAATTTCTCTGCACCACCTCTTCCATGAGTACAGACAGCTTCAATGAGTATAAGAATAATTTAAAGCATCCAGGAAACAAAATGTGAAGATATGAACGCATCCAGATTATAAAGCAAACTGAGTGCTGAACTTTATAACTTGATTGGTCTGTGCAATTTGCTTTAGACATCCGGTTTTCAGAAATTAAGAATTTTAATAAGATGAGATCTTTGTACATAAAACACGGAGAAAAAATGATTTACACTCCCAAGTAATAAATATAATAGTCAAGCCTTAAAAGGTTATTTCAAATGGTATCTGTATCCAATTTTCTATTTACAACTAAAATCCAACAGTGATTTTAATTGACCTTTGCAAGAATCTACACACAATAACATATTTTCAATAAAGGTGTTTTAATATTCCATTACCTCATTCTATTAACATTCAATTATTTCAAATCAAAAGCAAAAATAAATTCAGCCAAAAAAATTTGGTGACCAGTCAGCGGTCTCGGGCTCAGGTATTGATTTTCTTTTTTTAAAGAAAGCAACTTATTTGTTCCTTTCACTGATTTATATATATATTTATTTTCCAATTGACTATACAACCTGCACATATGCAATAGATTTGATCCGCATATTTAACATTTCATGTTCCAAAGTAAATGAACGTAATAAAACTTTGGTAATTTGTTTTTAATAGTCATAATTTGTATTTCTTTTGAAACAGCTTTCCGAGTATTGCACATCAATGAAACTTTACTTGATGCCTGATTAATAAGAAATTGATTGCACAGTATGCATGCAGGTAATGTATAATTCAGATTTTTCCAAGGTACATATCATTTTGAAAAGGATCAATTCACCCTCTTGAAACGTCAATTAAGTATTACTTAACATTTGCATGTTAGGATATTCTAAGACAATATTCTTCACTAAACAAATATGTTTGCTTTAAATCAAATTGATTTTCGTTGTCTGTCGAGTTTGTATCTATAGAAACATTACAAGGATAAAACAAAGATCAACATATCTACGAACAAAATAAACCCTTATCAAAGAGTGCACGATTGGTAATAAGCTTAGTACTTTCTTCGAGGTAATAGTTAATTTGTTCTGGTTCATGATAAGCTGAAAGCTGATTTTTTAATTTACATTTGGAAATTTCTTAAAACTATGACATTGCTATTTACAAATACGAACAGAAACTTTCTCTATGCTAAGTTCATGATTTGTCTCATCTCTAATTTATTGTAGTTGCATCTAGCAGCTATAACCATATATTCAATCAAATGAAATGGTTTAGAAAAATTGTCGATACGTAGAGAAAAATCGTCTAGTAGGTTTTATTCAATTTATAATTTTCTCATATATATTGTATTCCGATGGTTTTAAAAACATGTTCCTTACCCTAGGGGTTGACTCGGATATAATAGAAATATATGTTCACTTTGACTTTTCCCTTCCTCTTTCGAACCTCGTCGAGACCCTTCAGTTGATGTCCTTGTAAGAAAACGTCACTCTCTTAATAGAAAAAGGATATGGGGTATTCATCCATGACCTATAATCAGTACATGCACAGCAAAAAACACACAAAAAGCCAAGGAACAGCGCTTTTATTGCTGTTCTTCATCTGAAAATATTAATGGGGCCTTCAACACGGAGCAAAAAAAAAAAAAAAAAAAAAAATCTCACCTCACTGCACGTATACGAACTACTATTGTAAGAAATCTTTGAGGGGCATTTACACAAATGAGTAGGTGTGGCATGTGTGCCAATGAGACAATCTTCCTTATTGTAAAGCAAAATTTATGAACCTAGCGTATTATAAAAATAAGAGGACAATAATCCACCAGAGACCACAGGGAATGATCATTTTTTAAATAAAACTTCGGTGAAAAATATGCTTACTGTTTCGTTTGTTCTTTCGTGTATTTATAAAGGAAATGTGTATCACTGAACGTCAAGTTAACAAGAATCAATAAGCATACAAAACTATAATTAAAGCAAAGTGTAACCATCCAATCTTAAATTTGCAATTGTTATCAGAAATATATTCAGTGATAGCATGATATAAGCTTAAACAAATGAAATATTTTCCTCGTTTAAATGTTCATATAACTAAATCAAATCGAGTTGCGTTGGTAATTTTGCTGCAGTTTTAAATTTCTGATGGATTTATTGTATACAACCCTGTAATGAGTTCATCCATTTTTTTTTCTATTTCATGTAATTATAGACTTAATTTGAGAAAATATCTTTGCATATGTTTTATCCTTATGACAATTAAGAAAGAAACATTTATTCCACATTGACTATAGCTAGCTGACTGTAAAACAAGTCTTTCATAGCATTATGTACCAGATTTTTATTTAAAATGTGTACGTTTAAGTTCGGTAGGAGACCAGGTGACATTTTTTCTATACTTTCCAACTCTTTTCGTTGGTAATTTATAAAAAGCTAGAATGTAAAATGCGATACAACCAGAATGCACTAAAATAAGAAGATTAATTAATTCTTCTTTAAGTATCGAAAATTGTTCATGTGCGTAAATAGGGACACATTTGGTAACAGCAGCTGTTGATGTAGACAACGACAAATCAAAGATTATGTTTACATGTAATACGAACTTTGTAAGGTAAAGGGTTACTGGTTGCATGTGTTGACAGGAAAGTTTTCGTGGTATCTTTATGCCTTATAAAATGTCAAAATAAATATTGTGATAAGGAGTGGTATTCCACCTTCCTCAATAGATACAGCCAGGTCATCATGATATAATTAAGGTCGCTGAAGTGTCCTTAAAATTCAAACAAACAAACAAACAAATCGTGATAAGGACACTAAACATCATAATATTACAGCTGCTTAACAATAGGCACAATTATTTCGAAAAAACAGGGTTTTTTAATTATGATGGACTTTTGTCCTTAAGAGAAAATGGAATAGAAGAGACAAAAGTAATTTAGTGTAACTTACATGAAATTTCCATTTTTTTTCTTTCTGTACTCAATTCAATCTATCGTTCTTACTTTTTTTCTCAATCAATATAGATGCGATGCGAATGCTTACTCTCAATGGAGAATTGTGTGAAATAAACACTTAATTTCTACATTTTTTTTAACAATTCATTTTATTCAATGTTGGGTTTTAAAATCAGTAAACAAAAAAAAAGTTATTGATATGTGAAATCATATAATGAAAAAAATATCTATAATAGTTGAACTCATCATTGAAAAGACAAACGTATAATTTAAGAATCAAACTAAAAAAATTTAACTTGAAACCGAATAATAATAGTTTAATTTTTGTTACATTCAACATAAACTAAAGACGAAAAATGAAGAATATATAGGAACATTATTAGAAATGCATTCCTCAAATGCGTCCAAATTTGTATGAATTGTATCAAGTCCGTGTTGGTTTTTTTTTTCGATTTTAAACCCCCGAAGTAATTTGGATCAAATTACTTTATTACAAAGGGGGAGATACGAAGGGTAATCAAAAGTCATACTTTAAAGAAAAACTGATAACACAATGACCAAATTAAAACGACGAACAGATGAGTAACAGCCCGCAAAACACTGCACAGAAACCGTACGATTTAGAAACACGAACCCCTTACCAAAAACGGGAGTGAACTCAAATGCTCTTGAGAAGTAAGCAGTTCTTGCCCCTCTAGCGACACCCGTCGTGTAGCTCATAATGAGTAAAAATATAAGGATATTTTGCATTCAGCAATGTCAAAGTTGAGGAAAAGTAGACAGGATTGTTAGGGCGACAAAACAAACATATACGTGGTCACCCGGAAACGGTCAACAACACCACTATAGAATTTGTAAAAATTTCGAACAGACGACTTCAAATTTACTATTATGAACCTATGGTTCAATAGTTCCTTTGTAAGAAGCAACCCTTTATTGCGGAAACTATGATAGGAAAAGCCAATCCTTTGAAGATCGTTTCAACATATAATATATGCATGTGCTGGAACATTGCTACAAAGAAATTGAAAGGTCGTAATGGGAAATTTGAAGTAATCTCTTATGTTGTAAAGTTCACTTTTTGTCCGACCCCCACTTAGTGATTTAAGATGATAACACAATGTTGACTGCTATACCCCTACTTTTGACATTTTTACCTATTGTGTCTGTTTGTTTTGTTCACGCATCGTTGTCAATATAATGGAATTTGATGCGACTGTCATACAAGTGAGAGGTTTAGCTAGCTATAAAACCAGGTTCAATCCATCATTTTCTACATAAAAAATGCCTGTAGTCAGGAATATGACAGTTGTTATCCATTCGTTTGATGTGTTTGAGCTTTTGATTTTGCCATTTGATTAGGGACTTTCCTTTTTTAATTTTCCTTGGAGTTCAGTATTTTTGTGATTTTACTTTTTTCAATCAGATTGCAAAAATCTATTCTTATGTTTAAAGTTGTACGTATGCCAGATTCTGTCACAATAATAATTAATGTCTTCAGTATTTTTTTCGGTCTGTAATAACGATTTTTTTACAAACAACAACGAACCAATGCAATTTGTTATAAGAAATATTTTCCTTGTTAATAATCTGCAAATGAGATATACCATAAGATTTCACAATTAAAAAAAGTGTCGTCATGTAGAATTAATCACGAAACATTGTTACAATCAACTTTTTGTTGAAAATATTACGTAAGACATAATAAAATCTAATGATATTATTATTTTTGGTTAGACTATGGAATGTTTCGTTATTTTAACTATTTTGATGTATATGTGATTTATATGTTTATTTCGCTGTTGAATGAGTACAGTAGGGCCTCAATGAAAATAAAATAATTTCTAAAAATTATAACAAAATACCGAACTCAAAGGTAAATTCAAAAAGGGAAAGGCCATAAAAACTGACAATATCAAACGTCAGACTTTATCAACCAACAGAACGAATCATGGAAAACAACTGGCATATTACCGACTTGGTACAGGTATTTTCTTCGAAAATGATGGGTTAAACCTGGTTTTCTAGCTAGCTAAACCTCCCACTTGTACAACAGTTGTTATAGTTGTTATAGTTCCGTTATATTGACAAAAATAGGTGAGCAACCCAAACAGACATGATAGGTTAATGTGACGATAATTGGAATTAAGCAGCCGTTACTGTCTTTATAAACAGAATCTATCATTATTTTTTTCATTATTATTACCGACATGTCCATGAGAGAACTAACAAAGGTCTGCGTTGGGAATAGGACGTTTTGGATTTTTTTCGACAATAAATGTCTCTGCAGTGATGCTCGAAGCATACTATTTAAAAAATAACTTGTGTATTTGTTTTTGTTTTTTAAAGTTTGTGGTCTTAGAACCCGAAGAGCTGAAATGTAAAACATGTGTCGTTCAAACTTTATTATATAGTTCTCGACTCATTTTGGCATAGATTTGGTTTAAGGTATTCATATACTTCATTGAGCTCACCGATTTTAAGGTATGTTGTTATTGTGTGCATGTAATGGTGTGCTATGCATATAACAATTTGAATATTTATAACTGCACCATGCAATAAAATAGAAATGCAGTGTAATTAGTTCTTAATTATTAATTAAAAGTTAATTATGGTGCATTTAGATGTAGCAAGTTTTCTGTTTTGGGAAATATTCTAATTACAAATAAGTATTAACGTGACATTTGTAAGGATAGATTTCATGATATTTTACGTAAATTGTTCATTTCACACATTAAATGCCAATAAAAAGTCATTAGATATACGCTAGAGTCGGCGATCAAACAGAATTCCTTTGTTTATTAGGGTTTTCCATTCTATTGAAATGTTATCGCCTTAAGCCAGATAACAAAAGATTTTAAAAATTGCAAGATGTAAAGTTTTCAGAAATTGTTAGATTCAGATAACTTTCATCCCTGCCTTAATTTGAAAACCAGTAAACATTCCAAAATACACCCGTAAAGGACAAAACGGAATTAAAAGGAAACTGGAAGTCGAACCCAGACGGATAAAAACTCACTTTTTGCTTCTTCAAAGAAGCACATGTAAAATGTGCCTACTTACTAGTAATGTGTTTGAGAAGTACACGCCATCAACATCCATGAGGAATTACCCTCTATCTATTGCGTCATTTGGTGAATAAGAAGGAAGTATAGGTACCTGGTAGAACCTAAGCTTCGCGTTGGTATTGTTAAATCAGGACTAACCACTTGCAAGACCGCAATAATGTAGGTAGTAATTGTATTCTTTGCAATAAACGAAGGTCTTGATGGGATTTTTACAGGATATGGAATAATGGGTAAAAAAAAATAGAGAAAAATAGAGAAAAATAAGCTAAATAAATAAAGAAAAGAGAATAATGGGATGTTAAAAAATGAAGAATAGAGATAAATAATGGAAAAACGGCTTGAAAAATGAAAGTATACAGAACTCAGGGACCCAATCAAGACCCTCAAAACAGTGATTGTATGAATTTCATTTACTAAGTGTAGTGTAAATTGTTTAAAACTAACAATATGTGTAAGTTGCAAATTTTCAGTTAAACTTATAGATAGCACTAGGCTGGAACTGCACTTCCTGTGTTACATCCAACCTACAGATTATATTCTTTCACTCAATCAGTAACCTACCGTATTGCACTCGAATAGATAATGGATCATTTAAATATCGTGACAGTGACTTGCATCTGCCATTTCATCGCTTCCGAAATCGTTTATATAGTCCGAAGATTTTATAAAATGAGCTAAAGATTAAATGTGTCTTCGATCTTTGACTTTTCAATGTATTAATTGAACACGATCATATTGAAATATATTCTACCTCCGGTTGCCACGACATTTAAACAATACACATCGTATTAACGGCTTCCATATTAAGGAATTGTATTACAAAATATATATTTTTAATCTTTTAGTGTAATATATGACGACTTTACTATTATTTTATTTATTAATATTACTTTTACTGTTAAGTCTGGGGTTTTTTTTTTGTGATATCCATTTTACGTGACTCTGTATTTATGTATTTCTTCATACTTTGAACGACAAAATTATTTTATGTCTACCTTTGCGAATTTCAAACGCGCGATTTTACGCCAGTACTTAAAACATTCCATCCTTTATGGGTGGATTTTACATAGATAAATAAAATCGTATAATATAAGCATAATAAGGATGTTAAATTTGATGTATGCCTTTTTGTGCTTCTTCGTTACATTTGTTTGTTTTTATAGTTATTAAGATGATAACACAATGTTGACTGCTGTAACCCTATTTTTGACATTTTACCTATTGTGTCTGTTTGTTTTGTTCACGCATCGTTGTCAATATAATGGAATTTGATGCGACTGTCATACAAGTGAGAGGTTTGGCTAGCTATAAAACCAGGTTCAATCCACAATTTCCTACATAAGAAAATGCCTGTACCAAGTCAGGAATATGACAGTTGTTATCCATTCGTTTGATGTGTTTGAACTTTTGATTTTGCCATTTGATTGGGGACTTTCCTTTTTGAATTTTCCTCTGAGTTCAGTATTTTTGTGATTTTACTTTTTGTAGTAGACCAATACTATATATGTTCCATCTATGATACGAAAACCATTCAAACAAAATAATACATTACTTTTTTTTATATCTAGAGTCTATTGCTAACGTTGAATTAAGTATTTTAAAATGAAACAAGGATAAAGATAAGCTGTTTACTGTTATTGACATTATGTATCAGAAACTAAGGTGAAAAATGACGTGTTTCCAGGTTTTTACCGCAAATTAATGTTTTCTGTAAAATGATTTGAAAAAATCATTTAGAGTATGTCAGATACGTATGTAGGTATGTTTGTTATATAAAGATACGGACTATATAGAGCGTTTGCTGAAGACCGAGTTTGTTTTCTACTGTTCCCTCAAGGGGCTGAAATGGCATGGTTCAATGAAGAGCAAAGAGAAGCTATGACTTTCAAACTTGAATTTGATGTTTATGCCATGGGAATAACAATTTTAATATTGCTGCTACGAATTAATTATAAAGACATTTAACAAACTGAGTGAAATTATATATATTGAGGTTTTTTCCTTGTTCAAGCTATAGACAGGGATTGTTTTTGCTCCTTAAGGAATCAGCCGAAACATTATTTGACTCTATGATTACCTTTCCAGCGAACGTTCCATATTGCAAATTTTACTAATTAATCTCAATATCTAATCGATTTGCAGAGGTACTCAGAACTAGATGTTCCCTTTATCAAGGAGGAATTTATTTGTCAGTAATTTGCCTCAAAGTATTTAGTGTAGACATAACAATAGCAATGAATCAATTTAATTACATTTCACGCCTTTTATATATTTATAGTCTGTGTTTTTATCTAATGTTATGGTGTTTCTATCAGTCATTGCGTGTCAGTAATGATTATGCGTTATATCG
Organism: Mytilus coruscus; assembly: GCA_017311375.1. Taxonomy (NCBI): domain Eukaryota; kingdom Metazoa; phylum Mollusca; class Bivalvia; order Mytilida; family Mytilidae; genus Mytilus; species Mytilus coruscus. The sequence continues at coordinate 55,448,629 of CM029601.1, forward strand.
ATATTGACTAGATTATTATCTGCTTTTACATGTTCACATAGAAAACATGATCATATGGAAAATATAACCAAGGCATTTTAATCATAACTTCCCTAACAATACTGTACAATCAAAATAAGTAATTGAATCTGTGATTTGAACATTTGATTTTCATGTTTCAAAAAGATGTGTATGTGATTTACATTTTAATTGTTCCCTCTTACTATGTGTTTAACATTTCATATTTTATCTCATTCCTTCCAAAATCGTTAAATTTAGGTTGTTCATTCTATGTCCTTTACATTTCATGTTTTTGTATATTTGGCATTGTTTTATGTTTGGTTCTTCCCTCTATAACTATTTTATGTTTTTCCACCTCTATATGTCTTGCCTAATGTCTTTGGGACTGCTTATTTTTGGTTGTTCTTCTATGCGTTCTATGTAATGACTTCGGGACTGTTTATTGTTGGTTGTTCCCTTGTGTCGTGTCTAAAATCTTCGGGACTGTTTACTTTATAACTCTATCCACTTAATGTTTATCTAATAGCTTCTGGACCGTTTATTTTGAGTTTTTTTCTTTAAGGGACAGGTTTTTATGGTCCTTCTTTGTGTTGTGTCTTTTATATTTAGGACTGTTGGTTTTTGTTTGTTTCCTCAATGTATTTTACCGCGAACTTACAGGTTTTCGTATATAAGCTTTATAAAAGAGAGGCGAAATATACCAAAGGGACTTTCAAACTCATAAGTCGACAACAAACTGACAACGCCGTGGCTAAAAAGTACACAAAACACAACATAGAAAACCAAAGACTGTGCAACACTAATCCCACCTACATTCTAATGTTGCTCTTTCTGTATGTGTTCACATTCGAATTTCTCTCTCTCTCTCTCTCTCTCTCTCTCTCTCTGTGCTTACATTCTAATATCGCTCTCTGTGCTTACATTCTAATGTCGCTCTCTATGTATGTGTTTACATTCTTATGTTGCCCTCTTTGTATGAGTTTACATTCTAATGTTGCTCTCTATGTGTTTATATTCTAAAGTTGCTCTCTCTCTCTCTCTCTCTCTCTCTCTCTCTCTCTCTCTCTCTCTCTGTATGTGTTTACATGCTCTGTTATGTCTTTATGTTCTAAGTCTATACTTTTTATACGCCCCAAAATTTTGACGGGACGTATAATGGTATACAAATGTCCGGCGTCCGTCTATCCGTCTGTCCTTCTGTCCGTCTGTCCGTCGTGAACATATCGCACCGTAACTTGAGAACTTGAGAACAACTTATGAAACTTCAGGAAACTTAACATAGTTGTTTCTTATGATGGTCAAACGATCTGTATACTTTTTGGTAAAAATAAGTTTAAACTTTTTGAGTTACGGGACTTTGTAACTAAAACAGGGGTGTGGTTTTTTTTTTTTTTTTCACATGTCGCGTCGTATCTCAAAAACTATTTATGATTATTGCTTAAAACTTTACACACTTCTTAGTTATATTAATCTAAATCTGTATACTTTTTGGTGATGATTCAAAATTTTATTTTAGAGTTATTGAGTTTTTTGTAAAAAAAGGGGGGTTCACATGTCGCGTCCGTATCTCAGAAACTATTTATGATTATTGCATAAAACTTCACACACAAGACAACGGGTGTATCATGCGCTTGTGGCGCAGCTGTTTATTTTTATTATATTTGTATTCTTATCATTTTTCATACTGTAAAGCGTCTCCGTTAAGTTTGTTTCTATAATTTTTTGGGGGGTGATCCCTTGTTCCTCTTTGCGGTAATGTAAAACAAATATAAATAAGTACTTTTTGTTATATCTATTTTCTACATAAAAATATCATGATGAATCGAGTACTTTTAAACACGTTTAGTTTTGTTTTGGGGTTGCTTATATTATTTGAATTGCCAACCTACTGTTTGATTTCAGGTGTATTTGACTAATTTTATTACAGGCATAAGTGTCATGTGTATTAAAACTAATTTCTAAAATTACGTTAAAGAGAATTATGGATTTAAAGTCGTAAAGAGGAAGCCGAAGATTGAAAAGTGTCTATTTATGGAGTTCGTTGCTGGTTACAAGAAATTGTTGCTATGACAAATTATGATATTTGCCTAATGTTGTCTTCATCAATATTTATTTAAAGCGTTTCATATAACGATAGCTGTTAATAAACTTCATACTTCAACCATCCTTTTTTCTGTTGTTTTATATTAAAAGTCCGATTTCAAAATCACAGTGACATCATTCAATGAAACCTGGGTGAATTCACCATGCATCAGCTATGTAAAATCAGACATATTTTATGTCTTACTGCAGTTTAAACTCATTTAATCTAAAAGTTGGTGAAATGAAAATAGTGAAAATAATGACATTTTTTAATTGTTTACATAATTCTTTATACAAACTTTGTTCTACTCGCGTCATTAGAAAATTGGAAAAATCAAATGATTTCAGCGTAGTTTTGATTAGCTTTTAAAACAAAATAAATGACTTTAAATGAGTCTAAAAATACTATTGCATTCATTTCTTTGATACTTAACTGGCTTTTATAAACTTTTTTTTCGTTTCAGTTTTATCCTCTCTCTTGCAGATTTTAATAATATATCCTTTGGTAAAATTAACTGCTTAGGTATTTTGCATTTGCTATATTGTATAGAGACTTATATAAATTGTCATTTTGACATTTAATGACTAACGTGAAATATCAGATTTTTCGTTTTCCCCAATGTATGCCACTTTAATTGTTGAACCATATAGATTTCTATTAGAAATTAAAACTATACAAGAACCAAGTTAATATTTATAAAAGTGAGGCGAAAGATACATAAGGGACATTCAAACTCATAAGTCGAAAATAAACTGACAACGCCATGGCTAAAAAAAAAACACCAACAGAAAAACAATAGTACACAAAACACAACATAGAAAACTAAAGACTGAGCAACACGAACCCCTACAATAACTGGGGGTGATCTCAGGTGGTCCGAAAGGGTTAGCAGATCCTGCTTAACATGCAGCACCCGTCGTGTTGCTCATGTTAGTACAAACCCAGTAATAAGTCTAATTCGGTAGGTCACATTCGGGGTAAGGGGACGAGATTGTAGTAAAGACATTTGGAACATATCCGCTACCATCTGTGAAACGGATACTCCATAACGGTCAACCAACTCAGGACGGCGTCCGTAAAATTTACGAAGGGATGATTTCAACTTCACCATTTGGAACTCTTGGTTAAATAGCTTTCTTGTGAGAAGCAACCCTCTATCAAGGAAATCTTGATAGGAAATTCAAACCCTGGAATATCGTACCAACTGGGAGATATATACTTCGTATGCAGGCGAAGCTGGAATATTGCTATATAGAAATGGAAAGTTTACAATTTGGAAGCTGAAATCATCTCTTTTGTCGTAAAGTTTTGTTTTCAACCGACCCTCATTGTCAGTTTCTAGATATAAGTCAATATATGAGGCAGACTTAACTGTATCTGTTGTATCCTTTAACTCAAGTTCGATGGGATAAATGCGTTCAACATAGTCATCAAATTTTGAATTATTTAATGAGAAGAACATTATCTATATAGCGGAAAGTAAAGTTAAGAGATACTGCTAACTTCTTTTCTTTCTTCCTAAAAGTTCCTGTATGAAGTCAGCCTCATATGAATAACGGAACAAGTCGGCATGAAGAGGGGCACAGTTGGTTCCCATGGGAATGCCGATTGTTTATTGAAAAACACGTCCTCCAAACGTAGCAAGTATGTTGTCAATCAAGAAATCAAGCATCTTGATAATGTCAGTTTCAGAGAACTTTTTGTTTGAATCAGAGGGATTTTTTTACAAAGTAGGATTTATCCCTCCCTAAGACAAGATACTTGTATCTACGTTGGCCATTCTTTTTTATGAAACAAAGCAGGACAAACTCTTTAAATTTGTCTCTTAGTTTGGAATGTGGAATACTTGTGTAAAGTGTAGAAAAGTCAAATGTTTTTATACTATCGCAATATGAAACAGTCTTAGATTGTATGTACTCAAAAAGATCTAAGGAATTTTTGAATATCTAAATCTTATTCATGCCTCCTCTTGAATAGGTAGTTTCACAATAACTTTGAAGCCCGGCTTCGATTGCTGATAAACTTGATGTAAATAGTTTAGAAAGAGGTTTCGAGGAGCACTTGGAAGACCCAGCAATATAACGTTGTTTGTAAGGACAGTTGTTATTCAGGTGTTGTGCTAAATTTTATTTCTGTATGTGACCCCGAGGGTACCCTGTGAAACAGAAATTGGTCCAAGTTTCTCCATTTGAGAGAAACGACTCACCTGCAAAGGCCCCGTTTGACTTCATAACTACGTTGACACATTTAAAGAAATAAAATCCAATTCCTCGTATATACAGAACGTTCAATTCATTCTATGCACCTTAAAGAATCCTTACAACAACTTTTTGAGGGGTATGTTTCAAGGCAATATGTCATCCCCTATCTAGCATGATCTCTTTTTACTGTGGCAGTCCAAATTTCCCGCCCTTCATTTCGGTCGACCAGTTTGAATAGATTGAGTGAAAAGGAAGAAGCAAACATATTTCACCAAGAAGTCTATTTTAAAAGGACGAAACTTATTGCATTCATGATACATCTCAAGAAATAAAAATACAAACACAAATCATTACATAACAAAATAAAACATAGTCTCTACAACTGAAGTTAATTTACGCCATGAAGAAACTATCATTTTGTTTTGTTAATCTTTGGCATCATATGTTTTCATTATGACGCCGAATTAGATAAACTGCAACCATGCGTAACTAAATGTAGGTAAAACCATTAAAATCGATAAAAATAAAATGAATGTAAAATTAAAGAACCTTAGTGAGCACGCTCACATACCCCATGCCCCCACATTGTCACTGGGTAAACAAAATCTCACCAAATTCCCAAGTTCAAAGACTCATAACTCCAACGAAAGTCAACTGATAAAAATTTCTTGTGGATATGCACATTTACATATTATGTCCTTATAATCTACAAAGTTTCATGAAATTCTGTTGTGTAGTTTCAGAGGAGTTGCGATGACAAACTATTGCAGTAGTATATTGAGGCCAATAAATGCAAAGGGGCACAACTCCTAGAAAAAAATTGAATTATAATTTCCTGTCGATATGGACGTCTACATAGTATGTCCTTATTATCTACAAAGTTTCATGAATAAGTTCTGTTGTGTGGTTTCAGAGGAGTTGCGATGACAAGAACAGGTCTGACAGACTCTAGTATATTGATGCCAATAAGTTCAAAGGGGCATAACTCCTAGAAAAAAATTGAATCATAATTTCCTGTCGATATGCACATCTGCATAGTATGTCCTTATTATCTACAAAGTTTCATGAATAAGTTCTGTTGTGTGGTTTCAGAGGAGTTGCGATGACAAGAACAGGACTTACGGACGGACAGACAGACGGACGTACAGACAGACGGACGGGTCAAAACATTATACCCGACGCAATAAATTGCGTGGGGTATAACAAGAAATGTTGAATCACGTGTCACAATATATAAACAACAAATACACATAAGACAGTCAGGAATTGAGACCTAAAGTTCATACATCGTTACTATCTATGATAATATAGAAAATAGTAAAATATCAAAAATACCGAACTCCAAGAAAAATTCAAAACGAAAAGTTCTTTATCAAATGGCAAAATGAAAAGATCAACACATCAAACGAATGGAAAACAACTGTCATATTCCTGACTTGGTACAGGTATTTCTTTATGTACAAAATGGTAGATTAAACCTGGTTTTATAGCTAGCTAAACCTCTCAATTGTATGACAGACATATAGAATTCAGTTATATTGTGTGAGCAAAACTAACAGACATAATAGTAAAATGTCAAAAATTGGGGTATAGTAGTCAATATTGTGTTATAATCTTAATCACTATAAAAAAAAAAAATAACTATTTCAACAAAGAAAAACAAAATGGCATAATAACACTTCTGAGCATGGTAGAATGGCTATATAATTTCGAGCTCCAATGCAATGAGTAAACAGAATACAAATTACAATATCGATAATTTTGTTAGTCTTATCTTCTTGTTTGGAAATAACTGTTTAGATACTCTGTGGTGTATTAAGCGTGCTATCCGAAAATGATTCACTAACATATACTGAAAAAAATACTTAACAGGTTAAAACTAAAAATAGTTGCATTACATTTACCAAAATTATGATTTCAAGAAAATAAACTGATTATACATGTTTGAATATCAACACTATTCTTTCATGTCAAACAGGTGTGTTTCTGGAAAAGGACGTACGATTTTCAAAATATGATAAATATTGTGTACAGTTTTGGTTTAATTATTTTACTCAATCATAAATGTTTGTTACTAGTGATCTCATTAAACTTTTAACATTGAACTATATTTTGTAACTTTGTTATTAAAATAGGATGAACATTTTACGCTGCTTTAGCGAGATTTAGATATGTTTTCAAGGTTTTATTCACAACGCTTATACAGATGCTGTACTGTGTAACACGATGTAATGATTCAAATAAGTTACTATTACAAATGACGAAATGAACAAGTAACACTTCACAAGAAAGAATGGTATAATTGGAAAAATATTGAGAAAACATATTTTCCAGAAAAGTGTAGCAATTATTTCTCACAAATAGCGAAATTTTATCATAAATTGTTACAGAACAAATCTTACATATTGAAAATAAGCCCTCAATTGTACATAAAATACCATGACCACAAAATGCACATAGTCATATATCTTCTGCTGTTTATACCATCTACTCGTTTCAATCAGAATTTTTAAGATCCAGGTTCTTAATTTGGTAATATGTGTTCTGTCTTTCTCTAACAAACGGATGAGTTAATGTTCGAATGTAAAATCTGTTTAATAACTTTAACAAAAGATTTACGTCACATGTGTATCTAAAGAAATTTTCCAGATGAATTATTAAAATCAGAAGAAAAAATTAAAAATTGATCACACAGTTATTTTGTTTTAATACTGGTTTAAAAGTAGAAATATATATTTTCAATTGCAAATCAAATAAATTAATAAGTCCGGTATTAAAAAAATTGCTTTGAACATATGCTATCCTTTTAAAATTATATTGATTGATTGGTTGTTGTTTGATGAACGTCCAGTGGCTAAAATTTGTACATAGCATTACATTGTAATAAGTATACGAGTCTTTACTACGACAAGAAACTAAGCTTATGTTTGTTGTTTGCCAGTCTAGTCCAGTATGATATTATTCTGAGTTTTACTTCAACTGAGAGTGGAAAACAATCAAGTTGTTAATTTCTATGTCATTTTGGTCTCTTGTGGACAGTTGTCTCATTGGCAATCATACCACATCTTCTTTTTTATAAGTTCCATATTAAACCATATATGATATATCTAAATGTAGGTTTTCACACCCTTCCATGTATGATCTTTTTACAAAATTGTGTGATTATATAGGGTAAACTAGTCTTTGGAACCAATCAAGTTGTAAATCTACTGGCACTGACTGATATTTTTTAATGCGCTTAAAAGAGAAAATAAAGCTCTTCATGCTTTGTCAATTAACTTGGATAATCATTATTTTTCAATACTAATCTTATGTAAGATAAGCAATCTACTAGCAAAGACGAATTATTATGTTTGCACAAAATGGTTCCTTACCTTTATAGTCACTGCGTACATGTTGCTCCATCATTATATCGTATAGACAGGTTGTAGGTGAAATAATTGTGTATTTACTATCCACATAATATTATTAATTATCTACGTTTCAATAAAAATGATCAATATGTTACATTAATGAGAAAAAAATTTAATTCTCAGAAATTACTACTCCTCAGTATAAATATTATTCACCTTTTACAGTTATTTCACTGCTAAGATAAGATAATCAATTGCTTCCACCCAATAGACAACAAGTAGACGTTAATATACTTGCAAGGATAAAAGCATACCCTAAATTTCTTCGAAGTACCCTATCAGATTATCTCGCATATTGATTGATCGTTACATCTGGAAATAAAAAATGCTCAAGTTCGAATAGTACCATCCAAGATGATTTATCGGTTTTATGTCCCTTTGAATTGTGATTCTCATCGAAATGTTTCTGCTAGTTATGTGAATGAACATATCTCCCAAGAGACTTGAGCATCACTTGTTGCGTAATTTGAAGTTGTATGTAATAATGCAATCGTTATCTTTGACTGTTTAATGAAATACTGAAGTGAAGTGAGACGTGTATGTTACAAATTTTCATATTTTCTATGTACCAGTTTCTTTTCTAATATTATGTTTGTTATCTGTTATTGGCCCATGTAGGTCCATGATTATTACTTTAAAATGAAAATGATATGTACGAAGTACTTTTCTGAATTTAATTATGTCAGGAACGCGCACACTTTATTCAAAAGCCAAGGATGTATAACTACTTGAATACGCTAGGATCTTGTGACCAAAAAGAGATATAAAAAGAATATTCAAATGTATCTAAGGTCAACTTTGCCTGAGGGAGTTTGAACTTTAGTTTCTTATTAATTTTTAATGATAACGAGTGCATATTGGTACATACAACTCCATATAACTATTTATATGATCATATATGATACCCGAAAAATAGAACTGGCCATAAAATATTCGTTAACACTTGCATTAGCTAGGGTTTACATGGTTCTCGTCAGTCTGCATGGACATGGCTTTGTATATAAACTTCTCAACCTATGACCCTCATAAGTTATACGACCGGAAGTAGTAACCATATAACGGGTATACAGTAAGGGGTGAGGTACATGTACAACTGATCAAAGTAATTCTAAAAAAAAAACTACTACAACCAAAGGAAAGAATGGTGTTTCAAACCACAATTTAAAAAAAAAACAATGGATATTGTTATATTCAACAAATAAATGATTCAACAATCAAATGATAAAATGCATAGTGAGAATGTACTGAAGCCTCTGGTTTATTGGTGTCATAAACTTAGGACCATTCCTATGACTTTTCCTAAGTTACGACATGTTTGATAAACCCACTTAGGACAAATATATGTCCTAAGATGATGTTGGGACATGTCCTAGTCCTAAGAGTGCTTCGATAAACAGGCCTCTTTGATGATCTTTTTTGTACCTTCAGTCTCAGAAAATATCGACTAATGGTTAGATAACTTTGGAGACCTCAATCATGACATTGACAGTGGCGATAGTCAAAAGAAAAATATTTTTATATAAAACATAGTGCATGTAGAGGCTGTAAGACTTTCTGCAACTCACTCTTTAATACATTTTTGCGTTATGTTTCAGTTACACCTTTAATTGTTTTGACACAGTGGCTCTAGGATACAGTTGATAGAATCCAGATTATACGAAGCCATACAGCCTATGGTCACTCTATCTAGACTAGTTTTGAAAAAGACCCCCTTCCATATTTCTTTCAATCAACGATTTCATTTTTATCTACAATTAATTTAAAGTATTTTTTTATTTTGAGGAAAAGTAGGGTAAAACACTCATCATAGATACCAGGATTAAAATTGTGTACTCCAGACGCGTATTTAGTCTACAAAAGACTCATCAATGACGCTCGAAAAGTTAAAAAGGTCAAATTAAATACGAAATTGAAATTTCGAAAGGTTTTGCCAAATATAGCTTAGGTAATCTATTCTTGGGGTAGTAAAAGAGAGGCGACAGATACCAAAAGGATATTCAAATTCACAAGTTGAAGACAAACTAATAACCTAATGGCAAGAAAAAAAAACAAAACCAAAATACATAAGGGTAGGTTTTGGCATCATTCAAACCTCGAATAGATTTCATGACAAAAATTTAAAAGAAAAAATACCTTAACGTTTTATGTATGCAATGTTTTCTTTTCCATAGAAGAACATTACAAGCTTTAAGTATAACCGACCATCGACCATTAACTTACACATTTTTCATTTGGAAAGAATATCAATACCCATCACTTTATTTCAGATTCCTTCTGATACTCCTTAATTTCGACGTTAAAAGATCAAGATTCAGAATCATTATACTGCATGCGGGGATATTAGGCAACCATAAAATCTCTTCTTATTTGACCTGAATTTTTCATTCTAATAGAACAAATATCGCTCTTTGGGGCGTAGTCTTGAAAGCCGTTGATTTATTCAACATAACAATTTGAAGTTTTGGGGATTAAAATCAAATTAATATAATTGATTCTGTATACATAATACATTACTTAAATGGCCTCAAATGGATGTATTTTTATTGTTCTGATTTCCTAGGCATTTCTTTCAGAAGATTTTATTCTAGCTGTATTCTAACTGTCTAGAGAATAGTTCCACTGTTTTGTAATAAACATAACATGTTTATAGCAATCATTTCTAGCTGATTAAATTTTGTTGTTGTATCCCAGCAGTGCTTTTCCAAGTGCTCATGTGGATTATATGCAATAATTACAATTCCATGCTTTGCAAATATTATTATAAACTGAAAGCGAATCGTTTATTTCAAACTACTGTGGAGAAATTAATTGGTTCATGATTTCTAACCTCAGTCGACAAGTACAATGAAGACGAAAGAATTAAAATGCTTTGAATCAAATATATTTTATAAGAGAAATACTTATGGGTTTTGCTCATTGTTAAAGGCCGTATGGTGACCTATAGTTTCAAACCTTCTACGACATTTGGTCTCTGGGGGAGAGTTTTCTCATTGGTAATCATAACACATCTTCTTTTTTATAAATATGTATATGTCTTAATTTCTTTTTATTAGACTGATTAACACATTTGGTTACATCTGTTATCATTAATAAGCATTTTGGTATAGCTGACGTTACTTATGATGGCCAGACATTCAGCGCCTAGTATGAAAATTAACAATTGGTATAGCTGTGTCGTAATTTTAATAATGATGAATTAATGAAACAGTGCGGGTAAAAACCCTACATAGAGATACTGTCATTATATAAAATACTCATCAAACATAGGGCTTCTTTCTCGGTCGGTTATTGTACTTAATTATGTTATTCAAAAGAAGTAAGAGATTTTTGGAAAGTTCTTCACTGTTGTTTTCAACAATAGATAAATTACACCTGAGATCGCCCTCAGTTTTTTTTATATGGTTCGCGTTGCTCAGTCTTTATTTTTCTATGTTGTGTTTTGTGTACTGTTGTTTGTCTGTTTATCTTTTTTTTTAGTCATGGCGTTGTCAGTTTATTTTCGACTTATGAGTTTAAATGTCCCTTTGGTATCTTGTGCCTCTCTTTAACACAAACAAAGTGTTTAGTAAAATTTCTATACCTGGGTTTACCTAGAACTTCACGCGTCAGTCAGTGAGACGAATTTTGAGGAGGCAGTTGTTTACTGCGGGATGAATGAATATGAGGCCACGTCCGAATCGAATGTGGCGATACCCAGTATTGACAGCTAGCCGCGCTTTCTGCACGTTAAAGAACCATTGAGGCAACTCTTTCATGGTTTCGTAAGTGTCCTGTTGCAAGGCCAAATGTCTTCCCCTATCCATTATTATCTCTTTTTCGGTGGAATTTGTTTTACGACGCTCTTCATCCCGATCCATCCAAATTGCAGAACCTACTTTTACTGTGAATTGTTAAATTTTATTCCCTGAATAAGCATGACATTATTGACTACGGACTTTAATCATAATCAATTGTATGCAAGTCATCAACTGGAAATAACAAAAATAAGCATAGACTCTCTAACATAGGAGATAATGCTCTTCAACTTTGTAGGGTTTTTTTTATTCGAGCTTCACTGGTGGGTTCTTTTGTAGACGAAACACGCGTCTGGCGTACACACTTATAACCCGGGTATCTTTGATGAGCATTTTTTTTCATTTTTTTCTTGTGAAAAATACATTTATAAAATTTTTAAATGAAAACAAAATCTCTTTTTCTATTGCGAATTGTATTAATTATCCTGAACAGTTCCGCAATGCCATGATACATTATTATACATGTTGCGGATTCCATTCCCAATTTGGACAAACTATGTGGTGCAAAGGAGAAAAAAATGGATCCATTAACGTTCCAAAAACAACACGCCAAATTATTTGCAATTTATTCTTTAGATGTTTAATAATCACAATCGACACGATGATAAGCATCGCTTGCATGAAAGTGTAGTTTTATAGATTTTTCCGTAACAACCTACATGTAAACCACTACTTGAATACATCATGCCGACTACGGACCGGGACTATTCTTTTTTTTTTTCCATCTTATTTCTTAATAATTACGGAGAATGATGAGCACGATTATACGAACGAACGGATGTGGGTATTATGCTTCCTCGAGCTGTCTTACGTGTATTATAAATCTGCTCACATTACCCCAGACTTCCTTTTAATAATAAATTATACTTTCTCATCAAAAAGTTCTTCCTGTATTTATACCTTTAAGAGGAACTTTATAATGCATGTCGTGTTAGGTTTTTCTTTACTCTCTTTCTATACTACGTCAATTTCCAAAGTTCAAATGATCCTGTTAACTATTAGAATACACAGCATGTTTTCTTTCAATTTATACTTTCCTTTATCTTAAAAGTCGATGAATATGTTCCTTAGAATTGTAAAATTATTTGTTTGAAACAATAAGGAATGATTAAAATGGGACTTTTGTAATATAGCATGTGTAACATGCATACTTCAATCCTAGCCGCTTGTATGTTGATAAACCCATAATTTCATTCACCACTCATTGAATTAACTAGAGTTTTAAAAATATAGAAATATGACTACCTGGTTACTCCTAAAAAATCTAAATCAGGAATATGACGGACTGTCTTAGTAATGCATGTATAATTTAAAGTATTGCTTGCATCTTTAAGTTGATAAAAAAGATAATATGTCCATTCCATTCCAATGGAACGTTGGTTGACAAAGTCTAACGTTCGATTTTGTCAGTTTGTATGGACTTACCCTTTTTGAATTTAAATTGGAGTTCGGTATTTTTGTTAATACTATTGTATTGAACAATGTTATTATTTTGATTTAGCAAAGCAGCTTGGCCGCATGCTTTTTTGTTGAAAATTTGACATATACTTGTAGTCGGTTATACAAAAATAACCTATATTAAGAAATGTTCTCTCTCAAGGTATAATACAAACAATCGATGTCCGTTTTTGCTGGTCAGTTTCTAACACTCTCTTCTAACAATCCTCATTTGATCAATTTCACACTTTTGGATGAAAGCCGTGGTAGAACCAGGTTTACCAGCGCGCGCCAAACCTCTCTAATCTATGGCAGTAACTCCAGTTCAAATGTATAAATATATTCCTTTGTATATTTGCATCTTCCAGTTGATGTCCCTAATATAATGGCACGTGGCTGTTAATTGATAAATCCTAAAATTCTAAATAACTTGGATTAAAAAAAGGGTTTCATTTTAACTTTCTTTAACAAAATGTTTTAGATGTTAACACAGTAGTTTGTTTCCATTGAAAATTTAGGAAAACAATAAATTCATCATTGAGTTTTCAAAAACAAACGTTGTTACTGTTTGATATTTGAAAAATAAAATAGTTATTCATCGAAGTAAAAGTCACAGTTGTCCTAAGAAAAAAACAACACATACCCCTTCCCCACGATAGGTGAATGGTCGGTACCTAACTGCAATGAACTTCTACATAATTCATTGTGATTTAATCAACTAAGTTGTAATGAGAAACAAGACAACTATTGATGTTGAACATAAAACTTCAATTGAAACTAGTCTCCCCCCACCACACACACACACACACACACACACACTTCATATAAATTCTAATAATTTAGAATTATGTTTGACAGTCAAAAAAAATATGAGGCTTTTATAGACGTTCATATTAATCTTTACTTTTTTAATTAGGCACGTTTCAAGGTTATAGAATGAACAAATGTAAGTATTTTAAGAGTACATTGTATTTTTTTCAACTTTCCCACATACAACCCATGGGTTGACGGATTTCTTATTAGAGACACCTTTTATCGAGAAAATCTTGATAAAAAACGCAATCTCCAGCTCGATATATAGGTTCTAGTAGAATAATGCTACATACATTTTTGTAAGTTGAAAGTTCAGAAAGTTACCAATGTCTATCCAAAGTCGTTTTTGATTGTTTTGATAACCACTTTTAATCCCTTTAGATTTTGCTAATTTGTATGTTATTATAAATCATTGGTTTTCCTATGTTATTTATTGTCCATGTCGTTCCAAACTATGCATGAACTAGCGCAAAAATCGGTTTTGTTTAGTTTTGTTTGAAAGTGAACTTATTTGCCTTGGATTTTGGTATTTTTGTTATGCTTTTTTGGCTGTATGAGATGTATTTTTTAATACACAGTCGCCTCTGGTTTATTAACTTTAAATACACAAGTGCAAAGCTTGCCTCTTGATTCTCTACACTTACAAGAGCTTTTACACGAAGTCTTACTCGATGGCCACATTCACACACAACAGTCAGATGGTCGGTGCATTACGTATTTACTACCATACCAATAACTCTGATATGACCTTTGATATTCCTCCTATCAGATGTATCAATATCCATTCCTACCGGATATATAATGCTACTTCCTGTAGGAGTTGTCTGTACCCCTTCATACATCCTCCAACCAGATATACGTAATCTATAAGATTGAATGACAATCGTGCATCGAAAAGTTTTGCATTCTGTTTGAACAAAGTAAAAATAGTTATGCTAAATTATTCAGTCTGAAACATTGCGTGCATTTAAAATGAATTTAATTCTTGGACAGGGTGTCGACTTGGTAAAATATAACGATTTTTGTTAACGAGGCTACGGAATGTTAATGGAGTAAAAACACTTTATACAACCTTTTTAAATGTTGGTATACTTCTGACTTTGTCGCTGGTCGTTAAGCAAACAAAAATAAATCAATCTAGTTTCCACAAAGTAATACAAGGAATTAAAGGTATGAGCGAAAAGGATTATTTCGAAGTTCCTTTGCCTTTTCCATGTAAGAATGGATTTTTTTGTTGCTGTCCAATTGTGACATTCCAGCAGCGCCTGCATACGGAGTATTTATCTCCTAGTCATTCTTCAAAAATTTTACAGACACCATTACAAGTTGGTTGACTGTTATGGAATATCTGTTTCACAGATGATGACGGATATGTTATAATAGTTGAGGCCACATTATACTTATCACCGTATTTGTGTTCATTCAAGCAACACGTCGAATGCCTTGTGGAACAGGATTGGCTTACCATATCAGAGCACCTGTTATCATCCCCGGTTCGTGTTGCTCAGACTCAAGTTTTCTATGTTGTTTTCTCTGACTGTTGTTTTTTCTCTTTTGGTCGTTTTTCTATTATTTGTCATAAAGTTGTCAGTTTGTTTTTGATATATGAATTTGAATATCCATTTTGTATATCTCGCCTCTCCCTTGTTATATGATGATTTGTGCATTTATAGCTTATGCTACTGTTAGTTCTGCAATAGTTGATTGTTTCCCCAAAAATAAGACAATTATTTTTTTATAGATGCAGTTAAACAACTCGGTCTTATTTGCATTTCCTTTTTTTTCATTTAATAAAACGGAATTTTGGAAAAGAACACTGAGACAGCAACAAATCGAATGAAGATACTTAGGAGAATTTTTAACATAATAAAAATATGTAACTAAGACAACATACAGCTGCGTGTGATTAGCAAGTAAATAAAATTCGTGATAAATTGTAATAGAAAAAAAATATATAGTTATCATAATGATTATACTTCATTTTTTGTTTGTTGAAGGAAGATATACATAATAAATTAGGGGTATGATAAGAGCCATTAACTGCTTCCTGAAATTCCAAATATATTAAAATCATTTTTCCTTTCAAAATTGTTAGTTTTGTTGATAAAATGAACATTACATAAACTGTAATCTTGATAACAAAAAAGTCACTAGTGATGACAATATGACGCCATAAACATGTTACTATTGTTATATTTGACACAAAATGACAATTTTACGCATAGTTCAATTCAGATATAAGTTTAGGCCCTATCCAAAGAGAAATTTACCGGAAGTGCATCACACTAAAAATGTGCACACGATCAACGCATTAACACCACTATAAATTACAAATAGAAGCATTCAATTCTCATAATTCATTTTAAGGCTACAACTATGAAGTTACGAGTTACTGTAAACCAACTAATTTTCGCGAGTGATTTAATTTCGCGTCTTTCGCGAGTAAAAAAATAACGCGAATATTAATCGCCGCGAATACGTAAAAACAGGATCTTTCCTTATTTGACTACATCAAGTAGTTTGAAAATCGCGAAATTAAATCGTCGCGTAGTGGATTAGAATGGGCTAAACGCGAAATAAAGTATCCGCGAAAATAAGTTGGTTTACAGTATATCAATTTTCTTTTGTTTTCTAATGAATTGTTGAGACATAATCACGGGAAGCACATGTATGAATTTTGCATTTCATTGAGAAATAAAATCTTATTTTGGAATGCATCTCGATTGATGTCATCCAATCAAATTAAAATTCGTATGGAAATTTTGCATTTTATTGAGAAAAAAATCTTATTTTGGAATGCATCTCCATTGTTGTCATCTGATCAAAATTTAAATTCGTATGAAACATACATGTAATATAACTTTTTTCTTTATAGTTTTCCTATGAAAAGTCCTGCATCAAAATATATTTTTAAGGAAGACTTAGGTATTTACACCGACGAACGGAAAATAAAATAAACGAAAATTATAAATAACAAGCTTTTTATAAATTTGAAAGAAACACGAAGAGTATTGAGCTTTAAGTACGAAAACACGTGAAATAAAAATTGCAAAGACGTTAAACGAAATTGACCCTTTTCCACCCGCCCTTTAATGATAAGATTCTATACAAGTGGGAGGTTTAGCTAGCTATACAACCAGGTTTAATCCACCATCTTCTTCAGAAAATACCTGCACCAAGTCCAGAATATGACAGTTGTATTCTATTCATTTTGTTGGTTGATATAGTCTAACGTTTGATTTTTTCAGGTTTTATGGACTTCCCCCTTTTAGAATTTACCTTGGAGTTCGGCATTTTTGTTCATACTTTTATACCAAGTTGAGACTAATTGACAGTTTTTACAGAGTTGCATTTACTGCAAGAAGTTTGACGCACTTAAACAAATATGTAAGACAGGATTCAAAAATATAAGGACTAATAAATATCCTGTGAATATCTAAAGGAATATATCTATTGATATTACGTTTTGATGTTCGATCTAATGGACCTTAGAATTGTTACAGTTTTACCTTCTCCATTCTAACTTGTATTTGGTTTTTATTTTTCTATAATCACTGACGATAATAACAAATGTTTTTAGTTTCTCTATATTATTATAGCTAGATTACATTATCAGTTCTAAATCTTGTATATTAATTGGT
Organism: Mytilus coruscus; assembly: GCA_017311375.1. Taxonomy (NCBI): domain Eukaryota; kingdom Metazoa; phylum Mollusca; class Bivalvia; order Mytilida; family Mytilidae; genus Mytilus; species Mytilus coruscus. Next base: position 55,466,011 of record CM029601.1, read on the forward strand.
ATATATACATGTAGATAATAATAAGCATTTTTGCGCATGTCCCAAGTCAGGAGCCTCTGACCTTTGTTAGTCTTGTATGTTTTTTTAATTTTAGTTCTATTATGGTTCCTGAGTTTAGTGTGACGTCCATTTTCACTGAACTAGTACACATTTTTATTTAGGGGCCAGCTGAGCCCGCCTCCGGGTGCGGGATTTTCTCGCTGTGTTGAAGACCCATTTGTTGTCTTGGGCTGTTTTCTGCTCTTTTGTCGGGATGTTGTCTCTTTGACACATTCCCCATTTCCATTCTCAATTTTAATAATACCGCCTGGTAGTTACGATTGAAATGCCCGATGAGGTTATGGCCAACTCCCACCGTCCAATAATTTCGAACAACCATTTAACATAGTGCATAAATGTTCAATATGTGTGAGATATTGAGGAAAATAAGTTATCATATTTAAGCATAGGTGTTCGTCCAAACTGCTTTCGTTGTTATTAATTTTTGTGTAAACTTTGATGCAACACTTATTTATCGGTGTTCAAATCTCATAAATCCATTACGAAGATACAAATCAAGGTAAAAAAAAATCAAAAACTGATTGAACTCTAAACAAACACATCACCGATACCAGGTTTAAAATTGTGTATACCAGACGCGCGTTTCGTCTACAAAAGACTCGTCAGTGACGCTCGAATAAAAATAATAAATTGCCAATTAAAGTACGTTTGAAGTGCATTAGGAACCCAATATTCCAAAATGATTTGTCAAATACAGCTAAGGTAATCTATTCATAGGGTAGAAAATCCTAAATGAACGAGACCGGGTGCGTCGACAGGATGAGGTATGTCTTACATACCTTACTTAATTCTAGTAGTATCATGTATTACTTTGTTTACCATTATTTCTTTGTTTTTTTAGACTCGTCTGGTCATTCATTATTCAATCTACATTCACATTCTGTTGTCAATTTTACCGTTCATAATCTTTGGTTTTCGCATTGTCAGTGCAATAATGAGCTTGATACAAATATATCCGTAGGGAAGTTTGTTTTTGCATTGTCAGTGCAGTAATGAGCTTGATACAAATATATCCGTAGGGAAGTTTGTTTTTGCATTGTCAGTGCAGTAATGAGCTTGATACAAATATATCCGTAAGGAAGTTTGTTTTTGCATTGTCAGTGCAATAATGAGCTTGATACAAATATATCCGTAGGGAAGTTTAATCCCAAGATCGGTTTGATGGTTACCGTTACTCCTAATTTAACACAAGACCAAATTTACATCTGAAATTTCAACTGTTTAAGACAAAGTACCACTATAAAAGTGATCATTCGAAATTGGAGAAATCCTTTGGAAGAAGAATGACTACAGGGAAGTAATTAAGACAAGCATAATTAAGCCGTATCCTTGACAAGGATATATAAAAACTTGTTGAAATATTTTTCTTGTTAATTAGAGATATAGCTTTGTGTGAAGGAACAACACATCAAGTGGCCATTATACCTTTAAAGAAAAGTCTAATTGGCTTTAAATAAAATCTATATATACTTGAGATATTTTTTATGTAACGGTACGAGTTTCCCGGTGAACTCATTAACTGGTGGATTTATTTTTTCATCAGAATTTGCTGTAGTCATATAATAAATTTTAAAATACTTCACAAGCACGTAAAGATATTATGATTGGCATTAAAACCATCATTGCAATGCTTTTATCTTTCTTTGTTTTTTTTTATTTCTAATTTCAAACTTATCGTTGTCAATTAAGGGCAAACGATACGGCTACAGGGGAGGTAATGACGCCGCTAACGTAAAATGTTATTTTTCGCGACCGTCAAACTGTGACATATCGAGAAAAGATGCATTTTTCGACTGATTTTTATCTTTCAGACTGATTTAACTTGAAAACTAGTTCATGGATCCCTCTTTTTAAAAATGAAATTTGGCTTTATTATGTATGAAGATTATTTGTGCCAGTTTTTATGAACAAATCACCGATGATTTTTTTTTTTTTAAATTAGATAGATATACACCCTTTAATGCCGTTTTTCACTAAAATCATGAAAATGTGATAAAAATGAATTATTTCCAAAGAATTGTTACACAAATTCACACATTTAATGACGAGAAGATATTTCAGATGAGTTGACAAAAAATCGCTTGCGTTTATCTTTTGAAACAAAAAAGTTAGGTTTGTCTTTCCAAAGAATAGAAATGTCCAAGAAACCGAAATTTCAAGTAAATGTCTAAAATTTCGACCCCATTTATATCTTAAAGTAGCACATCAAGGTATATTTTTATTACATATTTGAATTAACTAAGTGAAAAATATCTTGTATTTAAACTTTCATCAAAAATTCACCGTGGGATCAAAACTGTATCGTATGCCCTTAATGCCATCGGAAAGACGTGCTTGGTCAGCTCCTCGTTTTCTGCATACTACAAAGTAACTGCTGATTAGATGGCTCAACGACTTACTATTTATGATAACAGAAACAAACGCTGTACAGTCGGTATAAACGTCCGTGTCAGCATACACTCCAAAACCCATTGTTGATTAGATGTTATGCCGTCTGACGTCCGAGGGCCCTGTACATGGACGTTGGTAGTGGACCGTCAACGTCTCACGACAGTGGTCTCCTCATAACACATACTGTGATCATGAATACTGCGTCTGAGACTCATCGACCAATACTACATCAACGTGGTTATCGGGCTAACCAGCTGATCTACCTAACCCTAAAGAGAGCCTTGTAAAGTGCAATGCTGTTAATCAACATAAAAATAGTAAAGAAGCCAAAACAACAACATTAAAACTAAAAAATTACCGCCTTCTGCTTGACCAACTTGTCTATAAAAAGTATGAAGCCCTTAAGGTAAAATCCGACCGTGCGATACTTTTAAAGCCAGTCAAGGTCGTTAACCACTTGTGTGCTCCCCTAAAAGGGATACAAATTAACTGCAACAATTCACATTATAAATTACTATTTATAGTTCACCTCAAATATTTCAGGTAATTTTCATAGCAATATTATAATATAGTAAAGGATACCTTCATTTATTATACATTTCTCTTGTTTTTGTGTTGTTTCATTTAGAGTTGATTGCGCTACATTCACTCAAGTTAACGCATTGTCACATATTTAAACTTGCAAATTTTATCAAATTACTGAGCAAGCAATTATAATAGAAATAAGCTGATGAAAAGTTAAGCATAATTATACTCATTCAGTTTACATGTGTCAATACATATTTTACTTAAGTCCAGGGATTCATAAGAAGGTGTATTCTATCCGATATCGATATAACCGAGTTAAATGTTGGTCATGTCTTCGCCTTACTAATGCACATCTGATATTAATGACATACGAGTCAAAATAGACATATCTAGTTTGGCTATGTTCCTTTTAGAAAACTTATTACAATTTTTATGATGCTTCATAACTCTTTTAGATGAATGTTTTTAGATATGTTCACGAAACGAGATCAAGAACAACGACACATTGTTGTATGAACATGCTTACAACACCATGAACTTGTATTGAGTATTATACACTTACTTTCACTGTGTCATTTACTTGTCTATTGATAAAATTGAGAATGGAAATGGGGAATGTGTCAAAGAGAAAACAACCCGACTAAAGAGCAGATAGCAGCCGAAGGCCAGCAATGGGTCTTCAATGCAGCGAGAAAATCCCGCACCCTGAGGAGTGCTTCAGCTGGCCCCTAAACAAAAATGTATACTAGTTCAGTGATAATGGACGTCATAATAAACTCCGAAATATATAAAAGAAACTAAAATTAAAAATCATACAAGACTAACAAAGGCCAGAGTCTCCTGACTTGGGACAGGCGCAAAATGCGGCGGGGTTAAAATTGTTTTTAGATCTCAACACACATGTCTGTTGATTCAAGCAACTGTACTACATTACTGTTTTTCAAAATTTATACTTCGAGCAATAACATTCATCAGCATTTCATTTTATTTAATAAATTGTTTGCGTATAGGTCTACATGTTTATTTTATAAGTTTTGTATTTACTATATATATGTTCTTAGCGATCTTTACGTTCTTCAATATCACTTTTAGAAGTACAATGGAAGATACAGGAGCGCCTGAAGTCATCATTTTATTATCTATCTTAAAAGTACTTTATTCCAGCTTCTTGATATTCTTATAAGTGATTCTTGATATTGTTTTACTTCATGTAGCTTTGTTTTCATATTTTGTTATGTTAACCTAGCATAATTATAATAATATCCATCGTTTTATCCGATTTAGTTTTTGTTATCCGTGTTCTATTTATGTATATATTCATTAGAAAGCTACCCCTTTCCAACAAGGGGACCAACCGGCGGAGCAACGGCATCTCAAAATTTTAAATGATTAATGCAAATTCAGTTTAAACTATTCAATATAAAATAAGAACATATGGTTTGATTGCCAATGAGACAACTCCACCAGAGACCAAATGACGAAGAAGCAGTTTTTTGTGTTTTTCTGTATCGTTTATCCTTCCAATCACAGCGACAACACAGTGTTCACAAAATTATGATTCAGAGAGCTACCTACGCCTCATTGACCATTATCCATCGTTGGCCACGTTATGTGCGAGCCCAAAATTCTTTTTATTATTCCTATTGTTATAATTATTCGATTTGCGCATGACAAACTTGATATATTAAATAAATACAATACGGGAGTAGTCGCTTATATGTAAATCATATTTGTCATACGCAAATGAATAGAAAGAAAAAGACTGCATTGTGCATGTAGAAAATTTCATTGGAAATAGAATTCAAATAGTTGTCATTTATATTTAAAGGTATAAAATATGTATGCAAAAGGAAGTCGAGATGAAAAGGTATTAAGCGAGGTTGAACTTGATTAATAAAGTCATCAATTATTTACAGTTTAATAATAAAATGTGTGACAAGTATGAGAACAACTCTCTATAGAGAGAACATTGTCACAAATTAATATTTCAATATCAATCACATCGATCTCCTTAAACAATAAAACAAGAGTTAGATACGTTTCCATTATCATAAAACTTAATAATTGTTAGGCGACTCCAATAAATATATATATATATCAACAATTTGGTGTAAACATTTTAATATTTGTTTTTATATAAATCCCTGCAAATATACGTATATATAAAAAAAAGAATGAAAATATAAGAAATGGTTAAGGAATAGCATGGCAGTAGTCAATATTATACTTCCATGGAAATAGTTATGCAAAACTTAACGCCTACCACCATTTGTAATAAATCATTATCAGATATTAATAATAAGTCAATGTTGTGGTTTGGGATCTCAAAAATAAATAAGATAAAAGAAAACAGGATGTGCATTGTGTACTCAAGATTTTTGATATAACACTGAAATTCATTCCGTAATTAAGGAGTTGCGGATACAAATATCTTCCCCATTTGTCTTGTGCGCAGATATGTGAAGTCCATGCTTTAAAATGGAATACCGAAAAAAAATCAACTCAAGATAACAAAAAGATAGGTCACTAAAATAAGTGCAAAATACCATTTCGTACTGAAGATGTTCTCAAAGTTTCAAGAACATCCAGTAAGTTGTTGAGAAGGCGCTACGGATATAAAGGTCAGACGGACAAACAAAGAACGAGCGGGCGGAAATAGTTTTAACTATGCACCGCCGCTTTGATAAAAGGGTACAAATGTCTTATATAAAGATAAGGAGATGTAGTACGATTGCCAACGATACAACTATCCACCAGAGACAAAATGACGTAGCTGTAAGCAACAAATTACTATAGATCACCATATGGCCTCACAACATTGAGCAAAAACCATACCGTATAGTTAGCTATACAATGCCCCGACATGACAAAATGAAAAACAATTAAAACGAGAAAACCAAAGGTCTGATTAATATACAAAATAAATTAATGGAAAACATATATGATAGACAGCAACCAAAGACAACCAATGAATTACAGGTTCATGACTTGGGATAGGTACATACAAAATGTGTCGGGGTAAAATATGTTTGTGAGCACTCAACACTCTTCATAACAGCACAACACTAGAGCAAACTGTAAAAATTGGATGAAAACGTTTCAACTTACACAATTGACACAATGCACTTAAACAACTTACAAAAACACTAAATATAGTACCGATCTAAGAGTACTGGCAGTGACTGAAGACTATTTCAAAGCCAATTAAACTAAGTTAACATATAAATCATACGTCTATCAATAACCTAATCATAGATACCAGGCATAGAATTGTGTACGCCAGACGCGCGTTTCATCTACAAAAGACTCATCAATGACACTCGAATCAGAAAAGTTAAAATGCAAAATAAAGTACGAAGTTGAAGAGAATTGAGGACCAAAATTCCAAAAGGTTTTGCCAAATACAACTACGGTAATCTATTTCGGGGGTCGAACATTTCTAAATTTTGTAAACAGGTAATTTAAAAGTATGACCATTAATGATAATTTATGTCAACACAGAAGTGCACCGATAGCCTTTGCTTTTCGTTAAGGGAGCTACCATTTGATTTTTATGGGGGGGGCTAGGATGAAATTTGAAAAAAATAGGCAGGACAGGAGTTTTGAGTAAAAAAAAAAGGCAGGATGAGCAACTTAGTAAAAACAAAAGGCAGGATGACAATTTGTGTAAAAAAATTCAGGATAAACTAGTAAAAAAAAGGCAGAACCGAATAGAGTAAAAAATAAAAAGGCAGGACAGAGATTACAACTAAAAAAAAAGCAGGACAAAATTTTTCATCCTAGCCCCCACCCCCCATAAAAATCAAATGGTAGCTCCCTAACTTTCATGCTTTGTTATGTAATGGAACATTGACGGGCGATCAGCAAACCACTGAGTACATGCTTTGATGGCGACAAGCTTTCGAAGAAATGTAATCAATCACATGACCAAAGAAAGGGAAAATTCGAATACGGCGAATCTGTGCCACGAAAGTATCACATACGCGTCTTTCTTAATTACAATACAGTTTTTAGAACAAAAAAGAAAGAATGTTTACATTATACAAGAAACTTTCTAAAAGCAGCGATTATGCAACTTTATGTGAACTATCAAAAAGAAATACAAAAATTACAGATGAAGCATAAATACAATATTGAGAGAAACATAATCATGATATGTATTTTGCCTTGATTAAATTGTAAGGAGGATCAATCATTATGCGAGAAAATGTGGAACCTTTAAATTCGCAAAATTTTAACCGAACAATGCAACTTTCATTTAATGAAACTCCTTATTACTATTGTATTTAAACTCCATTTACCTTCTAATGAATATTACTATTTCTATTAACAAATATTGTTTACATGTTTCTTTATCAATTGATACAAATCCCATTTATAAAGCTTAATGTTGACAAAATTACTTTAAACAGAAGTTTTTATTTACTTGACTCTTCTCAAAGCATTATGCACATTCTAGCAATGAACATTCAGAAAAGCGTTTGCAATACAATGACAATATTTCTGGAGTTTTCAATAAGAAGATAAAGAAGAGGCAACGTTTAACACTCCACAATTTCCACACTGAAAAAAAAAAACATCAAACACTAAGTCTAGTGCTCCCATTGTATGTAAATGTACAAATCAGACGAGACTTGTTCATATTTTTGTCCATTTGAGTTTTAGACACGTATGGAAGACCTTTTTTGTAAATTTCTTTTCTAATTTAACTCGTAATGAATCTAATTTAAAATTATGATCATTAATGATAATTTATGTCAACAAGGAAGTGCACCGATAGCCTTTGCTTTTCGTTAACTTTCATGCTTTGTTATGTGATGGAACATTGACGGGCGATCAGCAAACCACTGAGTACATGCTTTGATGGCGACAAGCTTTCGAAGAAATATAATCAATCACATGACCAAAAAAAGGGAAAATTCGAATACGGCGAATCTGTGCCACGAAAGTATCACATACGCCGTCTTTCTTAATTGTAATACAGTTTTGAGAACAAAAAGAAAGAATATTTGCATTAAACAAGAAACTTTCTAAAAGCCAGCGATTATGCAACTTTATGTGAACTATCAAAAAGAAATACAAAATGATAAGCAAAACTCGGTAATGGACACATAATCACCAAAGTTAATGGGGGAAAACATAAATAAACACAAGCAAATTAATAATTATAGGTAATCCATAAATTTTGACCTTAGATCTAACAGTTTTGAACTTGTACAACCAGCTTGTTATGGGTCGTGTAGTGCTAAGACATTTCAGAGCGAGAAACAAATCAACAAAAGAAATTAAGCCTTTTACAACACATTTTCAAAACTGCATATATCAATGTTCTAAAAATGACTTATTAATGCTTAGATAAAACCTATCAAATACATTTTTGTAGCTTATCAATGATATATTTCCTATAAGTGTTCACCTAACAATTGAAATACAATCAGATTTAGAGATTTATCGTAAAAGCGTGTAACATGTTGTGTTGAAACATTTGAATCAACAAGGAAAGTCTATACATGCATTGTTTATTTCAAATACTTATATACATATATATCCTTTCATATATTTCAATTCATAGTGTCTTACATGCGAAATAAAGGCGTGCTTAACTTTCATAAATCCTCGACAAGAAAATCCTGAAACATTTTCCCAGATGATCTTTCAAAATAATTTTAAATCAAAACATAAGAAAAATGACTTATAGGTCCAATGGGCCGCATGTAACATTGTATTTGTGATATATTTTAAAACTTGTTCATAAGTCATTATGATAAACAGATCAACGTACTTATATCTGTATAATGTCCATACAAGTCAGACTCTATACTGCTCCTATGTGTTGAACATGCAAATTGCATAAATCCAACACTTGAACAACATTAATTCTAATCGTTCTAAAACAATGTTGACAGGGACGTACACACTTTGGACAAACCAAGGTTATAAGCATGATAGTTCAATTGCTTAACGATATCTAACGTCACTAGTTGTCCAACGTACAATTAAATGGTCATTACAAGTGATAATTAATAATTAATAATTATCACCGGTCATCGACAAGTATATATCAAACTCTTACAATACACAGGTAAATTGACTTCGTCTTCTGCCATTTTACTTATCAAAAATGTTTTAACTCGCTACAAACAATTAACAGCTATCTCATTGAAGGTCACTGGTTTTGTTTTTGTACAAGTCGTAGGTTAAATGCATTTTGCAAGACGAATATCATCTGGCGTTTAAAAACAATATCTACTTAATTTTATATCTAATCCGATGTGCATCTTACAATGCTTCATAATGATGAGAGAGAGAGAGAGAGAGAGAGAGAGAGAGAGAGAGAGAGAGAATGATGTGGGAGAGAGTTCATATATCCTCTATAAAAGTAATGAGCTCTCGAGAGATCTATCCAGCTAAATGCCAACCGAAAAGACGGGTTACCCGTACAGTCAAAAATATTGAATTAGTTACTGCAAAAACAAATCACGTTTCAGTGAAGAAATCTTCGAAAATTAGTCGGAATACATTTTTCCTGGTTTACAAATCATGAAATAATAAATATTCACTTACCTTTCTGAATATCTTTTACAATCTTATTTAATAATCACATAAGAAATTGAAATGATTAAATAAGTCCAATCACAGTACTAAAACAAAAGCCAACAGCAAATGTTCAATTGAAAGCTTTCAAATGATGATTGATATAAATTATCATTTGTTATTTTGGGGATAAATGAAAATCACAATCGACTTGTTAACATCAAATGTTTTGTCAGCTAATCATGTAACTGTAAACACTATCTTCCTACGGTAAATTATAAAATCTTTACCGAGTTTAACATATGTTACATTTATCAAGTCAGAGATCGATCGAACTTTGTTAACAACTTTCTAGGCAGTTCATTGTATAATAATACCATGTGTTGGTTGAAGTGGTGCATCTCATTATCATATTCATATACATGTATCAATTGTTTTATAGGTTATTACGTAAAAAGTTATGGGGTATTGTTTGTTGCAGAATATTGATAAAATCAACGAAAACATTGATGTATTAAGTAAATCGGCCTTCATTTACTCTAGAGGACCTATGCCTAACCCTTAATTGGTCTAACCTAACCATAAGCCGTACACAACCCGACTACTATAGCCGTAACCTAACCATAACACCAGTCATAACCTAGCCCTAAACTAAACCTTTAACGTTAACTTAACTCCTAGCCAGCTGCTTGTAATGAAGGCCGTTACATCCCTCGAGAAATTGCACTATGTTATTCTAAGCAATTCTAGTAAAATTTAGTTTAATTTCTTCAGACAAAATTAAAACTTTAAACGGCTATGAATAAGAAGATGTGGTATGAGTGTCAATGAAACAACTATCCATCCAAGTCACAATGTGTAAATGTAAATAATTATAGGGCAATGCCTTTTTTTTTTACATTCCTTGTAATTTTCAAATACATTGTCAATATAAAATGTCTTTTCAAAACATTGACATGACTTTACAAAGTGTTCAATCTAGAAAAACAGTTTAATAATATCAAAACCTAATTAATAATGAATAAAACAAGAGACGTGGAATATACGTCACTGAGACAGCAAACTGATGAAACAAAACAAAACACATCAATACAGGTCAATATACGGTCTTAAAGAATAGACAGCAACCCAATGAAACAAAACAAAACAAATCAATACAGGTAAATATACGGTCTTCAAGAATAGGCAGCAACCGGATGAAACAAAACAAAACATATCAATATACGGCCTTCAAGAATAGACAGCAACTTAATGAAACAAAACAAAACACAGCAATACAGGTCAATATACGGTCTTAAAGACTAGACAGCAACATAATGAAACAAAACAAAACACATCAATACAGGTAAATATACGGTCTTGAAGAATAGACAGCAACCTAATGAAACAAAACTTAACACATCAATACAGGTCAATATACGATCTTCAAGAATAGACAGGAGTCATACAATATAGTCTTGATTCTAAAAAAAAATGTTGATGATGAATTAAACAGGAACTGAGAATTTTATCATTGTATGGCGAAGCGAAGACTTAATGTCTAAAAGAGAGAAGAGAGAGATGCCGAAATCAATCTACTTTCCATAATTCTATTCAACGGATAGACAGTCAAATATCAGGAGGTACACTTAAATTTAAATAGATTTTTATTGTCTGAGAAATGGTCCATGTTTTTAAAGCAACATTTTCCGGGCTCATTGTTCTTTGGTGAATGTCCACTAGCAAATATTTCATGAACGAGAGCAAATTAAAAAAAGAAGTAAAGGTAGGTTCTTTAAAATAGGTCGATTTTAAAAAGATCGACCGGTGTGAAGGGCGGACAGTATAAGTATTAGACTGTCTCCGAAAAAGAAGGATATTTTGTGTAGGGGCAGTTATTTTGCCTTGCAATAAGTTACCAACAGACCCTAAAAGAATTATCACATGAATTCGTTTAGTATAGAGGATAACACTCTTCCAACACAAATGGAATTCGATGTTCCTGTCCTTATAGCACGTCTGCGAATGTGTAGTCTTATCCCTTCAATGTTCTTCTGAACCTAAAAAACAATTTTCTTACAATTCTTTTGAAATGCATATTGAGCACAATTGCCAATTGTTTTGTACGACTACTGTCTTTGTGTTTATTTGCACTTGTTCAACGATTTTCATTTTTCGTAGTAGGTCTTGTGCTAGATGTTTACTCCTTTTATCATTCAGTCTTAATTGACAATTTTCATTAATGAATGAATGTAAACCGCCATTATTGCTTACCCTTTCTTAGCTTTTTTGTCTGCCTCAATTTTGATTCTATGTTTAACGTAGCATAACGGTTAATAACTTCAAAATACAATATCGATGGTTATATAAGACAATCTTGGCGTCTAATCTAATGACTTTTGTCTGACAAATCTATATACAACCGTTGTGACATGGTAATCCATTAAGTGGGAAAGAAAATAAAGCTATTTTAGTGATACCATACTTCTCAAAGAAAACAAGCCTTGTAAATTTTGAATTGTTTCGGATCATATTAATAGAAACAAGATTATAATCGCTAAGAGATGTATCGATTAAAATTTAAATGAATAAAAGGAATTATTGTTCAAATGATTAAAGCTGAAAATCAAATTGATGGTAGAAATTATTGCTAATGATTTACCGGCCAATTTTCCTCCTTTCATAGTCTTGTTTTGTCAATAATTGGTTTTCCTGTCACAAAATTGTGTAATAATGATTACTCTATTGCATTACAGATGAAGCATAAATACAATATTGAGAGAAACATAATCATGATATGTAATTGCCTT